>SJYV01019994.1:0-74597 GCA_006410875.1 Neotragus pygmaeus
TTCTCCTTTAGTCTTGACAGTGGAAGTTTACCAAGAAGCTTTTCTTACTAATTTTTCTTACTATTATCATGGAAGTTTATGTTGAAATACATTCAACATTTGGAACAAATTATATATCCTGATATTAAATATCTGATTAAGAAAATGATGTGAATACAAAAAATGTTACAAATGAGAGAAACTTTTATCTAAATTTAAACATTAGAAACCTACTAAACATTTTTTAGAGCGTTCTCAGCCATCATGTCTTTTAGGAGATCTGAGCAGTGTTTTAGAAAGTGTGTTTCATGGACTTCTTTCATTCTCAGAGCAAGATGGCAGTTTATGGGGGTGCAGTCTGGGAATCTTCATTATTAACAAGCTCCTCTTGACATACCAAACTTAAAGTATGTCTGCTATAGACTCAGAACTAGACAATTACAGGTAGTTTAAAATGAGCCATAATCAAGGAGGTTCTTTGGCAAAATTATTAATAAACCTCTACCTTGCCTACTTGTGAATATTCCTATTTTCTGACTATTAGTTAGTTTTTCCATTTCCTGATTCTAAGCTCTATATCCTTGGTCCCTATTTCTTAAGTTATACATTGAGTGTTGCTTGCAATTTTCTGGGTTTCTTTTTGCCAGTATCCACCCAAGTCACTCTTATTATGCACCAGATATGACAAACAGGGAGGGTAGCCTGGCCTAACTCTTGCTCCTGTGGCAACGCTAAAAATGCAATGAAAGAAATGGCATATAGGTACATGATCGAGTAAGGTGCTGCTGCTGCTAAGTCACTTCAGTCATGTCTGACTCTGCACGACCCCATAGTAAGGTGCAATCCTCTAATTTCAGCTGATTACTGATGCTGAAGCTCAAGCTCCAAAACTCTGGTCACCCGATGTGAATAGCCAACTCACTGACAAAGACCTGATGCTGGGAACGATTGAAGGCAAAAGGAGAAGAGGGAGGCAAAGGCTGGAAAGCATCATCAATTCAATGGACATGAATGAGGACGAACTCCAGGAGACAGTGAGGGACAGGGAGGCCTGGTGTGTTGCAGTCCATGGGGTCGCAAAGGGTTGGACATGACAACGACTGGATAACAACAACAATTTAAAAAATGTGTAAGTGATAATGGGCTGTCTTTTCCATAAGACAAAAGTAAATTTGCTAACCAAGCAACTACTTTAAAATAGATGCAGAGTCTTTCAAGGGACTGAGAAAGGTCATAGCCTCTATGTGCTGAGGACTAACTAAGCTTAACCCAGTACAAGATAAAAGCTGGAGGTGAGAATGAGGCTATGTCTAGTTATTGACAAGTGGTATTGGATAAGCTTCCCAACTGGTGCAGTGATAAAGAGTCTGCATGCCAAAACAGGAGGTGCAAGAGACACGTGTTCCATCCCTGGGTTGGGAAAATTCCCTGAGTAGGAAATGGCAACCCAGTCCAGTACTCTTGCCTGGAAAATCCCATGGACAGAGGAGCCTGGTGCGCTACCGTCCATGGGGTTGCAGAGTCAGACACAACTGAGCGACTGAGCAGAGCACACAGTAAAGGTCAGATGGTCTCAACAATGAAATTGCAACTCACAACACTGCCCGAAAATGAACAGAAATGTTCTTGAACTCCTCTCTTTTCATGATTACCTGGAGCCTTCTCTTGTGCAATAATCTGTAATCATATGACTCATTCTGGACTGTTTTATTGTATACATGCATTCTTTGGTTTGTAAATTAATGTATTTAATTGGAGGCTAATTACTTTACAGTATTGTAGTGGTTTTTGCCATACATTCACATGAATCAGCCATGGGTGCACATGTGTCCCACATCCTGAACCCCCCTCCCACCTTCCTCCCTATCCCATCCCTCAGGGTCATCCCAGTGCACCGACCCTGAGCATCCTGTCTCAGGCATCGAACCTGGACTGGCGATCTATTTCACATACAGTAGTATACATGTTTCAATGCTATTCTCTCAAATCATACCATCCTCGCCTTCTCCCAAGAGTCCAAAAGTCTGTTCTTTACATCTGTGTCTCTTTTGCTGTCTCGCATATAGGGTCATCGCTACCATCTTTCTAAATTCCATATATATACACGTTCTTAGTTAGTTATATTTGTATGGAAGTGAAAGTGTTAAGTCACTCAGTTGAGCCTGACTCTTTGTGAGCCTGTGGACTGTAACCCACCAGGCTCCTATGTCCATGAAATTCTCCAACCAAGAATACTAGAGAGGGTCGCCATTTCCTTTTCCAGGGGATCTTCTTGACCCAGAGACAGAACCCAGGTCTCTCACCTTGCAGACAGATTCTTTACTATATGAGCCACAAGTAGTTGACTACATTTGTTTAGCTATAGACAATTTATATAAGTATTTGGTTATATATATAACTGTAATTAAATATGTGTTTCGTTACATGTGCAATTACATATGTATGTGCATAAATAAATATATATATGTGCATATGCACAGATCGATTGATCATGTAAAGTGATTGAAACAGAAAGTGTTCAACACATTTAAGGTAATCTAGTTATGTCAATCACTCTGCTAACTACTTGCCAGTGCAATTTCATTTAATAATAACCTAGTGAATTAGGAACTTGTATCACCATATTTCAAACAAGAAAACTGAGACCTGAGAGAGTAAGTATCTTGGATGAGGTCACCAAGATGCTGAGTGGGAGAGTTCTCAGCTCAGGCCTTTGTCACTACAGGATCATGTTTCCCTGTCTTTTTAGACATTAGTAAAAATTGTGTTGCTATATTAGCTCTAAGCTAGGGAAAGCATATTAAGATTTTAATATGACAGCATGGCTAAATCTATTAGAAGGATAATTAAGGAGCAATACATGCAGTGGGTAAGAGCATCTAGCTTGGAGCAGGCTGATAAGATTTGCAACCTAGCCCACTAAGGGAAGCCACTTGACCCTCTATGTCCACACTGCCTCATCTTTAAAATGAAAACAATTATAGTATCTACTTAAAGGTTTGGGACAACTAAGTTCATATAAGTAAAGTGTGCTAAGCAGTGCTTGGCTACAAGGCAAATGTTACAGAAGATCAGTGATTCTTCTTTTTCTTTCAAAATTTAATTAATTTTACTATCACCATTTTACCTGTAATATTTGCTGTGTTAGGTTTTTCTCAAAAATTTTTTTTTCTTATTTTTCAAAGCACACTTTAATTTGCACAAAAAAATCTATTTTTATAGTGGATGCCTGTTAATGCTTTTGTGTTTGTTTTCAGCCTAGTATCTTTTCACTGCAGGAACTACCTCTCTCCAACCTGGAGGGGCTCTCCATCATCCACAAGGCCAATCAGAGTGTGGCTCCTGCGGTGACAATGTGATTGTTCCCAGGGTATTACGGGATTAAGCACAGCCAATCAGTGCCCCTTTCAGAGAATCTACAGCTACTGAGATAATTATGCTTCCATTCTGAGTCATATACAATGGGTAGCATGTTAGCCTGGAGCTGCTGGGAGATCACTTTGTACCACATGAAAAGTCTACCTGAGAAGGAAGACACCGTAAGGTAAAGCAGAGTGAGAGATGGAGAAATGTGTCACTTGAACCACAGGTTCCAGATGAATGGGGCTCACCTTTTGGACCTACCCCATTGTGTAAGTCAGTAAATTATCTAAGTCAGTGAGAGATAAATTTATACTCTTTGCACACAAATCCTGATTAATTCACTGATATATTATTGGTAAGAATATCTCTATAATGCTGGTACTCAGCTTATTATACTAGCATAAATAATTAATGAGTTTAAAATATTCCTTGAAATTGAAAGTGTTAGACGCTCAGTTGCATCTGGCTCTTTACAACTCCATATACTTTATCCTGCTAAGCTCTGCTCTCCAAGGAATTCTCCAGACAGAATGCTGGAGTGAGTTGCCATNGCATAAATAATTAATGAGTTTAAAATATTCCTTGAAATTGAAAGTGTTAGACGCTCAGTTGCATCTGGCTCTTTACAACTCCATATACTTTATCCTGCTAAGCTCTGCTCTCCAAGGAATTCTCCAGACAGAATGCTGGAGTGAGTTGCCATTCCCTTCTCCAGGGGATCTTCCTGACCCAGGGATCGAACCTAGGTCTCTCATACTGCAGACAGATTCTTTACTATCTGAGCCACAAGGGAATCCCTATAGGTTCTTAAATATCAAGACATTAGAAATAAGCACCCTTTGGTGTGCAAAACTGTGAGCTATAAAAAATGGAAACAGGGACTTCCCTGGCAGTACAGTGGTTAAGAATCTGCGTTCCAATACAGGGAATGCAGATCAATCCCTGGTCGGGGAACTAAAACATCACATGCCGCAGGTAACTAAGCCCGCCATTGTCACAAAGACCCAGTGCAGCCAAAATAAAACAGTAAATAAATAAAAACGAACTGTCTAAGAAAAAAAAAAAAGACAATCAATGACTTCAAGTCCAAGCCCTACCACTCTGTGACCTTAGGCAAGTCATTTAACCTTTTTTAGTTTCTCACTAATACAGAGACTAAAACAAAATGCTTATTAGAGGACTGCTGTGAGGATCAAATAGCACAATGAAAGCTCAAACACACTAATATATAGTACTATATTGTACTGAGTCCATGTCTATATTAACAGAGAAAAAAGCATGATAAAGGAATTTTCTCATTCTGATACATCTATGTATGCTGCAAAGACCTTACAACTTTCTTCTATCTTTTGCTTTTTCATGCCAAGAAATAAAAAGTACAACTAACAGTATGACTGAAGAACACTTAGGAAATGTGCACAGAAGTTTGCATATAATTTCTAAAATTATACAATCAATTCTTGGTTACCCGCCAGAGCAACTGCGTAGCTATCTTACTGTTCTGCTATCCTTTTCCTAGTTCCAAGTCCTTGGCTCACCCCACACCTGCATTCTATAAATGCCTTTCACATCCTTTATCTCTTTCAGTCTCTATTACAACTTCATTACATGGGCAGGAATCATTACTCTGTTTTACAGATGAGAAACTGAAGCTCAAAGAGGTAAGTGATAGCTAATTAGAATGGCAGGAAGTACAACATCTCAAACTACTTCACTGCTGATCCTTACCTCTGATTTATTAGAGTCACTGAGGTGCCTAGATTTTTACTTCTTTGCTTTTGGATTTTTGCTGGTTCTGGTGTGGTTTACCGTATATTGTAATATCAGCTGTGAACAATCTTTGCCAGATTCTAGTTTTCTTGTGTACTCATCAGATACTACGTGCTTAATATTATTTGGTACTGGTCCTGTGATAATACCTAATCTGGAAAGTATTTGTTCCTGACAAGATAATGGAATAGAATCTAAGCCAATAATTACTTTTGTAACACCTCAGTTAATATTACGACATAATTTGGCCACGATTTCTTTATATTCAATATTACTTCTATTTGTACACTAGCAGGTAGATAAATCATTTCCTGTCAGAGCTTCTGTTAACAAACAGTACAACTCCTGTGCCTCAAATGTGGAAATAAGCTAGAAAAAGATGCTGAGAAGAAAAAACAATAAATGTGCAAACTGATACTTGAGTCATTTACAAGAACAAGAGTCTACATGAGCTGGTTACCACATCATCTTGAGTGGCAGGAAATTTTTAGTGCTTAGACATTTCTATAGCCAAGTAAAATGTATTCTTTCTGGTCAAATATAAATGCCTCTTGAATTAGCCCATGTAATTCTCTTTTGTGAAATGCTGTATCTCTTCATTCTTTAGTGACTGGCCTAAGTTCCATCTCCTCTGAAAACTCAGTTCTGACTAGTCAAGTCCATAGTGATTCCTTCTCCTCTGAACTCGGAGACCCTGATTTTATACCAAGCTAACAATTCAAGAAAATATACGATCATTTTCCCAAGTTCATGTAACTTATCTCCCCTACAGACTTTCAAGTCGTTTGAACGATATTTTATGTTTTGTCTTTTACTTTCACATTACTTACACATGTATATTGTGGTTTCCCAGCAAAAGTTCCTTGAGCTGTTGGTATCCATTCTTCTGCTTTCTAATACAAGTGATAATTAAACATTCACAGCCTATAGCTAAGAAGATTACATCCACATAGAAGGCCAGCATATTTACATGATACAAGAGACCAGGCATGATTTGTTCCACTTCTTCAAGCAATATACTCTACTATTCCAAGGAAAAAAAAAACAGTTTAATGGGAAGGCTATTTTCCTAATTTTCCAAATATTCCTGCAGAACAGAATCCGACTGGCTATGGAGATATTTCACATATGCACTGTGGTTAATAACATCGAGTTATTTTTACTGGATTTCTAGATTACAGGTATCAAACATAATGCTAACTAAATTTAAAGGTAATGTTCCCTGGCAAGTTCAGGTCACAAGGTTTTTGACAATACCCTCCTTTCTGCCTCCTGGATAGGAAAAAGAATTACACTTCCCTTTTTGCCTCCTTTGACTTATCCTAAATATATTTCATTACGTGGTAGTTCTTTTGAAGGTCAAAGATTCCATTAAGACATATCCACCTAGCTATAATTTCAGCTAATTAGACAATGTTAGTCAAAGTCAAAACTACAATGAGGGACCAGTCGGAATGGTCTTCATCAAAAAGTCTATAAATAATGAATATTGGAAAAAAAAATGCTGGAGAGGATATGGAGAAAGGGGAACCCTCCTACACTGTGGTGTGAATGTAAATTGGTGTAGCCACTGTGGAGAGCATTATGGAGGTTCCTCAAAAAACTAAAAAACAGAGTTGCCATATGATCCAGTAACCTACTCCTGTGTATATACCCATACAAAACTATTATTCAAAATGATATANTGTAAATTGGTGTAGCCACTGTGGAGAGCATTATGGAGGTTCCTCAAAAAACTAAAAAACAGAGTTGCCATATGATCCAGTAACCTACTCCTGTGTATATACCCATACAAAACTATTATTCAAAATGATATATGTACCCTTATAGTTAATAGTGCTGTTAATAGCAGCACTATTTACAATAGCCAAGACATGGAAGAAACCTAAATGTCCATCAACAGATAAATAAAGAAGATAAGTATATATACAATGGAATATTACTCAGCCACCAAAGGAATGCAATGATGCCTCTTATCGAAACATGGACAGACACAGAAATTATCACACTAAGTGAAGTAAGTCAGAGAAAGACAAATACCGTGTGATCATCACTTATATGTGGAATCTAAAATATGATAGAAATCAACATATCTATCAAACAAAAACAGAGTCACAGATATAGAGAACAGAACTGTGGTTGCCAAGGTGGAGGGAAAGTAGGGGAAGGAAGGAATGGGAGTTTGACTAATATTAGGAGAGGCGAACTATTATATATACGATGGATAAACAGGGTCCTACTGTGTAGCACAGAGAGCTATATTCAATATCCTGTGACAAATTATAATGGAAAATAATATGAAAAAATATATATAAAANCGGCACCCTCAGAGCCTTGCACAGGTCAGGCAGCCAGTGGACATCTGCTGGACACGGAAACCACGAGCTCCTTCCCTCCCCCAGTGCCGACATCCACCATCTTCGCAGGTATTATTTCTGTCCCGCCTCATTCCAAAGGGATTGAAGGATGCTTTGATCAAAACTTCACAAAGACTGGTTTACTGGGATCGTAATGATAAATCTATTCATTTGACCAAGAAATAACGTGTTCAGCTCAAAGTGCGGCAATGATTGAGTCCCAGGTCCAAGTCCACCCTGGAAGTTCTTAGAAGCCAGACTTTCCTCTTGATTCTGGAGGTTTGGATACAAACAAAATCCGCCCATGGTTTGTACATGATTCCGGGTGAAGGTAGTGAGAAGTCACTCATCCATTCTTTGAAAAAAAAGCTGCAGAGGACGCTAGTTGTGGGCACCCCCACGTCAACTATGAGCTCATTTTGCGAGGAGCTAGTCCACCCAGGCGGCTGGCTTCCACAGAGGGGTCAGGAACGCCAGCAGGGCAGGAGGGATGCAGGGTCCTGGGAACCATCCCCAGCCGGCATCCAGGCTCAGATTCACCCCAGTAAAGGGGGGAACTAGAGGGGGGCCCTCAGAGCCCTTCCGTGTCGGGAACTCGGAGGTTCTGATTCTCTGCTCCACCGGAGGGAGGCTGTCTGAAAGAAAACCCACCAAGGGTGAGGGGCGCGGCCTCCGCGGGGGGCTCCGGGGCGGGGGCTGAGGGAGGCCCCAGCAGACTGGGCTCCTCNAAGTGCGATCAGATTTCAGTGCATAACAACCAGCCGAAAGGTTCTGGACTAGTGTGTGTGTGTACAGAGGAAACTGGTGAGTGGTTAAAATTTAGTATCAAAGAGGGTATTGATGTCTGCAACTCACTTTGAAATGCATCCAAAAAAAAAAAAAAAAGATGAATGGATAAATAAATAGAAAGCAAAAACAAGAGTGGAAAAATGCTAACAAATGTAGACTCTGAGGAGAGGGGGTGTATTTTGGTATTCACTTTCAAAAAACTTTCAGATATGGTTGTAATATTTTATAATAAAAAGTGGGGTAAAAAGTTTAAGTGTCAAAGGGACTGAGCAAATAGAGCTGGGAATTTTAGTACAATACTCCATGTCCTATATTCTTAACCAGTGTGTTTATTTATACAGCTTCCATTTATCTACTGAGATATCAGCAAAAAGTATTTTCCCCTCTAAATGTATATAGCCTTATTGTTCTCCCCTCTTATAAAAATGATATGCATGATGATGAATATTTTTCAAAAATATGAGAAAGTAAAATGTACAGATAGTAATAGTTCTACTATCTGAAGAAAATCAGTTAGCATTTTAGGAATAATTTTTCAAGACATACCACTAGAGAGTGTTTGCTAAGTCACTTCAGTCGTGTCCAACTCGGTGCAACCCCATAGATGGCAGCCCACCAGGCTCCCCCATCCCTGGGATTCTCCAGACAAGAACACTGGAGTGGGTTGCCATTTCCTTCTNGCCCCCCTCCTCTGTCATCTGGACCCCTGAGGCTCTGAGCCCGAGTGTCTCTGCAGCCGCTCCGTCCCCTCTGAACCGTGATGTGGTGGCATCTGGAAGGGAACCCACATGGAGCCAGCCCTGACAGGACCGAAATGGGAGCTGTGGACACCAGCGCCGGGCCCAGGGCCCTCAGAGCAGAGGCGAGGAGGGCCGGCGGGCCAGCGAGATGCCCGCTGAGTGGTGTCTGACACACCTCAAGGGAGCATCCTGGTGCACCTCCTGCCTCCGGTCCCAGGACTGGAGGTCCAGCAACAGCGACACCAGCAAGTGTCATGTCGACCGTTAGCAAAATCCTAAAGCACCGTGTACCTCAGCCACCTGGTGCAAAGAGCCGACTCATTAGAAGAGACCCTGATGCTGGGAAAGATCGAAGGCAGGAGGGGAAGGGGACGACAGAGGACAAGAGGGCTGGATGGCATCACTGACTCAATGGCCATGAGTTTGAGCCAGCTCCAGGAGTTGGTGATGGACAAGGAGGCCTGCTGTGCTGCAGTCCATGGGGTCGCAAAGAGTCAGACACGACTGAGAGACTGAACTGAACTGAAACCCTGAACAAACTCCCGCAGACTGAATCCAGCAACGTGCAAGAGTTATACATGAGGACCGGGTGGGATTTATCCCAGGAACACAATTCATTTAAATCTGAAGATCAATAAAGGGATATATCAAATTGATAGAATAAAAAAACAAACGAAAAAAAAACACATGATCGTTTCAACACAAACAGAAGCATTTGACAAACCCATCATCTTTCCGTGATAACAACACTCAGCAAGCTAGGAAAAGGAGGGAAATTTCTCAACCTGACAAAGGGCATCTGAAGGAAAAACCACAGCCAATGTCACACTTCACCGTGAAGTCAGATGACTTATTTCCCTGTAGGATCATGAAGACAGATGTCCCGTCTCACCTGGCCATTCATAAACCTGCTGGGGGCTCTCCCCTGGGCAGTGAGGCAGGAACAGGAAATAAAAGACATCCAAGTGGGAAAGGAATAAGCAGAACTGTCCTCAGACAGGTGACATGATGCAGAGTGTAAACCCTAAGGGAGCTGCTGAGAAACTATCACAACTAATAAACCGGTTCAGCAAAATAGTATGATCGAGTCAGTATATAAAAGCAACTATATTCCTATCCTCTTGCAATGAACAAACTAAAACATAAAATTATGGCAACAGTTACATTCAAGATAATATCAAAAAGAATGAACTGCTTAGGAATAAACTTAACAAGCAAAATGCAAAATGTATGCTCTGAAAACTCCAAAGTGGTGGTGTGAGAAATGAAGATCTGAAAGAATGGAAGGACATCCCATGTTCATGGAAGACGGAGCATTCCCCAGGCTGAGGGCAGATTCACCTCGGTTCATATCAGAATACCAGCCCTTTTCCTCGTAGAAGCTGAGAAACTGCTGTAACAAGGGTCATATTGGGGTGCGCTGAACCCCACACAGCTCTGGAGCCCAGAAGTCTGCTGCCGGTTGGGTGTGCTGGGCTCCCTCTGTGGCCCCCAAAGGGGAGGATCTCACCCGTTCAGCCCGCATGGTTATGGCCTGCAGGTCTCCCAGGCTCACAGAGCATCAGCCTGGCCCCTGTCTCCGTCATCAGGGCCTTCCCTGCGCGACTGCACCTCCCTCTCCACTGTGGATGCCTGTGCTGGGCCAGCCACCTCCTCCAGGGCACCCTCCTGTCAATGATAACTGCAAAGACCCAACTCCAGGTACGGGGTCAGGACTTAATATATCTTAGTAGGGGGGAGGCACAACATTCTACCCTCAGGTGGCCACAGGGACTTGCCTTTAGCACATGCTTTACTGACCTCTCCTCCTTGGGCCTGGGGGACACCAGAGGGCAGCAGGCTGTGTCACGAGGAAGCACCCGTCCGTCCACTGGCCTGCGGTCCTGCTGTGTCCTGGCTCATTCACTTT
This sequence comes from Neotragus pygmaeus, assembly GCA_006410875.1. Classification (NCBI taxonomy): domain Eukaryota; kingdom Metazoa; phylum Chordata; class Mammalia; order Artiodactyla; family Bovidae; genus Neotragus; species Neotragus pygmaeus. Next base: position 10,908 of record SJYV01019994.1, read on the forward strand.
GCCTGCGTGGATTTCTTTGTGTTTGACTTTGTGAGTTTTTCTTTTTTTGTTAAATAGTCTTCACTGTACAAGCATCAAGCATCACACACAGTTTTGAAGGATCTGCTCCCTACTTTCTGTCATCAGAACTTGGGCCTGGGATGCACCCTAGGAAAGGTGTTTCAAGAGTTGGGCACCATCCTAAGATCCAACCAGTCAATCCTAAAGGGAATCAACCCTGAATATTCATTGGAAGGACTGATGCTGAAGCTGAAGCCCCAACACTTTGGCCACCTGATGTGAAGAGCATCAGGAGAAANAATTTAAGTGTGAATTTGGTAATAAGGGGTTCATGATCTGAGCCACAGTCAGCTCCTGGTCTTGTTTTTTTGTTGATTGTATAGAGCTTCTCCATCTTTGGCTGCAAAGAATGTAACCAATCTGATTTCGGTGTTGACCATCTGGTGATGTCCATGTGTAGAGTCTTCTCTTGTGTTGTTGAAAGATATGTGGCATAGCCAAAGAAAAAAAATTAGCTTAAACTTGAGGTACAATAGTTATGAGTTAAAACCAACTATTATAAACATAATTAAGAGTCTGCCTAATTAAGTGTTACGGGTCCCAGGGACATCTGCTTTTCTGTAGGTGACTTGCTGACTCAAGTAAAGGCAAAGACACGGGCAAAGGCCTCATTGTTGCCCAGAACCCAGTCTTATTTTGGGGGAATCCCAAGACAGATGAGAAAAAATAGGGTCTGAATTTGTCATGGTACAATGTGGAGAAAGAAAACACACAGTAACTTGAACAGGGACAATTTCATATAAAGAATTAACTACAACGGGCATAAGAAAAACTCTAAAGAAAGCAGGTACAAGAAGCAGCCACTAGCCCCAGGGCTGAAATAGGTGCCCAAGGAAGAAGTTTCCCACTGCAGGGCTAAAATTCACACCTGGTTGGGTAGGGTATGGTTCAGGCTTATGGAATAACAGAGAAATAGCTTCTATGTCACAGTGAAATAATTTTCTAGAAATCTGCCCTCTAGGGTACTAGGGAATGGGGAAGTGTCTCAGCAGAAGGATTCAACTATGTAACTGCTGGAAGCAGGGGAAGCTGCTGGTTCTTGGAGGCTGCTGACTGCTGGGCACTGCAGGAGCCTGGCAGCTGCCATCGTCACCCAGACTGCAGGAACCTGCCAAGTGAGCAGACCGGAAAGGAAAACTCCTTTCTTTGGCAACATGTGTCCAGTGCCCTCTACCGACAAAGCTTAACATCAGGCCAGGTGTCAAAGGAAAGATATTTAAAGGCCCAGATCCGTTTTTGGAGAGCAGACAACAAAGGATAAATCTGGGGCTGAGAGGCAAGAAATTGATAACAGCCACAATTTCATTCAAATAGCCACAGAAATTCTACAGCTCAGGTACATTTTGCTCAAGGTGTGAGACCAGTAGAAAAACACAAAAAATAACTGTGGTAACAATTTTTTAATTAAACACAGTATAAGCACATAACATACAAAATTTATAATACCAGATATTTCAAAGATAAGATTTAGAAATACACATTTAAAAATAGAGATCTTTAATTATTAAACGTTTCTTTCATTATCTGTTACTCCTTTGATTGGAACCAGAAACCTGACACCTTTTTTTCTGCACCAAGATATCAATGTCTGGTCTCATATTTTGAAGTTTGGTGTGTAGGCTTGAATTCAATCTTGTATCCTTTAACTGGGAGCAAAATTTAGTTTTACTCAGTTTCATGACAGAAAATAGCTGTTCACAGACATAGGTGCTTCCAAACATGGACAGAATCTTTGCACAATGGTTTCTATATCTAGGAGAATTCTTGCTAAGGTATCTGTAGAATTCTGGTATCCCAATGTCATCATATTTAGTCTTCAGTACTGTATCACACTGCAGTTCAATAACTTCCATTTGTAATTCTTCGTTAAAGCTCTCAATGTTAATTAAGAAAGGTGAGCTAGACAATGTGAGCTCATTTTTATAATGTTTGAAATCAAAAGAATCTTTTTGGGATGCAATGTTCAACTCTACAATTTTGGGGATGTAGATTAAACCATAACTTTTATTTCTGTAAATGAATCTCAACGTGAGCCAGATTGTTTACTGCCAAATGAGTATCCCAAGGTTTCAGTTTTACTAGGAAAGACCAAACTATCATATATTTGTGTAACTACTTGAACGTCTTTGCAGAAAAGTATTCAAAATGCTTAGATGGTTTGTAATGTCACCCAAAAAGGCCAAATCAGAGGGCAGAGGTAGGAGGGCTTCCAGGGGGAAGTGATCCACACACTCAGAAAAATCCTGGACCATTAACCACAAGGCTCGATTTTATCAGGGCTAAATTAATCATTATCTAAACCAGTGCCCAGCCTCTGCCACATAGTAGGTGCTTGGTAAATACTTGNTGAGCAGGGTTCCCTGTGCTGGACAGCAGGTCCTTGCTGGTTCTCCATGCTAAATACAGCAGTGTATCCATGTCCATCCCAGACTCCCTGACTATCCCTTCCCCCATCCTTCCCCCTGGGGACGATGAGGCTATTACAGGGTATTGGGCAGAGTTCCCTATGCTGGACATCAGGTCGTTGTTGGATCTCCATGTTAAATACAGCAGGGTGTCCATGTCCATCCCAGACTCCCTAACTATTCCCATCTTCCCACTCCCTCGTAATGATAAGTTGGTTTTCTAAGTCTGTGAGTCTCTTTCTGTTTTGTAAGTAAGTTGGCATCGTTTCTTTTTAGATTCCACATGTAAGGGAAGCCACACGATATTTCTCCTTCTCTGTCTGACTTACTTCCCTCAGTACGACAATCTCTGGGTGCATGCATGTTGCTGCAGGTGGCATCGCTTCAGTCTTTTTAACGGTTGCATAATATTCCATCATGTATGTGTACCATGATATAGATCATTTTTAAAGTCTTTACTGAATTGGTAACAATAGCGCTTCCGTTTTATGGTGTTTTTTTGTCTGCGAGGCATGTGGGATCGTAGCTTCCTGACCAGGGATGAAACTGGCACCCCAGGGCCCGAACTCACACCCCCTGCCTTGGAAGGTGACATCNCGGAGACCCTGATTTTATACCAAGCTAACAATTCAAGAAAATATACGATCATTTTCCCAAGTTCATGTAACTTATCTCCCCTACAGACTTTCAAGTCGTTTGAACGATATTTTATGTTTTGTCTTTTACTTTCACATTACTTACACATGTATATTGTGGTTTCCCAGCAAAAGTTCCTTGAGCTGTTGGTATCCATTCTTCTGCTTTCTAATACAAGTGATAATTAAACATTCACAGCCTATAGCTAAGAAGATTACATCCACATAGAAGGCCAGCATATTTACATGATACAAGAGACCAGGCATGATTTGTTCCACTTCTTCAAGCAATATACTCTACTATTCCAAGGAAAAAAAAAACAGTTTAATGGGAAGGCTATTTTCCTAATTTTCCAAATATTCCTGCAGAACAGAATCCGACTGGCTATGGAGATATTTCACATATGCACTGTGGTTAATAACATCGAGTTATTTTTACTGGATTTCTAGATTACAGGTATCAAACATAATGCTAACTAAATTTAAAGGTAATGTTCCCTGGCAAGTTCAGGTCACAAGGTTTTTGACAATACCCTCCTTTCTGCCTCCTGGATAGGAAAAAGAATTACACTTCCCTTTTTGCCTCCTTTGACTTATCCTAAATATATTTCATTACGTGGTAGTTCTTTTGAAGGTCAAAGATTCCATTAAGACATATCCACCTAGCTATAATTTCAGCTAATTAGACAATGTTAGTCAAAGTCAAAACTACAATGAGGGACCAGTCGGAATGGTCTTCATCAAAAAGTCTATAAATAATGAATACTGGAAAAAAAAATGCTGGAGAGGATATGGAGAAAGGGGAACCCTCCTACACTGTGGTGTGAATGTAAATTGGTGTAGCCACTGTGGAGAGCATTATGGAGGTTCCTCAAAAAACTAAAAAACAGAGTTGCCATATGATCCAGTAACCTACTCCTGTGTATATACCCATACAAAACTATTATTCAAAATGATATATGTACCCTTATAGTTAATAGTGCTGTTAATAGCAGCACTATTTACAATAGCCAAGACATGGAAGAAACCTAAATGTCCATCAACAGATAAATAAAGAAGATAAGTATATATACAATGGAATATTACTCAGCCACCAAAGGAATGCAATGATGCCTCTTATCGAAACATGGACAGACACAGAAATTATCACACTAAGTGAAGTAAGTCAGAGAAAGACAAATACTGTGTGATAATCACTTATATGTGGAATCTAAAATATGATAGAAATCAACATATCTATCAAACAAAAACAGAGTCACAGATATAGAGAACAGAACTGTGGTTGCCAAGGTGGAGGGAAAGTAGGGGAAGGAAGGAATGGGAGTTTGACTAATATTAGGAGAGGCGAACTATTATATATACGATGGATAAACAGGGTCCTACTGTGTAGCACAGAGAGCTATATTCAATATCCTGTGACAAATTATAATGGAAAATAATATGAAAAAATATATATAAAAAGTGAGTCACTTTACTACATGAAGAAATTAACACAACATTGTAAATCAACTATATTTCAATAAAATTTAAAGAAAGTTATAGCCAATAGTAACTCAAAGCTTTGATAATGGATTGTGCCCTTTACAATGAACAGTAGTCTAAAAACTAATTGTCCAGGCAGTTTATACATGCTCTTTTCCAATTTCTATACCACCATGTGTAATAACAGGTATCAAACAGACATTTAACTATGAATGTATTTGCCTTTTCAAGTGGTTAAAAAGTCTCAGCAAACTTAGAACTAGATGTTGCCTGAAAACTAAAAAGGAAGCATGACTAAGGGTTAAAGAATGGATGCTTAGACCACCTGAGTATAAATTCTGGCTCTGCCATTTACCAGCTTTGTGATTTTGGTGGGGGTTCACTCGTTTTGCCTCAATGTCCTTTCTTGAAATCTAGATAGAATAGTAAAATCTATCTTAAGGATTTTTGGGGGGTGAGAATTAAATAAACTCCAAAGCATGTTAAGGAGGAACTGCTTCGTGAAACATGCAGGGAGCCATTTTTTCTACCCTGACTGGCCCCTCCACTTCTTTTTAAACTATCTATCATTTTCCCTTTAAGAAGTAAATATTTATCAAGGAGAACTTAATTTTAAATAATGCAACACTGCCAATCTAATCTACCCTAAAAAAATCATCCAGGATATATATAAGAAACTATATATGAAAGTTATCTAACAATGAATAAACAGAAATAATCTAGAGTATAACACTAGGGAAATGACTAAATAAAATACTATATACATGCTCTAAAGTCACATACAGGAAAACGGTATACAAAGAATTTGGTATACTAATGTATGTAATGTGAGAACTAAAATATCAGTATCATAAGGTTCTTGTGTCCACCGTAAGTTAAAAGCGCTTATAACATAAATAGGCATATAGTAAATCAAAGATTACTGTTGGTAAAGATCAAGTATTGCCATTATATCTATGTATAAATATTCATAAGTTCTTAGGACATAACCAATGATGAACAGTTTCTCTTTATTTCATTTACCTCTTAATTTGTGTTTCTTAATTTCTCTATATTTAAGTTTCACCAGTAGATATTTTTGTCTCCATTTCCTTTACTTCTCAACCCACCTCAATAAATTTGTGCCCCTACTCTGGTGGGCAATTTGCCATGAGCATTTATCAATTTAAACTTCATGACTGAATTAATAATGTAACACTTAATGAGGAAATCATTATCACTTCTGAATAGGAGATATTACCTTCATGAGAGATTTCCTTCCAAGGATTCGGTGGATACATGAAAGCTGCATTCTGGATTTGGTCGTGAATGTCCTCATCTTCATTAAATGGGAACGTGCCACTTAAGCTTACATAGATGATGACCCCAACAGACCACATGTCTAGAGAGCGATTATAGCCCTTGTTCCTTAGTACCTCAGGAGCCAGGTAAGCTGGGGTACCCACCACTGACCTCCGGAAAGACTTCTCTCCAATGATCCGGGCAAAACCAAAATCACAAAGTTTCACCTGTTGATAATAATGGTTTGAAGATACAGCCAGGTCACAAATTTGTGTGTCAGTCTGTGTCTTGGTCCACAATAGCTAAAAAAACAACTCTAATACTTTATATATATTGTATGGATTTCTCAAGGCAGAACTAACAGCTATTTTCCATTTTATGTACTTGAGGATAGCAATTTATGAAAAGACACAAAAGTATAGTTTTATTTATAACAATATCATCTAAACACTTTCCCTTCCTCCTCCTAGAACTGAGGGACAAATATGAAAATATGTATACATAAAAGTAGGTTATTCTGTTTTATAAAGCAGACAAACATCATGCACAGTGATGGATTTAACTCAAGGACTTATTATAAATAAAGGCTGAAGGATAAGCACATGCCAGCATCCACAATATCCTAAAAATTAGCTCTGCATGGACAGGTAGCCAGGATCTGAGGGCATCATGGAAGCAACACAGAACAGCCACCTTGGTCAGGTCACTCCAGACACAAGGGTATCTGGAAAGAGATCCAGTTGTTTTGCATTCTTTGAGTTGAGGAAAAGAAGAAACTTCTGTCTTCACCCCTGGGAACAACACTGAACTGCAATACCCTGGCTATCATTAGCGAGCTGGTAGCATCCCCAGGCAGAGAAGGCGATGGCACCCCACTCCAGTGCTCTTGCCTGGAGAATCCCATGGACAGAGGAGCCTGGAAGGCTGCAGTCCATGGGGTCGCGAAGAATCGGACCCGACTGAGCGACTTCCCTTTCACTTTTCACTTTTCATGCACTGGAGAAGGAAATGGCAACCCACTCCAGTGTTCTTGCCTGGAGAATCCAGGGATGGGGGAGCCTGGTGGGCTGCCGTCTAGGGGGTTGCACAGAGTCGGACACGACTGAAGTGACTCAGCAGCTGCGGCAGCATCCCTGGGACTCTGAAGCTGTCTCCCTCTCAGGCCAGTGCTCCCAGCACTGACCTAGTGCTGCCTGCTCCCCAGGATGTCCACACCACGGCAGCAGAAGCAGCATGAGAGGCCCGGTGTGCGTTATATTATAAAGGCAGGCTGAACTGCCTGCTGAATGACAGAGGCAGTCCACATAATACAAGAAAGTAACAAATGGTTGAAAATAGACAGTGAAAGTTTTGAGGAGAAAGGGTGACAGAATGCAGCATGGGAGCCAGTGATGCTGTCGGCTGCCTTTTTGCTGAGAGGCTTTCATACTTGCCTGAGGGAAAGGATCAGCTGACGCTAGCAACACGTTTTCTGGTTTGAGGTCACAATGAACAATATTTTTAAAGTGTAGATGCCGCAAAGCCACAAGTATCTATAAAGGAGAAAATCATCAATATCAGCTCATTTTAATTTAAAAGGTTGGTTCAAAATGTTCTCTACTAGGACATAAATTTAGAAGGTCAAGAGAAAACTCAAAATGAACAGTGACATTTCTTTATGTTTCAGACCCTGAAATAAGCTAGCATGTTTCTAAGGAAACTTTATTGGAAAAAGTATTATGGAAACCAGATGGCAACCGAAACAGGTAAAGATAAAAAGAATTCAATGATATCTAACAGGCTACACATTCCTGAATATTTTCAAAGATTCAGGACTCAGCCACTGTGCATTTTAAAATTTCATGAGCAGTTTTAATACCTGGGCCTGTATACATATTATTCATTTGGTGCTATCCTAAACCCTGACTACTACAGATATAAATTAGATAATACAATAAGCCATTCCAACTTTTTTTTTTTTTTAGTGTAGTTCAGACTCTGGAAGTAGGGACTAAACAACAGGGCTAGAAAGCTCTAGTTAAACAGTGATAACATCTGATATTAAATATTATTATTTCCTGACTGTAATTGATTTCTTACCTGAGTAATTAAAAACTTCGTTATGTGCTCTGGCAATCTGCCCTTTTCACTTGACAAGATCATCTCCAGCATGTCTCCATGGAGTTTTTCCATAACAACAAACACTCTTTCAGGCGTCTCAAACATGCACTCCAAATTTACAACACCAGGGTGATGAAGGTTCTATAAAAGATAAATAAAGCACTTGAAGAAAATGAGTTTTTGATACTGTTTGGCAAGCTCACTGATTATACAAAACTGTTCTAGCTTAAAGCTATGGAGAAACCCACACTTTAGATTTTTAACACCTCTAAATTCCACATGTGCTGCCTTATATTTTTGAAATTCTAATGTCTCCAAAAAATACATCTTGACTTTCTGTGCACAGTGAATATTTTTTTCTATGCTATAAAACAAAATTCCAGCACAGTGAATTGCTAATTAGGTTTTAATTAGAATATCATATTGAAAAATCTGTTGTTTCTTAGGATTATCTCCAATATTAAGCATACTGTCCTAAATAAGTTGACTAGGCCATCCGTACACACTTAGTAGAAATATGATGTAGATAAGATGAAATACGTTCATGGAGTGCATCTGACTGCACTGATGAAGCACATTAATCAAAACCTTTTGGAGCTGCTGCTGTGTTCTCGGAGGCTGCTCTAGTTTGCTACAAAAGCTCTTACACAAGAGTAAAGATCCCCATGAAAACAGCAAATATTATTGAGCCTCTGTTTTGTTCAGGACATAATGCTATGTGGTAGTGCTTCATAGTTCTTAAGCACTCAATAAATATTTCCACAATAAACTAATGGCCAATAATGATAGGCTGCATTTGGCTTGACATGTTAATTGTCACACATGTCAAGTAAAATTACTCTTAACATTAGATGGGCCCTTGTAATGATGCTTAACTCTGAATGTTGGTCTGGGGTCGTCAACAAAAGCCTTTGATCATTTGACCTTTATTTTTTTTTTCCTGCACACAACAAAATAATCCCCAAATTAAAAGAACTATAATATATTCCACTAATATTTCAATGAAAAATGGGGAAAAAACAATCATAATGAATAAAAATTACCGAAAGAAAAAAACACAGACTGACTTAAATATGTTAACAGCTGAACACAGGGAAGAAAATAAATCCTTTATTCCAAGAGAAAAAAATCTTAGCCATAAAATTAAATGAAAAATAAAATGTTCACAAATTATTGGAAACCTGAAATGGCATGGTCTTCAGACCTCACGGACAGATGCTGGGTGGTGAGCAGTAGAGGGGATGTGAGTGAATCTGCACTTTCACTGTCCTTCACGATACTCCTCAGTGCAGAGAGCCTGGCATTGACTCAGCATGGACATACGCTATGCCTGGCAGTAGCTCTCATGAGAACCTGCCTCGCTGGATGAGAACTCCATCCACTACTCTGGCAATTCTGCTCTCTGCCTTAGACATCAGATGGGACTTTAATACGTGCTTATTTAATTTGTATTTTTCCAGAATGTTCTAGACCAAAAGTATACAATGAATTAATGAGATTGTCTTTTGTCAACAATTTCCCCGTGGACTCTAAAGGACTGTATAAATGTCCTCTAATAGCTTATGTAAGAGATAAAGGAAAATTTGGCTATTTCTTGGTAAAGGACTCTGAATATACTTAGGTATATACTTTAGGAAATAAAGTATATTCAATGAATTCATTGAATTAAAGGTCACCTGAATGCAACTGGTAAAAGAAATATGTCTTGGAAAAGTTTCAGCTCCTACATTCATTGCACTTGGTCTTTGATCTTTCGCCAAACCCTTTACGTTTTACAAGTCTGCTAAAGAATATATTGAATGGTAGCTGAAAAACCTTTCCAATAGCGAAATGACTTTATTTTTTCTGCATAGCTGATATGTAATAAGTTGATACTTCTTGAGTTCAATATGTATGGTTGAGACAAAGCCATCACAGATGCCTACTCAAAAGCTGTATGCTTTTGCACTCAAATGACCTAACTTGCTTTTACATTCAACAATAACAAAAGTAAGCAGAATATACAGAATCGTGTCTTCATTAACAAAAATCTCTATTCTAATGAGAAGTTAATTTACTTAGCTCTCTAGAGAAGATATCTGAAGACTAAAGAGAGGGAAAAAAAATTAAAGTTACTATTTTGTTTCATGTATCATTCATATTGCCTTTTTAATACCCTAAGATCAACTCTAAGATGAGCTTTAACCAAAGTAGCTGATGTGACTTGTTCACAATTTTAACTTTTCACAGAAACTATAAAATAGCTTTTCAAAAATTTCCTTTTAAAGTCTAAAGTAAATTAATTGACTTAAAATGGTTTGATGATTATAACATCAACTATGGCATAGTCATGTTCAGAAAGAACTTTTGTTAACTTCTAAGGCCTAGCTCAGAGATTTGGATAATAAATTTCATGGCAGAGTAAGCTATTACAGGACTTTGTGGCCATCTGTTTGTTGCATTTAAGTAATCTAATTTTCAGGAAATGAAACATTTGGTCAAATATAGGAAAGAATAGTGTCCATTCACACATTACAGATTGATGACATATCCATGGGGTGAATATGAGTTATTTTGAAGTCTGGGAGGAAATGCCATTTGGAGATCAAGACAAAAATTTTCTGACTCAAACTGCCTAGAGAGTTCTCATATAATTAATGGAAGCTAGTCATTAAAAGCAAAAGATTTTATAAAAGCAGTAATACTTTATAAATACTATTTAATTAAAAATTTTAGTTTATACATGTATTCTGTTTTATATTACACGTTTTAGATTTGCATTGAGGGTTACTTTACTTTACTTATAATCTTTAATTCTAATAGTGCTGCTTTATTGTAAACCTAACATTGTGAATTCATTCCAAACATCTAGCTGTGATAAATTAATGTCATGTTTTCCCCTTCTTCTACCTTCAGGATTATTATACTCAAAGATATGAGCGGTAGGAAAGAGAAAAATTAGATTCAATGTATCTATTCAACAGATTATTTAGGAGTCAGCCTTAATGTGGGAACTTCTGACTACTTTCCTATCAAACAACTAAATGATTTAGGTCATAGTGAGATAGAAAGGAAGAAAATTAAAAGTGAAGAATCCAGGATCTACGTTCCAAATAGCACACAGAGCAGACAGAATACACCAGCACAGTGTGTACAGTGGCAAGGATGAGGAAGTGAGGTACAGCAACATGGCAATGACTGTTGATAGTCACTCCTGAACTGAAAGAACACACCATCTTATACATTTTCTAATTACAGTCTTTTAAAAATGTATGCTTCACTTACTAATCCTAGAATTCACAATCACTTAATACGAAGGGGATACCTTGATAGTTGCTAAAAAGTCAGTGTAGAGGGGAGATGATTATAAGAAGACGTGTGAAAGATAATTAATATGGTAAACTCAGCTATCTCGCCTAACTTCTCTCTTAGTTTGATAACCAGAAATTTAAAGTGGAAGAAAAGAAAATTTCCTTTTGTCTTTCACCTAAAGGAAGTTACGTTAAGTATGAAGCCCACACTTATGCCTTCTACTTTGTCCTCTCCTATCTTTCTAGGTGGCTCTCATGGTAAAGAACCCGCCTGCCAGTGCAGCAGATTGAAGAAATGCAGGTTCAATCCCTAGGTCAGGAAGATCCCCTGGAGGAGGACATGGCAACTCACTCTAGTGTTCTTGCCTAGAGAATCCCATGGGCACAGGAGCCTGGTGGGTTATACAGTCCACAGGGTCACAGACAGTCGGACATGACTGAAGCAACTTAGCATGTAGTATGCACGCATCTTCCCTCATGGGCTTCCCTGACGGCTCAATGGTAAAGAATCTGCCTGCCAATTTAGGAGACACGGGTTAGATCCCTGGGTCAGGAAGCTCCCCTGCAGAAGGAATGGCAACCCACTCCAGTATTCTTGCCTGGAGAAACACAGGGACAGAGGAGCCTGGTGGACTACAGTCCATGGAGTTGCAAAAGAGCTGGGCATGACTTAGTGACTAAACAACAACAACATCTTCCCTCATTCTGTATTTTTAAACTTCAGTGATGACAGAGGTGCTTCTTCTCTGATGTAAACAGGTGAGGGCTCTGTTACACCACATGAGAGCCCTCCTGACTTAACACGGGGTGGGGATCATTTGGTTGTTGCATCAAATGTGTCCTTATTTCATGTTTGGTTGACAAAAGCCTACAATTTATGAACAGTTTCATACTCTAGAAGTTATCTTTTAGGAGGTAACATTTTGGGAATGCACATTGATAATAACTCAGAAGCAGCAATAAACCTAACATATAATGTCAGAGGAATAAATGCACCAATATTACTTCAGTAAGACCAGATGTAACAATCCACCCTCCTGTGAATCACTGGCTGATATTGAGATCAATGGAGTCACAACCAAATTTAACCTATTAGACTCTGTGAACTCAGAAATGATCTGATCACTCCTGGTAAAACTGTTTGCATATACCATCCATCAGAATTTGCAATGTAATATTATATTTTTGTGTGGCATTAATTAGCTCAGATTGACCCTGGTTTAAGTAGCTCAAAATTTTGTGGAAGAAATAAGCTGAAGCACCTCCATTGGCTGTTAATACAATATATATATTGTGTCCAGTTATCAAGAAGGGGAGTCAGCTTGTAGATGGCTAGCTTACAATGCACAATTTACCATTATTTTTTCCATCTTAAGTTAGCTAAAAGTTCTGTGTATCCTATTAAATACAGCTGGCCCAAGAAAAATTTTTTAAAGAATCAGTTCAATATTTGCATAGAAGAAAAAAAAATCAGGTCAGCCTGATATGTAACTACTATATTCACATATATCCATAAACCTATCTATAACCCTCTCAAACATTCTGAACTTAATCTTTTCTGAAACTGCTTTAATCTAGCTTTAGATTTCAAGGCCATGCAGACACATGATAAATAGAATGAGTTCTCTCCTTTCCTTATAAAAGCAGAAGAGACTGAATGCAGAGAGAGAGGAGTATGCAAAAAACATACTTACAAAACCCTCCCATCACCTCTCATGTTTCTAGCCTTTTCAATAGGTAGAATTAGTATAAAAAGTATGTGCTATTTTCTACTTATCACCAGGAATCTTTCAGGGTATATGAATGGGAAATCTAAAAAGCGAAATTTAGATTCCAAAACCCACCATGTAGACTCATACACTGAGGTTCCACTGGCACTGTCTGTATATGACTGAAGTTGTTACTATAACTTTGGAGAGTTGAGGGAGTGACTTCTACCAAATCAAAGGCCCTTACACAGCAAGAATACTGTACACATCCAGGTATCTACTCCCAAACCCCTGACCATGGCCAGAGTTTCAAGCTGAATTTAGGCAAAATGATGAAATATTTGAGAATAAGAACAAAGGTTTAAAAGACAAAAAATATCAGTAACTGGTTGTTAAACTTAAAAAAAAAAAAAAATCAGTGTTAGTAAATATTCCACCCGTAAAGTGTGACCCTCCTTCCTCCTTGACATTACTCAGTTTGTGTTTAGTGAAAAGTCGTGAATTAAAAGAATGGCATGTTAAAATAAGGAAGTTGGAATTTGTAGATCAAGGTGTGTTTACTGTACATAAAAGTTAAAAATTGGATCAAATAGCTGAATTTTTTTTTTTTTCTGTTTGCTACAAATACATGGCAATAGACACACATCTGGAATACTTTTTAATTTCCTGCTAACCTACCTGGCTGGAAACATGAACACATGAATCCAATCTCATCCCAATGTTAGATTTAAAGTGTAACTTTTAACAAAGCGTATCACTGTAACCCAATTACTATACTTAGAGGTCACCACTCCAGAAAGCATAACATTCTATTATGAGGTTAAATGACCTGCGCAGACACATAATCTATCTGAAGCCTTAAGTACTGGATACTGGGATCTGGAGTGAGCACACCAGGTGTACTGGACAGGGTTAGAGGACAGAACGTCATGTGCAAAAAAGTCAGATTGTGTTATCTTACATTGTATAAGGATTTTGTGGCACTTAGATAGCATATTATCAAAATTGAACAGGTTCTTAATTATGGGGCATCTCAGAATCTTTAAGTGAAAAACTATTCACTTCCAAGAAGTAGATGGCCTGGATGTAGTATGTAGTATTTTCTAAGCTTTCTTTTTGAGCACATCTTAATTCTCACCTTCTTCCATGAAGGAACTCAGAAGACATGATCTTCCAAAAATACGTTGGGGAACACTGATTTTAGGCTGACTCTGCACTCTCAATGCAGGGGAACTAGATCCCACATGCCCAACTAAGAAAACGCATGCAGCAACTAAAGATCCTGCCTGCCATGATGAAGACCTAAAATCCTGTGTGCCAAAAATAAACCAAATAAGCAATAAATAAAATAGACCTGGTGCAGCCAAATAAATAGACCAAAATAAATATTAAAACATTAAAAACACTTTATATATTATTTAATTCAACCCCTGTAAAACATTCCTGTGAAGCAAGCACATCGAGTCAGATGAATTCTAATCCATAATTAAGGAAACCAAGATTAAAAGAAGCTTATGAAAAAACTGAAAAGCTCTGACTGGAACCTGGCCATCTGATACTAAGTTTTCATTATGACTAAAGTGTTATGGAATACAATATCTAGTCAGAAAGTTTCTCAAGTTTGTTTTCTTTTTTATTATAATAGATTTTTAAAGTTTTTTCTTCTATTTTAGACACATATATACAGAACTTACAGACTTTTTTTGGAGCATGCAGAAGACAACAAGATCACTTTAGAGGTGTAAAACATGTCTTCAAAAGAAACAATTTCATGAAAATTGTTCATGTAGTAATGTAAAAAATAAAAAATGTTTGAAGAAGTATGAACACATAAGGTGAAACAACAGAAGTATAAACTTTTTATTAAACATAAAAGATAAAGTACTCACTTTTTGAATATTTTTCTCCTGAGAAAAAAAAGTTGACTCCTTCATGCTTTAAATAAAATCACCAGTTTCTGCAAATTTTCATTTTCCCACTCATACTTAGCAATATTATTCTCTGGTTTCCTGTTATGTTTATCTCTTTCCACCTACTCTTGATCCTCTTTTTAGACTAAGAGAACAAAGCCAGGTATTTACAAGATATATATATAATCTTGTTCTGTGAAGATAAATTACCATGTTTTGTAGTCAAAAAGGAATGATGGTAAAGTATACTTTATTATCTTTCTGGCATGCTCTGCAAATCTATACCACTCAGTTTCCTTCAGCTGTGGCAATATAATTTGCTCAACAAATATTTACTGAGTGTTTACTAGGGGCCAGGCATATGTTAATATATTTTCAGCTGTACCCCAGGTTTTGAGTAATCGTGCTCTTTGTTAACACAAAGCTATATGTCTCTATGTTCTCTAAGAAATTCAATATCAAGTTATTTGAAATCATTCCTAGGAGCTAGACAAGTGGTTTCAATATGATTGATAGTAAGATAAGTACGGAATCTTACCATATGCCAGGCACTAAGAATTTCAACAAATTATCATACTCAATTCTTACAACATCTGTACAAAGTTTTATGGATAAGGAAATTGAGACTCAGAGAACCTAAGTAACTTATCCAAGCTCCTAAGACTCTTAAGCCTGATGTGAGAACCCTGGCAGCCTAAGCCCAGAATCTGTGCTCTTTAAACATTATGCTATCTATTACCTTAGTATTTTCCTTGGACTCAAATCCATTTAGAACCAGTGCTGCCTGTTCTAACTAATATGCATCAGGGGCTATGCTACTTAAGCCTCCTCATCTTACTTTCACAACCCATCTGAGCATGTTCTCTGGATTTCTGAATGCTGCCTCCTCAGTCTTCTCACCACGGTGTCCCCTATACCTGTTATGACATCCACATTGACAATTTGGATCCCTTGCCTTCCTGACTGATAAAGTGTCTTCCCTATAGCTTAATCTGTTTTTAAGCTGGTGTACCACCCCCACCCCCACCCCAGTGTTGTTCTGCGTTACCGATTCCACTCCTGATCTTGAAGTTTCAATGCCTTTAAAGGTATCTCTCTGACATGCTGTCTGGTTTCTTTCACACCCAATGCCCAATCTTCCTCCCAGGGCTAAGCTTTAGAGGTAGTTGTAACATCTGGAACAACGAGCAGCCCATCTACACTCTTCCTTCACATAAAATATCAAGAGTTTTCTAACTGGAGCCTAAAATTTAATTACTTATTTATACAGAATGGGGGCATTCTGACTGTTAAAACTAGCTTTGATTATTGTAACTAGTAGAGCCTACAAAACAGTTTTCTTGTATTTAAACTTTTTTCTCTATATCATCCCTCAATACTGATCTGATTGTAATAATTTTTTGAAAGTATTCCAATAATTTACAATCACCCAAGCATAATAAAATCCAATTGACTTGACACGATATCTACGGTTCTATATGAACTCTCACAAAAGCCATTTCCTGTCTTACCTAAGTGTACTCTGTCCTTTCACAGCAGTCTCTAAACTAAGGGAGGCAAATTCTTGGGGAAATGGAAGATTAAGAGATATGTGAGCAGAGGAATAATGTTAAGGAAAATTTGCTTTGTTTATATTTCTACCCCTACTACCTGGAACATGGGAAGTACTCAATAATTATGAATGAATGAATTTTAACAATCTATAAATAATTTTCTAATACAGACCTATTTGAGAAAATCTCCATATTCTTCAAATTCTCAATCCCCAAGTTGCCTTTCAAAATATTTTTTTCCCCACTTTTCAAAAAGAAGGTATGCTTCTTATACATTCCTAACACTACTAAGGTACCTTGCTCTGGGGAAGAAAATTGTCTAGGAAAAAAATAAAGGGAAAGTTTGAAACATTGTGTTGGTATGAATGGAATAACTCTAATAACTTGGAACTCAATTCTTTGGCAACTTAGCTTCTTATGCATGCTTTCACCAAAATAAGAGAAGGATTTAATGGATGTATTAGTAGAGAGAATTAAAGGAGGATGAATTTCTGAAGATAAATCACTAGGAATGTTTCTATTTTATCTGGGGGTGTGGCACTTACAACTTGGCTTCTACAATTTAACAAAAGGAATAAAACTGCTGAACTGTTTAATGTAAACAAAAAATAATAATCACCTAAAAATTTATTAACTATTTTAAGAAAAAACCTCATTAAATAATGTGCTTCCAGAATATTTCATTTTTTATGTTAACAGGCATAGATCAAACTTTACAGAATATTTATCTTGCTAGACAAAGGTTTTACTAATAACTGTAATGATAAATGAATCAGGAGAATGCTTTACACATTCAATGTTATAATCAAGAAATTTTAAAATATACAATGATTTTTATTGTAAATAAATATGAAAGGAGAACAAATAAAAGACTTTAAAGTATAAAAATGTATAATGTTGGAATATATTTCTGTGGTAAAAGTATAATGCAGTCAAAGAAAACAAAAATACTATAAAATATACTATTGCTTAAAAAGCCTACAGATTTATTTTAAATGACTGTTTAAAGATATAAAATGTTTTTGATATTTAGATTGTAATGCATGTATTTAAATGAGTTATACAACAGCTTTATTTTCAAATACCAGGATTTTCACTATAGTACAAAATTAAAATTCTTTGGACTTCTGACAAAAATATTCTAGCTGTCAACTTAAAAATATACAGCAGATACAAAGATTTTTAGAATTCTTTCTGAGAATTCTAAAAGCATTTAGAATTTGAAGAATTTTTAGAATTATTTTTTCAAACCACATGAAGTGATTTGAAGCCACTCTTTTAAAATGATCTAGTTTTCTACTTATATTTCATAGTGTATTTATTTTATTAAGGTGGCCCCTCAGCCTAATAACCCTTTCCAACATTTCTTTGGTCACCAAGAATCATGACTCTTTTAAGATTTCACCAATGCTATATTTCCCTTTGAAAATCCCCCTCATTCTCGTACCCTGACCTCTGCCATAACTCATGACTTCTTTCACTACGTTCTATGCTTCCACAGCTATCCTGACTTGCAGTTACTTTTATCTGTCTGTCCAAATATATGATAAATATTCTAAAGGTTTCATTCACTGTTATACAACCTAATAAATTGCTTTGTATCAAAGAAGGAAGGGCTTCAAGAGTACTGTTGAATGACTTAATATTTTTATGAACTGAAGGAAATTAATTGAAATTCCTTCAATACTGGAGAAATGATAGCAAAATGGATAAAACTAGAGAATAACTTGCAGGGAAAACATTAGGAATAATTGTTTGGTTTTTGGCTAGTTGGTTTGGGTAAGACTGGCACAGCAGAGTGGAGATGTCCTAGCATCAGAAATAGGAAACTGAAGTGTCTGCGAAAGAACAGAGCTCATGAAATAAATTAAGGAAATAACCTGAGAAATAATGACAGATGAGTCTCTTGAAGTGGATGAGCTCACTCTGGGAATGAGTCCCAGATTAGCATAAACCATGTAGATGAAGGAAGAAGGTCAGTAACAAGAACAGACCTAGCAGAGCTGGCAGGGAAGGTGAAGTGGGGCCTGATGAGTGCAAGGATGAAGGGAGGAGAGAGACTGAGAAAGGAGCAAATGATCAGTGCTGCTGAAGCACTGAGGCTAGTCAAGTAGGGCAAGTAAGTAAGTAAGTAAAGTCACTCAGTCGCGTCCAACTCTTTGTGACCCCGTGGACTGCAACCCACCAGGCTCCTCAGTTCATGGGATTCTCCAGGCAACAATACTGGAGTGGGTTGAGTCAAGTAGGGTAAAGACTGAAAAATAGCCAAAGAGTGATAGTTGGGCAGAAGACAGGAGTACGGCAAAAGTTCCTTACACTGTAAAAAGGTGTGGAAACCAAAGACAGATATTTATGAATAAGAATGGAAAGCAGCATGGAGCACAAATTTAAAGTCTGTCAATATAAGATGTGCTGCAGCCATGAGAGATGGCCTAGACAAATCAAGAACACAGTTTATTGTTGCTGTTCTTTTGTTTTAAAGTTAAGAGATGCTTTAACGGAAAGAAGAGTGCCTCACAATGGAGAGAGATAAGAATGATGGTGGAATTCTAGGAGATAAGTAAAAGGGGATATACTTAATCTATGGCCTGTAAAATTCTTACATATATTTTCCTATATTCTGTATTCAGCACCTTTAGAATTCCAAAATGCTTTAATATAATGTATCATAAACTATTTAAGATAAAGACTAGTATATCGATTAGAATTATACATATTCATTAGCATTATCCTAAAGCTTTTGTGCATTGTGATATGTGAGAAAATAAAAATGAATTTAGGCTGAACAAGCCTATGTTATAACTTAAATTGTATTAAATATATCATGCCAGTATCACTTATTTTAGATTGTAAGTTTCTAAGCCTTCTAAGATTAATTGCATCTTCTTACAAAAGTCAGTTTTCTGTAATATCCCCATAATCATAAACTATCTTTTTTTTTTATAAATTTATTTATTTATTTATTTTTAAATTTAACTTTACAATACTCTATTGGGTTTGCCATACATCGACATGAATCCACCACAGGTACACNCCCTGATTGCTGTGGCCAAAACTTCCAGAACTATATTGAATAGTAGTGGTGAGAGTGGGCACCCTTGTCATCTTTTTATCCTTATTTTGTTAACATGAATAGAAAAAAAAAATTCAGATTTACCTTTTTTGAAAATCAAGATACAACTTATAAAATCATACTATAAATAAGATCTCTTGGGAATTTTTGAATGAAGTTTAACATCTACATTAATTTATCATCCTTCTGAAATATAATAATAATTACAAAGCATTTAGAGATAATGAAAACAGCTATTTGAAATGATGTAAATCAGGGATAACTAGGCCAAAACATTCACACTTGCCTTAATTTTTCAACTGTTCAAAGATGTCTAAAGAGTATAGCTTTCTAATGACTAAATCAGTCTCTTGGAAGCCTTTGCCCAGTAAAGGAGATGAACGAGAAAAACAAAGGAGAAATCTACTTTTTCACACATTCATTTTTACAACTTTGAAGCCCTCTACAAGCTAAGGTTTTTTATTAAAAAAAAAACAAAAAAAAACAGAAACAAACAAATCAGAGTTCAACAACAACAATAAAACTAACAGAACTACAGGAGGAGAATGTGCTCCATCAGCCATTTCTAGCCCACTTGGTCCTCTCCGGACAGTCTCAGAAGGAAGAACAGGATGGGGCAAAACTAGTCAGACTCCAGGTATAAGCATAAATGAGGAAACCAGCTTTCATAAGCGAGAGACCATGGGCAGAGGATACCAAATGCTTCTGCGTATCACTTTTATATCCAGAGGGAGAGGATTCTGCTCCTCAAGATTAGGAAAAGAAAACCTTCTGCACCATTCAGCTGATTTCAATCACGGTACTTTTTCTGCACGTGTCAGTTAGTGAGTCAGAATCCTCCCCTCATCTCTCTACTTATTACCATATTTCCTTTTCAGGTTTAAAAAATGAATTACTTAGTTTTATAAGAAATATAAACCAGGGCAATGAAGGCTTTCAAAGAACAATCCTTCTTAACTAACCAATTAACCATTAATAGCAAACAGAGTCCAGACATTTGCTTCCTGGTTGGATACTATGACTTCTTATGTGACAGGATGATGTCTCTGTACAGTTTTAATTCAACAAGCATTCATCAAACAAATATTTCCTAAACATCTAATGTTTGTCAGGAACAATCTTTGGTGTTTGGGATATTTATCAGTTGTTTGATACTGTTGGCAAATAACAGCATCTGCCCTTCTGAAACATATATATTCTAGAGCAGGGATTGGGATTCAGGATGGGGAAAGAAACCCACAGCAAATATAATAAATAAAATTCTGTAATAGGCTAGAATATGGTAAGTGCTATGGAAAAAGAGAATATAGATCAGACTAATTTCTGGTGAACAAGTTTGAAACAAATGTCAACTTTTGGTAAAATATGAACTCTCAAACCTCATATACATAAACCAAGCTTTAATAAGACTCCTTGTACAGGTTTCGTAATTAAAATTAAAAATTTAACATTTAAGTATGTTGTAAACATCAGATTAAAAGTAAACCTGAAAATACAATTTAAATACAATTTAAAGACTCATGACAGGAGGGACTTAAGTGTCTTTGTCCCCACTGTATGCACTGAGCCAAGAACAGAGCTTAGCTCATGATATGTACTCAATAAATATGAGTTTTGATGATGGAAATGAAGAACAACTGGGGACAATGGGGATGAATGATAACTGATGAGGATTTTTGCGATTTCAGGCCATAATATGTGAACTGTTCAAACTCTTTGTATGCTCAAGGGACAAAATCTGACTTTCAACCTAACCAAATTCTTTACAAAAAACCACATTATAATGAAATTTTTGCGAGATGCATGTTTACTGCATCTGAGTTGTTGATTGCAGCTACTCTTTTGCAAAGGAGATGGAGTCAGTTTATGGTGTATTTTATTTTTCTACCTTACTACGGAGTCAGCAGCTGATAATGTGTTGTCCTGCTCAGGGAAGCTGATTAAAGGGCTATACAGAGAGAATTAAATGTTCCTCTGCAGCTCCAAGAAAAAGTAGAAAGGTATAACCATGTTAATTGAAACTCCTCTTATATCTTGTAAAGAAAGAGAAATGTCTTATCCTTATGCCAACTGTGGCAAGGCTGCAAAGGAGTTGGCCTTCAGGACATCAGGTGAGAGTGGAGACTGGAAGAGGGGGGTCCAAGTATGGAAAGGTGTCGCTAAGTTTTCAGATGTGACAACTCAAGGTTGTCAAGAATTTTTTGCAAAAGAATCTGAGCAGCAAGCACCAAACTATGCATGAATTGTCAGCCTAAGATCTGTGGTTATCTTCTTCCAAGAAGGCAGAGAACACTGTGGTAGTTCTTTGTGTTACATTCGTTGTCCAAAAGCATGAAAACACCATCTTTAGAACATGAGTCTCAGAAAAGTCTATGTCATTTTTTAATATACAGCAACAATTATTTTGGTTGTCTGTACACATGAGATCCTTTAGGGCAGAAATCATATCTTTTTCAACTTTTTTATTGTATAAACTCAATAAATGCCATTTATATGAAACAATAAATGAAGAAATGCAGTCTGTTTTGTTTTGCTAGCAATGCTCAGATGAAAACTGTTTAATAAAACTATAAATCAGAAATTATGATCAGCTTGCATGTAGATAACTATGGAAGTTATATAAAAACGGGCCTTTATCAGGGATTTAAACTTTCCAGACTGGACAGCTAGGTTGGCCACATTTAGTAAACAACTGCTACATTTCCTTTTGATCTGCATAAAAAGTTTTAATAATTTAAAAAATTATGTATATCACATAATACTTTTCATTAGCAAATTCTGGCTTTAAAAAGGGACTGCCTTAAAAAAATGAGAAGAGTTAAGGGATAGTCTCAACATTAAATAAAAGGCTTACAGTGAGACACAAAGAGGACATTAATAAGATCAAGATCATCTGATTCTCAGTCGTGTATTACTCTTTTACTTGATATGCTGACAGTTACATACAGACATATACTCAATTCATATAATTATCACAGCATAAAGGAGGAATGTTTAGGAAGGCAAGGTCATTGATAATGTAAAACAAAATGGTCGCAGCATGTCCACTATGGGCAAATGCTAAAACAGTATTCATTTAATGAGAATTAATAACACACTATAACCTAGAATTAACCACATAGAAAGGAAAAGCTGCTGCCTAGTCTCAGGGAAGATACCACCCAGGCAGTGGTTTGATGCTTGATCTGCCTTTTCACTTATTTAAACATATTCCTAAATATCTATGCCACAGATAATGGGTAACTTTTCTTTGTTTTGCAGAAATTAATGGGATATATTATAGCCCCCACATAAAAAACAAAAAGTACCTGAAGAATTGCAACCTCATTACGAAGCTGGCTTTCTTGTTTTGTTGGAAACCTTAACTTGTCAATGATCTTAATAGCTACATCTCTTCCTGTTTTACGATGTTTTCCTTTAAAATAAAAAAGAAACAACAGTATAATCTTATTAAATATCATCTCTATTGAAGAATACCAGAATTTATAAGGACATATTAGAATTACAAAAATGTTTTACTGAAACAATTAACATTTCTGGTGAGCACTGACTTTTGCCCATCAAGATTTGATTTCTTAGCTCCATTATCATAGATCAAATATATACTATAAACTTAGCCAAATTCAAAACACAGAAGAACTAGGACATTAAATGCTATTCATATGAACAATCTGATATTTTCTTATAAAATATATGTTTTAGAAACAGGATATTGAGCTACTTAATATGGAAAATATTCATACCACTGGCAAAAGTACTCTCCTTAAGAAAGGATGAAATCCTGATAAACTAATGTATGCTATAACAGAAAGAATAAAAATCTTGGCACTAATAGCTTCATGGTCTTGAGCAAACCACTAAAGCTTTCTGAGTTCCTCATCTTCAGTGGTAGCACTGTTTTGAGAATTAGCTGTAACAAGATATGTACAGTACACAGAGTGCCCAAATAACTATACACACTCAAAAAATATGTTACCATCATTATTATCACCATCATCAACATCTGACAGGCCCTTTACATATATCATATCCAATTTAATTCCCACAATAAACCTTCTAGGGAATCAAAGGGTCCCCTCAAGCTGTTCACTTCTACACTACTTGATTATAGAAGATACAGAATAAAGTAATGCTAATTGAATTTGAAAGTGAAACTAATTACTCACTATTTTTGGCCACATATAAACTAGTTCAAAATTCTATTATTTTTACATTTGGTGTAATTCTAGTGCCGCTTCTCCCTAAAACCACCTTCACTATTCCTTCCAACTCCTTCAAGAATGCTTCCCTTCGCAACTGACAAAACTATTGTCCTGTCTTCATGTTCTTTACTTTCACTGGCTGCAATCTCTGATCCAACTCAGCCTTTTACCGCAACTGCTGTCTGCAAGACTGTGGCTTTTTTAGTCTCCATGTTTCTGTCTCTAGAGCACTTGACCTGTCTTCTGTGACTGTTCTTATCTGCTTCATCCATATGTGTCCAGGTATAACTTTCTAGTCTTTCTTGTGAAGGCCTCCTTCTAACCCCGCTCATTCACTGTTGGATGTTACAAACTATCTAGCGTATCCTGGTTTCTCTAATCTCATTTCTTACCCATTTCACCCCCACACTATATTCAGTTATGTATATTTACCATACTTCATGGGCTTCCCTAGTAGATCAGTTGGTAAAGAATCCACCTGCAATGCAGGAGACCCTGGTTCAATTCCTGGGTCAGCAAGATGCCCTGGAGAAGGGACCGGCTACCCACTCCAGTATTCTTGTCTGGAGAATTCCCATGGACAGAGGAGCCTGGTGGGCTACAGTCCATGGGGTCTCAAGGAGATGGACATGACTGAGCGACTAAGCACAGCATCACGCTCTATACACCATGACTGTTCTTTTTTGCACGCNCACTCCAGTATTCTTGTCTGGAGAATTCCCATGGACAGAGGAGCCTGGTGGGCTACAGTCCATGGGGTCTCAAGGAGATGGACATGACTGAGCGACTAAGCACAGCATCACGCTCTATACACCATGACTGTTCTTTTTTGCACGCATGCAATTATTACACTGCAGAACAGTTCCTTGTGTTGTACTTAGTCTCCCCAATCACACTGTTAGGCCTTGACAGAAAATACAATGGTTGCTGACTCACTGACAGGTTTTCTGTCAAAAAAAAAATGATTTCTACATTTTATAAGAACCAAAATTACTTTGTAAAACAGAGTAGAGTTTAATTAGTTTTTAAATAAAAAAGCACAATATTATACTATGATAAGTAATAGAATCAAACATTGTGATTATTTCAGAGCACCCCATCTCACAAAAAAGATAATCTGTTACTGATTATATTAAGTAATTGAAAGTTATGAGGCCATTTTACAGGGCAGGTAAAAAAACTGATATCTCTCCTAAGGATTTGAAAAATGTGATTGAACTGACTAGAATCTAAGACAGAAGCTTTAACTAAATTCACCAAATAACCTGAGAATAAGAAAAATGTAAAAATTTAATATTTTACTTCATACATGTAAAAAATGCAAACCTTAACAAAATACATAACACTGCTAAAGATGTTAGAATAGAAGATGTTAGATCCTAACATCTAATAAAGACGTCAGAATAGACTAGTTTTTGCCTAGTTACATGAATGGATTTCTATAGCATTCTGACAAAATATGCTAAGAGGAAAAAGAATGCTTCCAAATTGTTTCTCAATATTTTGCCTGTATAAACCAATATTTAACCATTATTGTGTATAGAGTTTATCAATATTTAAGCAAAAGAAATTTTTTAGGAGTAGAAAAATTTCTTTCAAAACAGACATGTGCTAATTTTCCAGTTAGCGATAACCTCAAGAGAAATTTCTAAAAAGGTAAGTCACAGAAAGACATAACATCCAAAACACATCTACATATAGGTTCTGATATTCTTCTTGGAGATATTAATTTTCTTAACACAAGTAGCCAAAACTTTAAATTAATAAAAATAATTGGTGAATCAACATACCTCCATATACAATTCCAAACTGTCCAGAACCCAGTACCTCATCAGGAAAAATCTGATAAACTGTGCTGATGTCCTACAGGTGCAAGTCCAGAGAAAAACAAACATGAAGTGAAACAATGTATTAGTCCTAATAAATTCTATAATTTTATTAAATATATCATTAATACTTGATGAATTTAAACATAAACAATTTAAATGACAGATGAAAACTACAATATAATGATAATATTAAAAACTCACCCTTCAATTTAATGTTGTAATGTTTAAAAACTATTCTGCTCTTAACCAGCAGGAATTTTTCAGTGTTCAAATAAATAGGTTTCATTAGGGAGAAAAAAAGACTTAAAACTATATAATGTCATTTATATATATATATAATGTCAAAAACATATGTAATGCCAGTATTTAAAAACAGATTTGCTTATTGAGATGGTTATTTAGAAATTTCACATTAAATAATCATGATTCCCAATCACGTCTGTGTGAGTTCCGATTCCAACCCGTTTCATTTTTTATGGCTAAAATGGTAAGGCTGCTTCTTATTCAATCATCTACATCAGATGAATTTAAACCAGAAGGAAAAGGGGCTCAATCACTGTAAATGAGCCAGAGACACAACAAATGGATAATGAAATTCTCATTTATAAGGTGACCAAACTGTTTCACTTTTTCCATTTACAGAGGTTACAAGTTTCCAAGCGTCTACTCTTTCCTCTTTGAAGTAATAAGTGCTAAGTAAAGCATTCTGTTTTAAATGACTGTGTTTACAACCTGTGATTTGACGATGACAATCATGAAAGTATAATGTAATACTTTTTCACCTTCTGTATTGCTATGGCATACCATGGAATTTTCTGCCTATCCTCTACCCTTTTACCCTTGTTCTTTCAAAACCAAAAGTCCTTTTACATCACATCTTACCTTTTGCATATTCTATATATTCCTATCCTTTTCCTTTGTCCCTCCTCCAGAAAAAAAAACTCTTAAGTCCTCTCTATCCTCTGATCCCTTCAGAGTATCTATGGTTCAGAGTTCAAGGTTGTCTGAAGACAAGAAAAGAAATTAATACTATTCGAGTAGTCTGAGTCCAAGTACTACTTCATTTTTTTCTGATAGCTCAATGGCCACCTAGAATTTGTGGGTGGAAGAACTGCAAAGGAATCTAGAATTTCCCAAGAGATTTATAGGTAGATAAATATTTCTCAAAGTCTTCTCTGGCTAAGAGCAACAGAAATCTTTATCCATCTTGTGACTAATAGAAAAAGAGGTCTTTATCTATCTTGTGACTGACAGAATAAGAATACAGCTAATTTTTGTTATGCACTTTTCCTAATTCTCTCAGTCATATTGGTTTTCAGTTTGCTTTATGCCAATTTAGTAAAGGTTGCAAAGTTATGCTGGTGATAAATTAAGTTTCATGGAGTTTACTTTTTGAAAAGTAAACTCAGATTACTGTAAGGCTACAAATGTTTTCCTTCTGGTCACAGGCATAGCAGTCAAAATTGAGGGAAAAGTCTGAGTCACAGGATGAAGTAGGAAAGGCCTCATTACTTTTGGGCTTCTTGCCACGGTGACAAAGTATAATAAAAAAAAGCAAACATATGACAGAGTGTAAATTACTTCATAACATGTATATGATCTACATAGAATTTTCAAAAACTGAGCTGATGGAATTAGGTGGTACAGTTGACTAGGGTGCTAGAATGTGGACCCATAAAATCTCATTTATGCAGTTTTATCAGGCCTCCTTGATAAGTACAAGTGATTGAAAGTGTATTTGCAACTCCTTATCATATGATAGCACTCCTGGGTAGCAATCAAGGAAAGAGAATAAGGGCACATTTAAGCTACTCATGAAATTCAAATAATTTATCTATTTTATCTGGTATTACATAACATCAACCATTTAAAATTCCAGTATCAAGATGGGTCAAATACATAAAAAATCAGGCACTGCATTATAATTGCTTACCTGAAATGAAAAATAGTTATTTAACTCTCCACACTACAGAACAGACTACAGAAAATCACTAAAGAATTGATACAATGTAATGTTTCTAAAATTTTATAGAGGAAAAACATCCAAAGGGACCCTATTTTATTTTCTAGAAAATACTAAAAAATCAAAATGTCAGATCAATAAAAATGTATTTTATGATGCTCTTATTTTCCAATAAAAGATCATATTACCAAGTTTTATATTAGTAGGTACATACTCACCACATTTTCTTGAATCTGGCAGTTTGATACTGAAATACTCACAGAAATATCTCCTACAAATACACGTTAAAAAATACACAAAAGAAGTAAGAGAGGTAATCGCAAAATAGGTAAACACATGTTTATTAATCAAGCTGCAGGGGTGTTTCTAAATCATAGCAATTAGATTTTTCTAAGAAAATGCCTATTAGAATATTTGTTTGCTTTTACAGTTACAGATTTACTCTGTACTTTGCTTTGAAAAATAATAGTATTTTGTCAGTTTAGAGTTGAAAGTCATAAAGACTTGGGTTCAAATTCTGGTTTGCCATTTCTTAACTCTGGTACAAGCAGAAACAGCTTAATGCTACTGGGGTCTGATTCCCTTATCCATAAAGCAGGCAAAACATTAATAACCTATTGGGGTTATTTTAAAAATAGAGATCTCACATTAAATGATTGGCACTCCAATAGGCATATATATCCTATTAATATGTACTGAGCTTCCCAGATGGTGCCAGTGGTAAAGAACCTGCCTGGTGAATCCCATGGACGGAGGAGCCTGGCAGGCTATACAGTCCATACGGTGGCACAGAGTTGAACATGACTGAAGCTACTTAGCATGCATGCATGCAATATGTACACTGGTTGTAGAGTTCAACTAAAAAGTTATGACAAATCAAATCTATCACAGATCATCAGATCACTGTGATGTGAAAACAGAGGGTTCTTTGCCACAGGCTTCATTATTAATAGCCATTATGAGATTGTAAAGTTACATTTATATACAGATATTCCTCAAAATATCTTTCAAAAATGCATCCTCCATTTTTTATCTTGATTGAATTCTGGTAAAATTTATCTCATGCTACAATGAACAGAGAGATCTACCTGGGAAAAAATGATATAAGAGTTTCCAAGTACTCTGAGTACAGAGAAGGCACTGGCACCTCACTCCAGTACTCTTGCCTGAAGAATCCCATGGCCGGAAGAGCCTGGTAGGCTGCAATCCATGGGGTTGCTAAGAGTCAGACATGATTGAGCGACTTCACTTTCACTTTTCATTTTCATGCACTGGAGAAGGCAATGGCAACCCATTCCAGTGTTCTTGCCTGGAGAATCCCAGGGACAGGGGAGCCTGGTGGCTGCCGTCTACAGGGTCGCAGAGTCGGACACAACTGAAGTGACTTAGCAGCAGCAGCAAGTACTCTGAACACTAAGTCTCCTACAGAGAGTAGCACATTCAGTGGTTTTGGAGGACTTGTGTTAACTCAGATTTGCAGATGGTAAAACTGGCATTCCAGTCAAGCTCGAGCCGATAAGATTACTTCTTCTTTTATCACCAACGAGATTGCTTCTTCTTTTATCACCAATAACCCAAGTTTCCGCTATTATTGGATATACTGGGTGGACATGCATCTATTCAGATTTTTAATATAAAATAAAATACTTTATATGTAGAAGCTTTTATTTGGAGACACCCCCCCCCTTTTTGTTTGTTCAGTCACTAAGTCATGTCCAACTCTTTGTGAACCCACGGACTGTAGTACACCAGGCTTCCCTGTCCTTGACTATCTCCTAGAGTTTTCTCGAACACATGTCCATTGAGTTGGTGATGCTATCCAACCATATTATCCTCTGTCACCCACTTCTCCTCCTGCCATCGATTTTTCCCAGTATCAGGGTCTCCCAACAAACTAAACATCCCTAAAGGGGTTCTCTTCACCTGTTCTAAAGACAGACAGAAAACCAGCAGACTCACTGTGCACATTGGTTCCTGAACCCACAGAGGACCCCTTGGGTATGACGGGCATGAGGGCGTGCTGGATGGCCATCTCCCACATCCTGGCCACGTCGGCACCGACGCCACTGGTGAGGACACTGCTGTTTGGTGGTGGGCTGGAGGGGGTGACCACATTTTCTCCCACATAATACACGATGTTTGCTGTAGTGATCTCGAAACAGTGAGGGTTGGCCCCACTAGGAACTAAAGCTGATGGTTTTGCTGGTTCCAGAGATAAAATTTCTGATAAAGGTATTTCCTGTGGAAAAAAAAATGTGTACTAAATGGAGTTTATCAAAAGGATACAACTTTCAAATAAAACTCATGCCAGGGACATGTAAGAAATGACATTACAATCAGCTATCATTTCTATAAAACAGTTTTATAAGACAGAGAATATAACTAAGAATAACACAAAAATAAAATTATCATCTCCTTTTGCCAGACAAGTTTAAGTGGCTTTTTAGTATGTTTATGCAATAAGAATAAATATGAATAATTTTGAACCTGCATCAAAATCTAAGTCTTAGACTATGAATGATAATTTTAATAACTGTGAGGTAAAATCACAACCCTTTTGAAATGCATTTGGGTATGCACAGTTGTTTTAAAATTTCAACTATTCTTTAAAGCACTGAAAATGAATCATGTAATTTGACTTGATGGATGTTAATATAATAATATGGCCACATGAACAATTTTAGTGAGGAGCACCACAGACAGTGGCTTTTAAAAGCAGTTGCTTTTAAGACAGTTTTGATATTAAAAAAATTAATCACCATATTGTCTTTTAGGATGGAGAAGAAATAATAACTTTTAGGAAATAATAACTTTTAAAACAAATTTTTAATTTAAAAGTTAATGAGGTTTCCTTTTTCTGTTAGGTCTGTGTAAAGGGGCCATGGAGAACGACACCTACTATCGCTGAGCCTTCATTCTTCTTGATGGAGCAAATATATACTTTTTCACTCTAAATTTCTTTTGGAACCGTGTTTCACTGGGTGATATGTTATGTGACATCTGTATTATTTCATGTAGAGAGACAGAATGAAAACAGCTGCCAAATTATTTTTCTAGCAGAAAGTGCTCCTTAGGATATTGGCAATATACGGAGGAATCATACAATGTTTCTTAACCCCTGGTGACATATTTGCAGGACTACAAGTGCAAAACAAAACAAAGAAAGTTGGATAGAACAGACTTCAGGAATTTACTTTTCACTAATCTTCTGTGACCCTGAACTTGCTAGTTGAATCACACATCCCTGCTAAAATAGACAATTAAGCTTCTTCTCCCCCACCATCCCGTGGGGCCAGAAGCACTCCACAGTGAAATTTGAAATTCACAGATGACTAATCCGCTCACAACCTGATTTTCCCCAAATCTAAAAATTAGAGAAGAAAAAAGTATCTCTCGAAGCAAGCTTCAGCAGAGTCACGTTTGTTGGGTGTAATTTTGTGTTTCTGATACTCTGTATTTCCACAAGCAAGCAAGAGGGGGCATGAGACCTCAGTCAAGGAAAGAGTCACCCTTACCTTGTAGTACCTGCTTCCTGTGTCATTTTGAAAGAGGGTAATACATTTGCTATCCAATCTCCAATAGTGCCGCTTCCGCTGAAACAGAAGTTTGATACAGTATCTTTTAAAAACTTAAAAAAAAAAAAAAATCCAAGACAGATAAAATCAAAACATTTTCCCACTGGGGCATAAGATTTGATGGGGGAAAGTGTGAGGCCTTTGGAAGAGGAAGACTAACAATTTCAAGACTCTAGAAGATGTCTGTCTATTCAGCAAATGTGTAGTGAGTTTCTGCGCCTACATTTGAGAGTTATAAATATTAAAAGAGATGATGTATTAGCACCCAGAGCAGTGCCTGGCATTTAGTGCAAGTAGAATAAATAGAAAACACCATTTGAAAACTTATCTGATGGCTTGACGAGCTAGAGGTCGATTAATAGCTGTAATAAAAGGGCTTAATGGGAGATATAATATTTATATTCTATTGTTTTAGAACATAAGGCATGCCATGCTGATCCAGCCAGGCATTCTGGCTTCCATTAGAGATGACACAGTAGAACTAAAGAATGTTGAGTAGGACAGCAAGGCTGATTCCATGGCATCAATCTAACATTAAAGGAATGCATCAATAGCTTGATTTTTTTCTTAAGCTTACTGCAGATCTACACATCCGTGATTTGGTGATCAGGTCCTTGTGTGTCTGTATGAATGCATGTATTTCTTCTTTTCAGACTAAACTGTCCTAATACTATTCTTGGTCTCTTCTACAACCTATCTTACACCAGTCAAATATACTAAATATGCTTCAAATATTTTACCGCATCTAGGAAAGACTGGATGAAATTCAGTTGAGTCCTACATTAAGTCATGTAAAGCTCTCTGGAAGAGAAGGTTGAGATTATAGACACAGCTGTTAGGTTATAGGTGTCAGTTTACCTAAAGAAATGATAGGAATTCTATGGCTAGGAGGTGATGAGTAAAATACTATCAATAGCTGAGAAAGAAGCTTATTACTAAAGGTCAGTTAGTTTAATTGAAACATACGTCAATATATGCACAACCTCATGCATCAACTGTTAGGAAACTTAGAAGTAGTGAAAAGCTCAGAGTATAATAAAAATTTTAAATGTGCTGTCTTTTATCTAATAAAATATAAGATTACTATGTTTCTGAATAGGTCAATTTTTAAGTGAACACTTAAGGATTTAAGAAGTATATAACAGTTATCATTTTTTCTCTCCCTAAAACGCAGTGCTCAAAATTTTTTTTGAATCACAGATGAGCATTCTGAAAGTTTTCACGGCTGCTATAAAAAGATAGGTAGACACTCAAGTTGTTTGGGTATCACCTCAAGTAATACAGGGAAATGACTTTGTTTCCCTGAGATTGCTGTCTGCTCTTTTCAACTCAGTTGTTTGCCCAACTACATGGCACACTCAGAGACTGTGAATATTCTCCCCTGATCCTGTGCCCTGCCTGGAGGGTAAGGGTTTGTTCCTGCTAACCCAGATATCCCACAGTCTCGACAGAGCACCAGAAGCTCCTCTAATTAAAGCTCAAAAGGCAAGACAAGAGCTTGGTGTGGATCCTACCAGCGGATCCTTGCTGGTGTAGTGGACCATCCATCCTTCCTTCATCACGGTGCTGCTTTTCCTCTTCGTGTGTTTGACAGACTGTACTACTCTCATGAGTGGGATATTGTTGCTTGTTGATGGACTGGAAAAGTCAAAATAGATTAAGAAAGAAATGTTTTTAGATACAGATCTTCTTTTCCTGCCTAAAGCCTTATTTCAGCTCTCTCAAAGTGAAAGGCAAAAGAAAATTTCAAACCCCATTTTTAATGAAAGGTATTCTTCCCTGGTGGCTCAGATGGTAAAGCATCTGTCTACAATGTGGGAGACCCGGGTTCAATCCCTGGGTCGGGAAGATCCCCTGGAGAAGGAAATGGCAATCCACTCAAGTACTATTGTCTGGAAAATCCCATGGACAGAGGAGCCTGATAGGCTACAGTCCATGGGTTCGCCAAGAGTCGGTTCACATACATACACACATTGTCAGAGTACCATGGTTCAGACTCTGGATTGCTCTGAAGAGTGAGACGTGCTTTATATGTACATCTTAACAATCCCTGAGCAGAACAGTAAGCACCTAGGTTTTCAGGTGAACTAAACACTTGGTGCTCAGTATTGGGGTAAACATTGGGTAGATTACTATCACAGTGTATGGAGGCCACAGTTCAGAGTCACAGGTGAATGATCATTTGCTTAATAAATATTATAGCCACAATATTAATCATCTAGATGTAATATGTTAATGTGAATTTCAGTCTCTCTCTACATAATTTCACAAAAATTAGAATCTGCTGTTCAAACTGTCTTTTAAATAACTATTACTCATGGAATTATGCCCCTCCTTCATCTCCTTCTTTTCTATCTCTGTGTCTCCACAGACCTACCACTTACATGCCACCGATATTTTGATACTAAAGAAATGTTCATCTTCAAAAGCAAGTGGAGGCATAGGCATTTTCTAGTATTTGAAAAATATTTCCCATGTTATTAAATAAGATCCAATTATTTTATTGCTCTCCTCTCATAAACAACTTTAGTTATGAATTTTAATTATGAAGTGCCAATGAATATGGCACTTATAAAATGGGTTGACTACACTTTATAAATCAGAGGTTTGGGAGCTGTTTTTGTACAGTCAGGTAATACACATTTCAGGCCCTACAGAATACTTAACTCGGCCATTGTAGTGCAAAAGTAGCCACAGCCATAGCTATGGATGGGCACGGCTATGTTCCAATAAAACTTTATAACACAATAGGCAACAGACTGATTTGGCTATAGTGTGCTGACCACTAGTATAAAAAATGGGGATCATCTACAAATCAAAAATACAGACAATCAAATCACAAATATGAAACTCCACACACTTCTGAAACAAAATCAAGAACAGTAAGGACCAGACATAATGTGATTCTTGTAATAAAGTGTTAGTGGCTCAGTCGTGTCCGACTCTTACTGACCCCATGGACTGTGGCCCACCAGGTTCTACTGTCCATGGAATTCTCCAAGCAAGAATACTGGAGTGGGTTGCCATTTCCTCCTCCAGGGGATCATCTCCACCCAGGGATCAAACCTATGTTATCTACATTGCAGGCCAACTATAAAATAGATGGTGTCTGCTAAGGTTGATCCCTGATCTATGTATTTGCACACAAGCTTTGAATAAATATTAACAGCTCAGTTCACTCAGTTGTGTCCGACTCTTTACGACCCTATGAATTGCAGCACGCCAGGCCTCCCTGTTCATCACCAACTCCTGGAGTTCACTCAGACTCACGGCCAGTGATGCCATCCAGCCATCTTGTCCTCTGTTGTCCCTTTCTTCTCCTGCCCCCAATCCCCCCCAGCATCAGAGTCTTTTCCAATGAGTGAACTCTTCGCATGAGGTGGCCAAAGTACTAGAGTTTCAGCTTCAGCATCATTCCTTCCAAAGAAATCCCAGGGCTGATCTCCTTCAGAATGGACTGGTTGGATCTCCTTGCAGTCCAAGGACTCTCAAGAGTCTTCTCCAACACCACAGTTCAAAAGCATCAGTTCTTCAGCACTCAGCCTTCTTCACTCCAACTCTTCACATCCATTTATATCTACTGGAAAAACCATAGCTTTGACCAGATGGACCTTAGTCGGCAAAGTAACGTCTCTGGTTTTGAATATGCTATCTAGGTTGGTCATAACTCTTCTTCCAAGGAGTACTTTCATGGCTGCAATCACCATCTGCAGTGATTTTGGAGCCCCCCAAAATAAAATATTAACTTAGTAGTAAATTTTCTGTTTGCAAGTATGTGTAATCCTCACTTGCAAAAGAAAATGGGTCCAAAAATGAGGCAATACCAGGAAAGGATGCAAACTACACTTCTCCAAGGGAATCCTGACCACTTAGCTCCGAACTTAGGAGCTTCTTCTACAGTACACAGCTCATTTATAAACAAATTATAGGAAAAGTTTGGACATGTTTCAGCTTGGTCCAGACCACAGAGATAAAACAAACATGGCAAAAAAGCAAGTCACATGAATTTTTTGGTTTCCCAGTGTATATATGTTACGTATACACTATACTGTGGTCTATTAAATAGCACTATGCCTAAAAAAAATTCAATGTATATTCTTTAATTAAAGATTAGTTTATTGCTAAAAACTGCTAAGCATCATCTCAGCGTTCGGGCAAGATGTAGTCTTTTTGCTGGTGGAAAGTCTTGCCTTATTGTTGATGGCTGCTGACTCATGAGGATGGTGTTTGTGGAAAGCTGGTGTGACTGTGGCGATTTTTAAAAACAGGACAACAGCAAAGTCTGCCACATCAATTGGTGCTTCCTTTCACAAATCATTTCCCTGTAGCACACAATGCTGTTTTATAGCATTTTACCCACAGAACTTCTTTCAAAATTGGACTCAAACTCTGTACTGCATTATAAATTAAATGCGTGTACTAGTATTACTCTAAATCCTTTGCTGTCTTTTCAACAATCTTCACAGCATCTTCATCAGCAGTAGATTCCATCTCAAGAAACCACTTCCTCTGCTCAACTCTTAAAGCTTTATCATGACACTGCAGTCACAGTTTCAGGCTCCATTTCTAATTCTAGTTCTCATGTTATTTGCATCACATCAGTAGCTACTTCCTTCACTCAAAGTCATCCATGAGGTTTGGAAACAACTCCTTCCAAACTCCTGTTAATGTTGATATTCTGACCTCTTCTCATGGTTCTCTTCTTAATGGTTATCTGAAGAGTAAATCCTTTTCAAGTTTTCAGTTGACTTTGCCTAGATCTATCCGAAGAATCACTATCTATATGGCAATCTTACAAAATGTATCTCTAAAAATAATAAAAGTTAAAATTAGTCATTGATCCATGGGCTGTAGGACAGATGCTGTGTCAGAAGGCATGAAAACAACGATTACCATCCATCTTCATCAGTGGTCTTGGGTGACCAGGTGCCTCATAAGTGAGCAGCAGCATTTTGAAAGGAATTTTTTTTTTCCCTGAGCAATAAGTTGCAACAGTGGACTTAAAATATTCAGTAAATTATGCTACAAACAGATGCACTGTCATCCAGCTTTGTTGTTCCACTTACAGAACATAAGCAGAGTGGATTTGGCATAATCATTAAGGGTTGTAAGATTCTTCAGAACGGTAAATGAGCACTGGCTTCAACTTAAAGTTACCAGCTTCAGAGTCAGCCTGTCCTTTGAAGCTTTCATCTTCTAGCTGAAAAAGTCTTAGATGACACTGGCTTCAAATACAAGGCTGTTTTGTCTATATTGAAAATGTATGTGTAGCTATCTTCATTAACTTAGCTAGATTTTTTGGTAACTTGCTGCAGTTTGTACATCAGCACTTGATGCTTCACTTCATACTTTTATGTTATGGCAATGGCTTATCCAATCTTTAATAGCTTCAAGCTCTTCTGCATCTTCCACATTGCTCAGTCTTCATAGAATTGAAAAGAGTTAGGACCTTGATCTGCATTAGGTTTTGCTGTAAGGGAATGTTGCTGTTGGTTTGAACTTCTATCAAGGTTAAACTATATCCATCAGCAATGGTGCTGATTTGCTGTCTCATCATTCATGCGTTTACTGGAGTAGCACTTTTAATTCCATCAAGAACTTTACTTCGCAGCGACAACCTGGCTGATGGTTTACCTCAAGAGGCTGAGCTTCTGACCCGTCTCGGCTTTCAACATGCCCTCCTCACTAAGCTTAATTATTTTCAGCTTTTGACTTAAAGTGAGAGACACATGAATGTTTCATTTGAACACTTGAAAGCAATTGCAGGGTTATTAACTAGCTTAATTTCAATACTGTTGTGTCTCAGGAAATAGGGAGGCCTGAGGAGAAGGAGAGAGACAGGAAGATGGCTGGCTTGTAGAGATGTCATAACACATAACGTTTGTTGATTAAGCTTACTGTCTTATACAGGCATGCTTTATCGTGCCTCCAAACAATTACAATAGTAACCTCAAAGTTTACTAAACATAGATCACCCTCAAAAACATAGTAACAGTGAACACGTGTGAAATATTGAGAGAATTACCAAAATGTGACACAGAAATGCAAAGTGAGTAACAGCTGTTGGGAAAATAGTACTGATAATTGTGCCCGACCCAAGGTTGCCACAGAGGTTCAATTTGTTAAAAAAAAAAAAAAGGAATACCTGTGGAGTGCAATAAAATAATAAAACCAGGTATGCCTGTAAACACGACTTTAAGTTTTCTCTATAATAGATTAAAATATCAAAGAGCTTTAAGAAGTAAACACCAGTTGGGGCTCGCCTGTCTGACCAAGCCTGGGAGTGCACCCTCCTCACCTGATGGTCCTGTTGGAGTCCTCGTGGTCCGGGTCTGGATCCTGCATTTCCCCACTGTCATTCTGGCACTCGGCCATCACCATCTCAGCATCCTGGACCATTGCCTCTTCCAATTCATCCATGAGCCCACTGTTTCTTTCACTGTCATTGTCATCGCTCCCTTCTTCCATGACTACGTCAGACTCTGCCCCAGGGCTAAGCAAATCTACAAAATTGTTTTGCACCCATGAATATAAGCCTAGTATCCTAGAGCCAAGACTTAAGAGAAAGTTAGGCAATCCTAAAACAAATCAATTGGAAGCCCTAAAAATATAGTCATGTGAATAATCCTTCTTTTCTTTCACTTTCCTTTTAAACTTTAGCTCATAAGTATCTGAATTTATGAGAGGATAAATATATAATTTTACAAGTAGATGCTCATTTTTTAGGCCCCTAAGCCTAGAAGCATAAATACATCACGGGGAGCCTTGGAAGGACGCTAAGGGTGATATGGAAACAAAGTGCTAGGAAGCAAAGTGATACCAGTGAAGAAGAAACTAATCTTATTTCAGTATCACAGCACCCTGGTGGGGAAAAGAAATATGTGGGAGGATGTGGGAAACTTTCACATGCAAGAACACGGAATGTCACTGACTCCTGATATCCCAGTAACTTTTAAAATCATGAATTTCAATATATTAAATTGGTCACATAAGCAGCAGCATTTAAATAACTATCAAACAAATATTTGATATTTGAAATAATACTGAATCCTGCCATTATACAGTTGATGCTAATGTAGTATAATTACTTACTAATATAAAGTTCTTACTTTAAAATTAGAAAATAGACTGATTAGAGCCTATTTAAGGCTAATGGTTTAAATAGCCTGCCAAGTTTTGAAAATGCACATTTTTCCAGATTTTTCAGACTGTATGGAAAAATGCAATTTCAAATTAATCAATATAACAAAAACTATACTGTTTCTCCTTGGTTCCAGTTATCTAGTACAGGTTGACATTTCCTGGGCCTGAATAAAATCAATACCACATGCCACTTAAACTGGGAAGACTGCCAAGTTTTTATCTTTGGCAGCACTGCAAAGCCAGAAACTACTATGGAAGTGTTTTCCTAGAGAGCTTTCTCTTCTAGAGAAGAAAGTGGAGAACACAGATAATCACTTGTTCTTCAGGAACACAGAAATACTCAACCAGTTTCTCTGATCTTCTACCACCAGTTTTCTTCTTAGAAGAATCAACAATCTGATAACAGGCTGAAAGTCTAATGCAGCCTACTATCCAAGGGAAAATTCAGTCTGGGACTCTGCGTCAAACGTTTTGTTCAGAATCCATAAGGAATTCTATCAGGGAAGAAAATTAGAGCTGTTCCTTTAGAACACAGCTTTTTTCTTAGGATTCCTTCAAACTTAATCTATGCAATTAAAGTTTTCCCCAAAGAATATTCCTCAATATAGAAAAGGATATGGAGCTTTTAATTGGCTGAATTAAATTTCCTTTTATTATTATTAAAGATGCATGTTAACAAGCACATACACAATGAAAATAGTAACTGGATGGATGAAGAAAGTAGGTAACTGTTTCCAGTCAGTCAATTTCTGTGATTCTTCCCTTGACTGTCAGGGAATAAAAGTTAACTTCTGTCTCAATGCTTGGAATAAAAAGGATGGAGGAAAAGACCGATAGGTATAACTTGCAGGCATTACAACAATTTCTACATTTCTGAAAGAACTAGGATAGGTGTAGAAAATAAGGGAGTTGGGGAAGAAATCCTGGATATCCATGTTTTCAGTATGAGGTGGTTCATCATGTAAAAATCTAGAAAATCTCTGGTCTTTATCATAACACAATGATGGCTACTTTTCTACAGTAAAGTAGGATAGAGGTTGTAATTTGCTGGGTCACAAGTATCTGAATAGAAACAAAAGTAGAAAAAAATCCCACTAAGTCCTATATGACACATGCCCTAAGAAGGAGAGAAGGCCGACCTTTTACCTACCTCCATTAATGGTCACTTCACCAAGGCAGTTGTTGGGCACTTTTGGTGCACAGCGTTTATGACAGTTGAATCTGCAATCTAATCACAATGATTTTATTTTTGGTGGCTTAAACAACAAATGCAGGAGACCCGGGTTGGATCCCTGGGTCCAGAATATCCCCTGGAGAAGGGAACAGCTACTCACTCCAGGATTCTTGCCTGGAGAATTCCATGGACAAAGGAGCCTCATAGGCTACAGTACATGGGGTTGCAGAGAGTCAGATACAACTGAGCAACTAATACTTTCACTTTCAAAACAACAAATTTATTCTCACACAGGTCTAGAAGACAGAAATCCAAAATCTTCCCCCAGAAGCTCCAGGGGAGAATCCTGATGACGGGATTCTGATGGTGGCTGGCATTCTTTGGCTTGTCGCCATATCACTCTAATGTTGGCTCCTGTGGTCATGTCACCTTGTCTTCCTGTGTCAAATATCCCTGTCTCTGTCTGGTAAAGATGCTGTGATTGCATCGAACTCTCCTGGGTAATCCAGGCTAAACTACCCATCTCAAAAGCCTTAAGTTAATCACATCCACAGAGACCCATTTTCTATATAAGGTACCATTTACAGGTTCTGGGGATTGGTACTAGGACACCTTTAAAGGCCATTATCAGCCACCACAAGTATGGACACAGGGGAGAGGTTAGATGATGATCAGAAGGGAGGCTAGGGTCAGAGCCAGAGGGGCAAGGTGGAGAGCTACGTGTAGGGAATGTTCACAGGAATCAACTTGGGATCAGCATCCAAAGGAACAAGGGTGGTCAGGAAGCCTGCCTGAGATGAGGCTAACCATGCAAGTTCCGGCTGGTCCCTCCAGGCCAGAGGAGGAAACAGAGGATAAATGACAGAATCCTGCCATTAGGGGAGTGTGAGGTTGAGCCAGGGAAGGCCACTGAGGCAGTGGGGGAAGGAAGGGTAAGCCATTCATCTATACGGACCTGTGAGTGAATCAGAAAACACATACCCTTTCTCTAGACGCTTCACTATCAGCCTTGGAAAAGTATTATTAGCATACTGCTATTGTAAGAGCAAGCACACTTTCAGGGAGAGTACTGTAGTTAACACAAATCTAATGAGGCCCCTTAGGTCTACACAGAGCTTGCACCATCACAGATGTTGGAATAAGCATGTCCAGTAGGGTGCAAGAATCAGGGCGAGTGAGGTTGAGGCACTCCCCGGTTCAAATGGGAGGCTGAAGGAGGCTTAGGTAAGATCCAGCATGGGCTTCACTGCTGCCCGTGGGTAGCTTTTTATAGCCATCCATCCGTCACGTATTATCTCAGTGGGCGATCTCCACTGAAACGATCAGGAGGATGTGGACAGAGGAGCAGGAGGTGAAGGCCTTGAAAGCTGTTTTATTTGGTGCTGATGTTGTAATCACAATGATTTTAGAAGAAATTATTAAAACCAAGCATTCATCTAGAAAGAAAAGTGATGAGGAAAACGATTTCAAACGGATGAGGATCAAGTGCTGGCTGGTGGCAAAGTCATCCTTACCTTTGCA
Organism: Neotragus pygmaeus; assembly: GCA_006410875.1. Taxonomy (NCBI): domain Eukaryota; kingdom Metazoa; phylum Chordata; class Mammalia; order Artiodactyla; family Bovidae; genus Neotragus; species Neotragus pygmaeus. The sequence continues at coordinate 51,813 of SJYV01019994.1, forward strand.
CTGCAGGCCCTGCCTGAAGAGCCCCTTGAGAAGCTTCTTGCAATACTGGCACACAGTGGGCCGGGTATACGAGTGGATGACGAATGTGTGCGGCACTTTAACTTTGGACAGCAAGATCTTGTCGAGCTGGATGGGTCGCCCAATGTATGACTGGGAATTTGACCTCTTCTCTCGACCAATGAAGGACTCAGATGGTGACTTTTGCTATATGTTTGAAAGATAACAGAGGACAATAAGTTGTAAAAGACTGATTTATATGTTTATGTATTTTTATTTTCATTTTGATTTAATTTTTCGACAAAAGGGTTCACATTATTACTGACCCAAGGCACTAGTGCAGTAAAACTGACACAAAGAAAGAAATCACTTTCCCAATAAAACACATCCAGCTGTTCAGGTAGTAGTGATGTTCTCACAGTGATAGGGTAAGATGCAAGTGACCTTGATACAGCATAATATATTTATGTATTTTTAAATTGCTTTTTGTTTTACTATTGTATTTAGTGGACTGATTGTTAAGAATGTCAGGGGAATAAACTAAAAGTATGTTCCTGTTTATTAATGTAATTTATTTCCCTTTTACTATCTTACTTGAGTACTTTGCTTTTACATCTGAAAACAGAATTGGAGATCAGAATATTTGAACCTTATTTCTGGGACTTTATTTTTATTTTTTATGTTTTTAATTTCTGGGACTTTAAAATAATTTTCAGCTTTTTAGTTTCATTAGTTTCAATGGAGAAATATAAAGTTGAAAACAAACCAAAATATGGTTCTAAATCTCACTGCATATACTACTTCACTGACATTTACTAAAGAGTCACATGTACAAAATGTAAGAAATTCAGGATGATAATAAATGAAAAGCAAATCCTCCCAGTCTGTCCCATACAGTCCCATATGAAAAGGGTCAATAGTTTCCTTGGATTTTCTCCAAGAAAAAAAAATACCTAGAATTTAAAATTATTCTTTAACCATAAAAAAGTAGAGTTAAACTTATACTATCATTTATATAATTGAGAAACAGTGATTACTAAATTATATAAGACTCACAAATATTAATGTTTTTGTTATAATTATACCTGTGTACACTCCTGTTTCTCATTTTGTAATTACATCATCAGCTCAGTATACAGATTTAAAAAAATAAATGAATTAAAATGAACTGTGTTTCCAGTGTTTTTGAACAATTTCATGGTATCTCTTGATATCATGGAAATATACTTGGGAATCATCAGAAATAATAATCACTGGAATAAAAGAACTGAATTACTTTTTAATAGTCATTATAATTATATAATTCATTTATTAAGCTCGTAACTTAGTATTAACTCTGAATAATCACTGTTTTAGGTACCTTATAAGACAGACCTTGTTATCTACAGTTGAGGTATCTAATTTTGGGGCCAAATGCTAGTACATAGTACAGTTAACACATGAATCTACATTTGTCTGCTTCTAGAGCCCTGGTATTATCACCTTACTTAGTTAATTTTTAATTTGGGTAATTACTGAAAAGATGAGAAACAAATCATATATACATATAATTTCTATCCCTTTCAATGTCTGTCTGCATCAAATGGGAAAATTTTGATTTACAGATTCACTAGCTGCAATAAAAAGAAATTTGAAATGAGATTCTACTTAGGGATATTATGTCTACAGTTACATTTATAACTTCAATTCCATAAAAAAACTATGAAGCAGAATTATTCTGGAAAGGTTAAACTCTTACAGAGACATCATGGGAGCTTTTAAAACTGAGTCTAAGGTTTGCCAAATCAGAATCATAAATATATTGAATAAATACCTTCAACGGAATTTAATTTTACTGGAAAATAATTAAATTCATTGGGTTAGGTCCTGTTTTAACATCCAATGGGCCAGTTTTAAGTACACTAAAATGAAAAGTGGTATTTTTCCACAGTTGGAAAGTTTCACCACTCAAAATAAAAGCTGATCTGTTGTCACACTTTCTTAGCAGACTTACAATGTTCTCAAATTTGGAAAATGATATGAAAAGTTGAACAAATTACTTTTCAGTTATTATTCTTAACTTAAGAGACTTAATTCTAAGCTGTGTAGACAAAGCCAGTTTGATGTTGGATTATTCAGTATACCATGGGACAAATTCACTTGGATGAGCAAGAGGCAATCAGATAAAGCTGAATGTTTTCTCTCACCCAACATGGTAACATTCACATAAACACTACCACAAACTACAAGAACCAAATTATTCCTGAGAAGTTATTTCATTCATTACCTTCAAGGCAGGATTACATAAGAAATTTTAAAACCTTACATGATTTTAGGGAAAAGAAACTGGCTGTTATTTTGTGGCTGAGTCTGTACTACACATTCAGGCAAAGATGAGATTCACACAGCCACATGTATCCTTGGCACTGAATAACAATAAACTGCAGATTTACAGTGTCAAAATGAAGACTAGTATTTAGGATACAATAGCAATTTAAGATTTTAACAACATTATCAAAGGGTCCTCTTGTCATTTATAGCATCTTTAAATCAACTAGCAACACAACCATTCTCATGATTCCCTTTTCTTACAGTTCCAAATATAATCAGTCATTTTCAATGTGGCCTCTGTTTCTAAATGAAAAAGTGAAGTTTTAAAATCATGAGATGGTTCCTCCAGTTCCATTCTTCTTTCTCAAGGTTGCTTTGGCTATTCGAGGTTTTTTGTATTTCCATACAAATCTTGAAATTATTTGTTCTAGTTCTGTGAAAAATACCGTAGGTAGCTTGATAGGGATTGCATTGAATCTGTAGATTGCTTTGGGTAGTATACTCATTTTCACTATATTGAGTCTTCCAATCCATGAACAGGGTATATTTCTCCATCTATTAGTGTCNCCAGTCTATGTTTGATACAGGATGCAGGATGCTTGGGGCTGGTGTACGGGGGTGATCCAGAGAGACGTTGTGGGGTGGGAGGTGGGAGGGGGATTCGGGATTGGGAGCTTGTGTGCACCTGTGGTGGATTCATGTCGATGTATGGCAAACCCAATAGAGTATTGTAAAGTTAAATTTAAAAATAAATAAATTAATTAATTAAAAATAAAATAAAATCATGAGATGGGGTGCATGCATATGGTAACTGATGTACTGGAGACTGAACTGTTTTCTTTGTTTCTGAGAGTTTACACATATACATTTATACCTGCTTTTCCCTGTTATGCAGCAAAATTAAGAGCTAAGACAAAAAAAGAAGACTGGGTTACTATCTGATGACTTTGTAAATGCTTATTGAAATATTTATCCATTCTTCAAATTGTGAAAAAAAAAGCTTTACTGATATATAAGAGATTGTAAAACAAACATAAAAATAAGATCCTATGAAATAAGGCCATTGACCTGCAATATAAATTTATATTTGTAATATTTATCTATATATCATTGGTTACATAAATGTTTAACAACCATCATTTCTGGAATCCTGCCAATCATCCTTTCTAATAATATAAAAGCAAATAAAATGCTTCTAAAGATTTCAGAATCAGTGATACATTTTGAATAATAATTCACATTCAGTTACCATTTTAAGAAAGTTACTAGTTGTCATTTCTATTTTTATGTGAAATTTTATTTGAAGGTATATATGCCAAAAATCCATATTACCATATTTTTTTTGTTTGATGCATTAAGCTACAGAGTAGACAAAAATTCAGAAGTTAGTAATTTTAAAAGAAATAGAGGATGGTTTTAAAAATCTCATTGATCTAAATTAAACTAGCTTGGACTTTAAGATAATTTCAATAGGAAAACAGCTTACAACTCAAAGGGTCATGCTGACTTAAATAACTAGTTTTTATGGAAGAATCTGCCTGCAATGCAGAAGCCCTGGGTTTGATCCCTGGGTTGGGAAGATCTCCTGGAGAAGGGCATAGCAACCCACTCCCGTATTCTTACCTGGAGAAGCCCAAGGACAGAGAAGCCTGGAGGGGTACAGTCCATGCGTACAGACATGACGGAGTGACTAAGCACAGTATATGGACGTTATGCATTATTATACAAAGTAAAGAGATATGGTATCATTGTATTTCTTCATTAACTTACTTCATTTTAATATTTTTATGTACTTGCATTTTTGTATTAAGTGAAGTGAAAGTGTTAGTTGCTCAACAGTGTCTGATTCTTTGTAACCCCATGGACTGTAGCCCGCCAGGCTCCTCCATCCATGGAATTCTCCAGGCAAGAATATGGGAGTGGGTAGACATTCCCCTCTTCTGGGGATCTTCCCGACTCAGGGATCGAACCTGGGACTCCTGCATTACAGGCAGATTACTGTCTGAGCCACCAAGGAAGTATATTTGTATACTTCATCATTATAAGTACATTACTTTACATTTTTTAAGTAGGATCTTTAATTATGGTAGAGAAAATTCTCGCTTACCTATCACCACTAGTGAAATTTTTACTAGGTTTATTAGTTTAACTAAATGGTGTTTAAATTAATCTCCACTGTTACTTGCTGTTCCAGCCTGGCACTGTGTATTTGGTGAACCTGGGCAATCTGCAGAATGAGTGTTGTGTGTTTTTTTTTTTTTTTCCTGAGAGAGGAAAGTTGAAATGTTTTGGAAAGGAAGAAGCAAACAGCAACATTTTGTTTCATTCTGCTTCATTATTCTGTGTAGAGCAATGACTGGCTCAAAGCTCTGAACAGATTTAACATTCTTTTCTCTATATGGTAAGCACATGCAAGAGGATGCGCTTCTATAAATTTACATTTTTACAGTAGCCATTAGTCTTATGTATTGTTCTTTTCCTGAGTGGAGGAATTTGGATCAAATTGTAGGTGTGAAACTTTTCTGAGAGCTGACATCACTGTATGACATGGTATTTATATGGACTGATGTCAATGATCTGATCTGGCAAATTACAGATGATGAAAGGTATAAAGATCTCTCTTATTCTCATTGTTTAAGAATCATAGTCATGAATGGGAGAGAATATGAGAAGAGAAAAATGATGAAAGCTGAATTTTAAAGCCAAGATTAGATATTAAAGATTCTAGAAGTGAAAATGTTTTTAAAGACTGTGGTTTCCTGAAGTGTCTGTAACATCCACATGTTAACAGTGTTCCATGTTCCATGAAATAACTGCCAAAGTTAAAACTGTATGCACTGAACACCTACTTATCGAGACAATGCATCTTGCTTCTCTAGACATGGAATCTGTTTTTTAACCTGGTATATTAAATAATGACTCAGCAAGTTTGGAACCCTCCCAGGAAATGACTGCTTAGATTACATTATGGAAACTTCAACTGCCAGCACATCTTTAAACATTCAACAGGACTCTGAAACAATTTCCCAACAAGGTATATTCCACTTCACAGTTCAAAATGAATTCTCTTTATTAGTAAATCTGAAAAACAGAGGGGAAAAACGGCCTTTACTTGTGGTTTCTTGTCATTTATGTAAAAATTAAAAATAAGATTTCCTGAGAGATAAAAGTCACTATAAAAAGCAGCATTCAAATGAAACTTTATCCAGTATTAAAATATTTATGTTTATTAAATAAATCCACTTCATAGACCCATAATGGCAACTGAATTTGGAGTGACATAAACTCCTAGTGAGTTAAAAAGAAACGGAAAAGGTAATACTTTTGTGTACACTTTGAAGTCTCTTTCTGGATTTATCATTTTCAGGACTCCTTTTAGTCTTAATCATTAACACAATGGGGCTTCCCTGGTGGCTCAGACAGTAATAAATCCGCCTGCAATGCAGGAGACACAGGTTCAACGACAGGGTCAGGAAAATACCTTGGAGAAGGGAATGACTACCCACTCCNACTTTGAAGTCTCTTTCTGGATTTATCATTTTCAGGACTCCTTTTAGTCTTAATCATTAACACAATGGGGCTTCCCTGGTGGCTCAGACAGTAATAAATCCGCCTGCAATGCAGGAGACACAGGTTCAACGACAGGGTCAGGAAAATACCTTGGAGAAGGGAATGACTACCCACTCCAGTATTCTTGTCTGGAGAATTCCATGGACAGAGGAGCCTGGTGGGCTACAGTCCATGGAGTTGCAAAGAGTTGGACACAACTGAGTAACACTTTCACATTTGCACTTTTCACTACACAGTAAGCTCCTAAGGGAAAGACACTGTCTTAATCACATTTGTCTTCTGTTAGTAGAAAGAAGAACCTGGTACAATGTAAGTAATAAGCAATGCTTGAATAATAATGAATGTTTTCAAGAAATAAATGTATGCGAATAATGGATGAGACATTTCAATAGAGATCTTCAAAATATAGACTGCTGATGCAAGCATTAAAAAAAAAAGTATTACATGCGCTGTGACACCAACACACTTGCTCTACAGAATTTCAATTTTTAGAGACTACAATTGACTAAGCAATGTTTTTCACTGGAACTGTTCTCTGTACTTGTCTGCCTGCTCCTCATCCCTACTTAACATATACAACACGTATACAATGTCTATCACAACCCTTCTGCTCTAAAAAGAGGACAGGTGGAAAGCTCAAATATGCACTTGTATGCTGTTAGTATCAATGGGTGTCGGGAATGCAACAGAGAATGTTGGAGCTTCTGGAAAACTGGAGAGGACAGGTTCAGTTTAAAAGGGATGGCTGTGGCTCAAACACTTCTAATGGCTGCCATGCAACTGTAAAAGCCTTATGTTTTCAGCTTTTTTAGTTTTACAAAAGCAACAGAAAATCTAGGTGCTTTATGAAATAACTCTATTTCTAAATATCAGTGACTCTGAAAACAATTCTGAAACATTCAGTCAACTGAATTGGGAAATAAATCTGGTCATGGGGAGGAGTTTGAGACCTCTGGATTAGATAAAGACATAAATCACTTTTTATAACTTGTGTATGTACCAGATTCTTTTCATGGCACTTTATGTAAATTCATCAACTCATTTCAATCTCATGATCACCAGGTTTTTTAAAGATAAGGAAACTGAACCATAGAAAGATTACATCATCTGCCCAAGATCATACAGCCTGTAAAATGCAGAACCATGAACTCAGGTAGTCTTGTTCCGGGTTTGCTTCCTCTTTTCTTAGTCTCTCCCAGCTCTCGTATCCCCTGATTTTATACTAATATAAAAACAAAAAATAGTTTCTGCCCTTCATTTAAGTTATGAGAGAAGAGTTCATAGAAATGAGAATAACAAAGCAACAGTATGTTCTACATGTCAAGTACACTGTGAAAATATTATGAACCATTTGACCTACAGAAGAGATTTTCAAGCAGTTTGCCTGTGCTCAGAGGATAGCATCAGAGTCAAACATGTGTTCCAGAACATTATGACTAGCAGAATATATAGCTTCTATTGTTTAAGTATCACTCAGTTGCCTGCCTACTTTCCTATCCAGCTGCTGTTATGCTTAAAAGGTACAAGCATCACAGTGTGACACAAAGCCAAGCAAACATTCATCTTTTATTACTGAAGTGTTAAACTCTAGCCATTTTGATTATCAAAGAACTGGGCAGAATAGTGCCTAATAAGAATTTGCCCCTACTGCTATCAGGATGGATCTACCTAATTTAACAAGTGTTTCCTAGGACAAATTCTACCCAAAGGCTCAAGTCAGATGCTATAGGACATACAAAAATTAGTAAGTACCAGTCTCTGTGCCCAATAAGCTTACTACCCAACAGAATTCTGGACACAACATAACTGTTGTTATTAACTTGTGCCCTTTCCTTCTTTAGGTTTTGCCTTACTCTTCAGATTCCAGGTAATATATCACCTTCTCCAAAAGGCCTCCAGACTACCTCATTTCCTGCCCACATCCCTTCCACACTCTTTTACTCTCTGGCACATCATACTTTCTCATCCAGGGCAATAACTGCAGCCTACAACTTGTCTTACTTACCTGTTTATTAGGTAAACATAACCATCTCCCTTCAGTAGAATATAAGTTCCATGAGTATGGGAACTTGACAATTTTGTTCATCACTGTATCATCAACTTCTGGAAAACTGCCTCACACAGAATAAGTGCCCATATGCAACCAGGTTCAAAGAAAAAATAAACCATTTCCATGGTGGAGATGAAGGGGTCAATCAGAAAAGGAGTTTCCTGAGGAAGAGGTACTGGGTATGGACCCTGAAGTGAGTCTTGCCATGCAAAGGCTATGTTAAATATCATTAGCAGCCAAAATTCTGTTTGGGACAACTCAGTCCTCCCAGTCTTTGGACTGACTAGAGGCTTCTTTTATATACTCTGAAGCCTGTTTATCCCACTTGGAAATGACTATCTAACCTCACCCATCATTACTACTAGTGAAACACGACAGTGAATGCTTAGTCTCAGGCTATTTTATGAAGGGAAAAGAAAGGATTGAAGTCTTTCCACAACACTTAGATGAATATTTCATCTCAAAAATGGGGAATCTGGGGTTTTCCAGAGCAGTTCCTGGGCAACAGGCAAGTCTCAACACCCCTGTGAAATGGAGTTCAGATATGAACACTCTGGTGCCATGCCCTGTAATTCCCTGAGTGGAGGGTACGGTGTTTGGTGAATTTTAAATTGTTTGGTGCTATTCTGCTACAATTTTGACTCTATAGGCCTGGAACTACCTGCCAAGTGTGCAGATAAATGAGTTTGGCTACTCAGTTGGATACCTTAAATATACAGCATAAATAAAATCTAATCAACACCTTTTCAAAACATTGAAAAGGACTGCTACAGGGCAGAAAAAAAGTGTACCCCCTGCTCAGAGGTGATGGATGCTGTTTCACAGTAGAGAATCCACTTTTAATGTTTGAAGCAATTTGTGAAAGCTTTCACACTAATAAAATATATAATCTCTTAAAAATACAAGGTGATCTGGATTTGCTGAGTGCTAAAGCAGTCTTGGAAGTTACATTAACTTTCATATTGCCTCACTCTTTTTAAGTAAACAGAAATGAAGGATAAAGGAATCTAACTATTTCCTTAAGCAATCCACCCTTTCCAGGGAAAGCGCTAGACCTGTTGGAGAGTTGTTGCAAATTGCATGCACTGTTCTTCCAAAATGTCAGTTACTTACAGCCTGTAAATCTGTGGGTTCTTGGAGGAAAGGGGAAACATAAGACCACCTCTCCATAAGGATAAACTTCAGGGCAGTGTAACCTTAACGTCACATGCTATACATTCACAAAAAAGAAATGGAGCGTTTCCACTGAGGAAGGAAGTAACTTTGCCATGTCAACAGTGGAGGGCTTTGACTGTTAGATTTCATCTACACATAAAATGTGACCTGGAAGGTAAGCAAATCATGTGGAAAATTCAAGAATAGCGATTTTAGAGATACACATTCTCATAGTGGGCTTCGATGGTGGCTCAGAATGTAAAGAATCTGCCTGCAATGCAGGAGAAAGTGAAACTGAAGTCGCTCAGTCGTGTCTAATTCTTTTCGACCCCATGGACTGTAGCCTATGAGGCTCCTCCATCCATGGAATTTTCCAGGCAAGAATACTGGAGTGGGTTGTCATTTTCTTCTCCAAGGATCAAACCCGGGTCCCCCGCACTGCATTGCAAGCAAATGCTTTTACCTAGTCTGAGCCACCAGGGAAGTGCAGGAGACTCGGGTTCAATCCCTGGGGTTGGAAAGATCCCCTAGAGAAGGGTATTTGACCCTGATTGAATTGACAGTGGGCCTGGCCTCAGTTTATGAGTTCATGAGAAAGCTGAATGAAACAATCTGGAAAGATGCTTTCGTACCGATTACTGCCTTGGACACACCAAGGAGAAGCTGGAAAAAGCATGACATAAACACAGTGCAAAGCTGCAAAGCTGCCTCTCCCTTCAAAAATGGCCCACAAGGATAACTCTACAGTATTTTATAGAAGCTTAGCCTATAACAATCAATGATGAATATATAGCATGTGTGTATACGTATGTGCACATGTACTTTGCCAAGAATCAAAGAGGAGATTTTAATGCAACTTAAAACAGAGAAAGAAAAGTGTGAGACTTTATTCTTTACCTACAAAAGAAAAATAAATAAATAAAAAGAAACTGACTTTTAAAAGGATAGAAAAGAATTAACTCAGTGAAATTATGTCAGTGTACATAGCTACAGAGAAACAGACACTTCCAAAAACTGGGCTATTTTGGGGAAAAGTCCATTTGTTCTTAACTTCTGGACTCTGTTGCATCTTGCATCTCACTATGTTTATTACCAAAACTGCAATACTCTTATTACTCTTCTTGAGGGGAGTGATGACTTCATCTCACCAGACAACCAATCTAATGGTTAGAACCAGGTCTTGTGGACCAAGTAAAATGATGTATCTAAATATTTGTGAACACACTGATAAAACATTTTAGAAATCGAATTATTTCTAAACTTTCTAGAAGTTTAATTTATAGTACCAATTTCAATCTTCCACTCTCTTCACTCATCCTTATTATTTCTTCTATACAAACCTTTATTTCTTTCTTGGGTCAGAACATTTATGAAGATACAGAAACTCTCCAAGTAAAAATGAGCAACCTTTTTTCATCATACTCAGCTAGGAGCACTGTGGTCACAGCTGATGACTATGGCAGGCTGGATGTGACACTAGACGGGCACAGACAGCCACTGAGCAAATGCCTGTCACTGGTAACAGGGTGGGTGTGGGGCGGTTTTGCATCTTAAAGCAGAGAACAATGCTTTGTGTCTTAAGGCATGGCTGTGGAGGAGTGTTAAAGAGGCCAAGGTATCTTTGCAATATGACTGCACGAGTCTTCACTAAAGATTCATTCATTTAAAAGATCAGCCAGTAAATGTGGACAAGTGGTAATATGATGTCCCCTTCCTCAGTGGGGTTCATGAAGAACTCTCCAGCTGTGTTCACATTTAGAATTACACATCTGGAAGTCTATGTGCAGAGTACGGAATAATAATGTACATATGATAAGCTAGACACATGGAATGAAATCAGGCAACAGCTGAATAACAGCACATCAAAGTAGGCCTCACACTCTTAATTTTACTGATGGCTCCTTCCTGACAAACCTACCACTACACATACTCTTCTGACTCTCAGGAGCAGGGCTGCTTGAAGAATTCTTGGATGTCTTTTCCTCACTGGAAGTATACACTGGAGAACCAGTTTACACAATCATCAAAAGAAATCTCGAAATATCTGGCCAATGTACTATGTAGACATCATGGCACATATTGAAATGGAAAAATGACTTATTCATTCAGATTAATCACCAGGATTCCTGGAACTCCAGAACACAAGCATAACAAAATAAAGTCTCTACCTCTAGATAGACTTTTGCTACTTTGGAAAATATCCTGGAAAATATTTGGCCAGAAATTTCACCATAGTTACATTCAGGATTAGAAATAACTTTTCCTCCATTATTTGCTTATTTGAAAGGAATCTATCTTGACTATTAAAAAGCATATCAGGATGATATACAATCACAGGTAGATAATGTAATACTAGTATGCTTGTTTTTTTTTTTAATTGATTAATGAACAAAAACAGTAACTGAATGAGTCATTTTGTGGGGAGAGTTTCTAGGAAGTATGCAGCGAAGAGTTCGTTTTGGTACAATGCTTGTCTTAATTAAATGGGAGTCAGTAAACTTCATAAAAAATAATAGCAGTTTACAGCAAATTATTATTTAGAAAATATGTACCCTCTCATAAAAAGTTAAACAGAATATTTTCCAAATTTTATTAAAAAATAAACCAGAAAACCTAACGTATGTGAAGTGTAAACAGTCAAATATAGAAAAAGCTTTTTAAATAAGCAATTTATATTCTAATAATATCTGTAAGGCAGTCTGAATGTTAAGAATTACCAAAAAGACTTGTCTAAAAGCATTTAATTTAAAAACACACATACACAATTCTAGAGCCTCTTAACTTCAAAGCTGTAACAGAAAATGTTTCCTTAAAGACATTTCAAAACATTTAAAATAACTTCAGCAAAGTTCTTGAATTTTAAAAAAATTCCATAAGGCCTACCTAACTTAAAACAAACAAACAAACAAACAATCATGCCATGACTGTATCCTGTCATTACAAAGGACACAGGTGTTTTAAGTTCTGTTCCATTTTCTAACTTAACGTCAGCTCACTCATGTAAAGAGAAAACTATTCTTCTGAATCATTTGAAAAGAATATAATATTTAATCTGCCAACAATGATTTATTTTCAACAGTATTCCACTTACAGTAAGATAAGGAGTGAAAATATGTTTTCTCTGTTTTAAAATATCAGTATGGGAAAAAGCCATCAAAAACACATGTAAAATTGAAGATATACTTCCACCATTGATTAACAGACAGAATAGCACATATTCTAAATAATAACCAACAAGCAACTCAATAGAGAAAGAGACAGGGAATTCACCACAGGTAAAATACAAATGGCCAATAAATATATGAAAAGCTGTTTCTCTTCTCTAGTAAATAAATGATATTTATTAATAGAAATTGTTTACCTATCCAATTAGTGGATAATTGGATAATTTAAAAATACTGATAAAATTGACTGTTGGGAAGACTCTCATACACTGTAGTCAGTGAAGTTATAAATTTAAACTTTCATAACGTTTTGAAGAACTAGTTGGCCACAAAATGCATATATTCTTTAGTCTACTTGGCTTCTAAGGATATAACCTTCTACAGTCAGTCAACAAATACTTACTGATGAACCTATAATAAGTTTACAAATGTGCAAAAAATACAGATAAGGACACCTATTTCAGTACTGTTTTTTAAAGAGGAACCAATCTAATAGATAGAGATTAATTAATATGCATCATTGCAATGTAATACCAGGAGCTTCTATAAAGACATTTTGTTTACATTTTGTTTCCCTCGGCAGCTAATCCATGAAGGCCTAACTGCCTGTAAACTGTACAACTTGCATAGAAAAGCCAACTACTCTTCAGTCCTCTTTTACACAATCTGTTCTGAGTTCAGTGCAGGAGGGTGAAGTGGAAAATGCTTCCTATCCTTGCTTGGCTTTATTCCCAAAGGATAATTTGAAGGGAAAGATACTACTCCACATATAAAATTATGTCTGGAAGGCACTGTAAATTACAAAATTTTAATTCATAAGAATATCATTGACCTAGCATTTACTTTGGACTTTTCTAAGTAGGGCACATTTTGAAACTAGGTTGATTTTTCCAAACATGGGAATTTACTATTACTGAAGAAGATCTCTTCATTTTACATCTTATGACTCAAGATATCTTGACTTCCCAATTTTATTTAACCCAGAACATGTTCTGGTTCTGTTTTCATTAGCGTCCTTTGCTAGAGTTACCTTAACAAGACCGTTTTAGAATGGACACTGATAACGGTATTTGACATTTATAGTCTCATGAAGGAAAATAATAATAAGTCAACCCTCAATTCACCAGAAGTACAGAAAAGAAAAATGAAACATTAACAAGTCAACTGGTCAAAACAAGTTATCACAATAAGAGCACTGCTGTATATCCTGCTTTAAGATTTGACTTCTCCCCAGTGTTTAGGTCGTTAATTGCCTAAGATGCATAAAAAGTCAATTTTTGAGGGAGTATTTCTCAAAACCTTTATGAAAGAAATGAGCTTCTTTTCCATGTATAATTGCTTCTTGGATTGAGACCTTAATACGTACAGTTGTTGCATACCATCCTTTTTAAATAGACTGTGATTAGACTATAAATTAAAAAGACTGTGATGATAAATTAAGAAAAAGCTCCTTTCCTAAAAAGGTATAGTCATTTTCAGACAGTGGCTGCTCTGTGCCTTACTGTGCCAACAACACTGGGGGATATCAGGACCATGACCTCACTTGGCATGGTGCTGCGGTACCAGCACCAGCATACAGCTCTAACCTGTGCATGTCAGTAAACACGCTACCAGTGTTCTGTTCTCGTCTGTGCTATACTCTTCTCAGCTGGTATGCTCAGTTTCATAGGAAAGACACCAATGTTATGGAATCAAGGAATCTCAGGGCAAAATTTAATCTAAGGAGCCGTCTACTAGTCTAAAGCCTGCATTGCTCTTTGTCTTAGCGAAGACTGTGAAAACTTCAACTATAACATCAGGAAAAGAAAACAACTACCACCACCACCCATGGGCTTTCTGCAGTTCAACAGGCTGGATTCTGAGCTAAAATTCTGACCCAAGTATTAAAACAGATAACTGCCTGATGTTAATTTAATATTATAATGCTGGTTTACAAAAAGATAGTGAAGCACATTTCTAAGTAGAGATAGTACCTACCTCAAAGCCAGGACTCACAGGAGACTGACACATGAAGTGGTAAAGAGCAAAAAGCAGACAACGGTGCAGAGTAAAGGAAGGAAAAAGATAAGAGAACCATGTTATTAGAATAAAGCAATTCATGTAGCTCAACAATATTATAAGCAAATAATAGATCTGTCTTCAACAAAAAGCAAAATGGGATACTAATCAGTCTTTGTGGAACAGAAACATCTGGGTTATAAATTACTTTTTAATATTTAAATGGGACTAGAGACTTTAAGATTGCAAAAACAGAGTTTATAGTTTTGAGCTGGTAGAGGGGGAAAAATATCTACATATCAGTGTCAGTGATGAGAGACAGTTCATTCACCTTGTTGAAAATAAATCAGAGACAGAATGAAGCATTTTGACCTTTAAGTGAAAGATGAGATTTTCTTCACAATAATTCATCCCCTCAATGGGAAAAGAAAGGAAAAGGTCATCGAAGTAATCAAACGTGACACAGTTGTTATCTGCCTTGAGGCAGGAATAAGCTGAAGAATAATCAGTATCAGTCAGTGCTGTACAAACCTAGAAAGTCCAATATAGGCTTAGAGTTTTAATGAGAGAAATATGTCTGTGGTGTATTCTTTGCTCATTTTAGAGTCTTTGATACATAGCACTGCTTTCCTGTCTGTTTTCAATCAAGTTTGAAATATAATTCAAAAGTTGAAAGGTTATTGAAAATTTTCTAAGAGGAGGAATATCAATGAAAAAACCATTTTAGTTAAGTAAACAAGTATATGGTAATTTATGTTGAATACACTTTTTCTCATCTTTGTTTCCTCAAGCTTTGGGGGTCACCTCTATTTGACAACTAGAAACCAAATCTAAACTAAAAATAGTTGACTTTCTTAAACAAAAAATGTATGACTGTGTTTTGAAATCAATAATATTTCCAGTATTGAATAAATCATTACACTTTGAGAAAAATCCCAGTATTTCTTCTCTCAATCCCTAGCATCTTAAGTTGCAATTTACTGCTAAACCATTTTGTCAGAGACTTTGGAAAGTGATGTACATTCACATTGAGGTTCTGCTAAGATTAACTGTTACTCAGTAATACCTGTGTTAGATTACTGGATTATCATGAAGCATGAGCAGAACCCAGGGACAACAATGGCTCATTTGGCCAGATCCAAACGTGATTTTCAGAGAGGCAATGGCACCCCACTCCAGTACTCTTGCCTAGAAAATCCCATGGACGGAGGAGCCTGGTAGGCTGCAGTCCATGGGGTTGCTAAGAGTCGGACACGACTGAGCGATTTCACTTTCACTTTTCGCTTTAATGCACTGGAGAAGGAAATGGCAACCCATTCCAGTGTTCTTGCCTGGAGAATCCCAGGGATGGCGGAGCCCGGTGGGCTGCCGTCTATGGGGTCGCACAGAGTCGGACACAACTGAAGCAACTTAGCAACAGCAAACATGATTTTGGAGGAGAAATTATATAACTGTTTCAATGTACTTTTACGAAAATTTTCACACAGAGGCAAAACTTTCTCTTTGGGAGAAGTCAATCAAATTTCCTCAGTTTCTAAAACAAGATATCATCCTTGTCATCAACATATTTCATATCCAAAGCACAGGATTTCCTTTCATTGTAGCTCTGAATGTCTTTATTCTGAGTTATCATCAGAACTCAACTCTAGCTTAGTGCCGGTTCAGTGCTCAATACTTGAAGATGACCTAGGCAACATCCATTGACTTATTCCTTTAAGTTGCCATTTCTAAAAGAGTATTTTTTCCCATTAGGTATTTTCAGGTTTTGTGAGAAAAGGGGATTCCATATTTGAGTCAGTCTAGGAGCACTGATTTCATTATCTTAAGACTTCTGTGAACCATAACTATGCTCAATGAATACTGTGATGTCCAGTACTTGGATGGACAAAGCAGCATTTCCTAATCTTATCCGACTAGGAGAATGAGTTTTTGGAGAATATTTTATAGCACCATTATCTTAAAGAAAAACTTCTGGGAATCACACACCTCTGTATTTTCCCCCTGCTATCAAATTAGAATCACCAGAAATGTCCATAGGTCACCAAGAAAAAGAGAACCACCTATTCTTTCGGGAGGTGGCTGGAATATTTTACTAGAACTTTGTTTTTATTTTTGTTTCCTCCTTGAAGGAAGATCATATGAATAACAGTTTTATATCTGTGGTGAAGACTACTATAGAAAATGTTTACTATGTAAATGAATACTATATATATTAGGCATATCCCTTTCATTTAGCACTCAGAGAACTTATGTTTCCTGTGACTGAATAATGTAATTTCTATAACTTTAAATTGATTAACAGGAGCCTCAGAGTTAAATTTAATTATTAATTATTCTGAGAATATTTCATTCTTTTCTCACATGACTTGGGATAAAGAATCGTAATGACTTTGTAACTTTCTATTAGGATACGTACTTGCTATTGTCATTTAAAAATATCTTTACTGAGGAACAATTTTTATGGCATAAAGTACAGAAAATTCTAGCTGTACCTCTTGATGAATATAAAAGCATGGACCTCTACTTATATGCAGAGTACATCATGAGAAACACAGGCCTGGAAGAAGCACAAGCTGGAATCAAGATTGCCGGGAGAAATATCAATAACCTCAGATATGCAGATGGTAGAAAGTGAAGAGGAACTAAAAAGCTTCTTGATGAAAGTGAAAGAGGAGAGTGGAAAAGGTGGCTTAAAGCTCAACATTCAGAAAAAGAAGATCATGGCATCTGGTCACATCACTTCATTGCAAATAGATGGGGAAACNGCGTGCTGTGATTCATGGGGTCACAAAGAGTCAGACACAACTGAGCGACTGAACTGAACTGAACTGATGAAGCTTGAAATTATATTTCCTAATTAATAACTTATTTTTACAATAAATAAATTTCAGGATTTATTAGTGGCTAAAGACAGAGTAGTAAAGCTGTAATTGATTTCTCTGTTCACAGTTGTGTCAAGCATCATTTCTGTATTCTGCAAGGGAAATAGAATAGCTACACCCCAATAAACTGTTGAAAGTAAATGTATACATATGAAAACCATTAACTAACAAATAGAATATATTTACCCACTTCACTTTTAGTGCACTATTATACTGACTCAGCTGCTGTATAAGCTTTGATATAAATAGCAGATAACAGACCTCTGACTTGGAGACATTAGCCTCCATCACAACTGGTGATGGTTTTAGTGATTTGGACTGTGGATTCAGGCTGTTCTGTGTATAAAACTACTTAGAAATTATGTGACAGATTCAGGCCAGAATTCAGAGTCCAAATGGAAAAACTGTAAATCTGTAGGTTTAACATTCTAAACTAAATATATGACTCAGAGCAGGTGGCTATGCATAATTACAAAACCCTGCCTTAAGCTTTTAAAAATATTTATTCACCTAAGATATTAAATTGTATTAAAATAATGAAATTCTTCAGTGGAAAAAAATGTGAGGATCTTCTGCTTTGAAATATGTGTGTGTTAATATTTATTCAATTAATAACAGTAATTCACCACAAATAGGTAGAAATTTTATATCCTCTCATAAATGGTTTGAGCATTGATGGATTCAGCTGTTTTAGAAAGACCAGAGTAATGACGCAAGCTGGTATGAATTAAATTCAACTTCAGGATGTACAAAGGCAGCATGAGAAACCTAGCTGGCCTGAGGGCTCCTGAATGTGTTTCACTCCAGTTTCAGGAATGAATTAGGACCAGTGGAAGGTGGAGAGGAAGAGCAAAGGATGGGCTTTTCTGTTTGAATGTACTGCACCCTGATATTTCATGTTGAGTGGGAATAAGATTGATACGTTGCATCTGGCCCAGATGAGATGATTTCACAGTGGTAAATCTTAAAATAAAATTCACGTTGATGTATGGCAAAACCAATAAAATATTGTAAAGTAATTAACCTCCAATTAAAATACATGAATTTATATTAAAAAAATAAATAAAATAAATGGTAAAAAATTAAAAAAATATTTTCCACCGAATGTTTTCCACTTTTATGATACTAATGCTTTCATCATAAAAATAAATAGCCAACACTAAACAAATGGGGAAGAGTTTTGTCCCTGTGTTCAATTTTTTTCTGGATGTAATTTATGTCTATTTTATTTTTTGGCAATTTTATTAGTTTTCTACTCTTTTTTGTTATGTATCGCTCTACATATAAAATACTTTTCCAGCATGCATTATGATATTCTTAACTGTAATTTTAATGCCATATATTTGATCTCTAGACTTATTCATCTTACATAATTGCCATTTTCTACCCTTTGATTGAGATCCAATGCATGCTTTGTGTACTACATACTTGTCATTTTTTTCTTTTACTTTAAAAGTTTCTATTAAATAATTTTAAAGTATTCAATATATTAGTTTTGGCTTCCCTGGTGACTCAGCAGCTTCCCTAGAAGCTCACCACCTGCAGTGCAGAAGAGGTGGGTTTGATCCCTGGGTTGGGATGATCTGCTCAAGAAGGAAGTCGCAACCCATTCCAGTATTGTTGCCTGGGAGAGCATATGGACAGAGAAGCCTCATGGGCTATAGTCCATGGGATCACAAAGAGCAGCATAAGATTGAGCAACAACAATGCATTATATTATATTATATATATAAAACTTACAAATAGTGTACTGAAAATGAAATCGGTAATTCTTCCCCTCCAATTCTATGACTCTTTTCTCTTCAAAGAGGTAACCAACTGTGGTTGACACTTAACACTGGTTTGAGATGTGGTGGTCCACTTATTTTTGAATTTTTTTTTGATAGTAAATACTGCAGTGATAAACAATTCACAGTAGTTTGAATCTGTGTATGTGGAACCAAGTATACTGAGGAAACATACGGAAAAACTACAGAATTCNATGATTTGCTTTTCCACATTTTTAATGGTATATTTCACTGAAAACAATTTGTTACTTTTAATGGTGCCTTTATCAGTTTTTTCCCTCTGTCTGTGTTTGAGTCCTATTTTTAAAAGTTTCTCATGACTCAAATTGTTGTAGATATTCTTCTATGTTATTTCCTAGAAGCTTCTAACCTGCCTAGAAGTTATTTTCATTTGGTATAAGGTAAGGTCATGATTCATATTTTCCACATACATACACAGAAATACTTGTTGGAAAAAATCTTTTTCTCACAGCAGTGGTATAATTGTCAAAACTTAGTTGGTCTTTACATGCACATAGTTTCTGGACCCCTCCTGTTCTGTTTCATTGGTTTATTAATATTTTTCTGTTCCTGTGTAATACCACATTGTCTTTATACTTAATCTTGTGTAACACCACATTGTTTTAACTATGACTTTATGCTGGTATGTTTGGGAATTCTCCAGCTTTGTTCTACATCAGGGGTTCTCAAACTCCACACTACTGACATTCTGAGCCAGGTACTTCTTTGCTTGGGCAGGGGAGGGGGAGCTGTCTGGTGCATTGGTCCCTCAAATCCTAACTGTCTTGGTTGTTCTTGGATACCTTTAAATATTGTTGTGTTATATTCTGTTATATTTTATTCAGCTTTTATAATTGTCCCTTACAGGAGAGTGAATTGATACAAGCTTCTTCATAGCTAGGAGCAAAATTTCTGGAGTAAATTATTAACTTTTTGCCTAAGTCTAAGCCTTGCATAACATGATTTCAAATAAATGACTTTCTCTAACTTTTCCGTAATACCACACAAACATCTGTAACTTAAAAAAAAATTATGTGTAAGTCACAAATAAACTAATTGGATCATTTAAGCTGGAATCAAGATTGCTAGGAGAAATATCAATAACCTCACATATTCAAATTACACCACCCTTACGGCAGAAAGCGAAGAAGAACTAAAGAGCCTCTTGATGAAAGTGAAAGAGGAGAGTGAAAAAGATGGCTTAAAACTAAACATTCAGAAAACTAAGATCATGGCATCTGCTCCCATCACTTCATGGCAAATAGATGGGGTAACAATAGAAACAGTGAATGGCTGTTTTGGGGGGCTCCAAAATCACTGCAGATGGTGACTGAGCCATGAAATTCAGAGTCTTGCTCCTTGGAAGAAAAGCTATGACCAACCTACACAGCATATTAAAAAGCAAGGACATTAGTTTGTCAACAAAGGTCCGTCTAGTCAAAGCTATGTTTTTTCCAGTAGTCATGTACAGATGTGAAAGTTGGACTATAAAGCTGAGTGCCAAAGAACTGATGCTTTTGAATTATGGTGTTGGAGAAGACTCTTGAGAATCCCTTGGACTGCAAGGAGATCCAACCAGTCCTTCCTAAAGGAAATCAGTCCTGAATATTCATTGGAAGGACTGATGCTCAAGCTGAAACTCCAATACTTGGGCCACCTGATGCGAAGAGCTGACTCTGAAAAGACCCTGATGCTGGGAAAGATTGAAGGCAGGAGGAAAAGGGGACGACAGAGGACAGGTGGTTGGATGGTATCACCGATGCAATGCACATGAGTTTGAGTAGGCTCCAGGAGTTGGTGATGGACAGGGAAGCCTGGCGTGCTGCAGTCTATGGGGTTGCAAAGAGTCGGACATGACTGAGTGACTGAACTGACTGATTCTTGACTTCCCTTCTGCAACTGTCTAAAAGTTTATGAAACTGATTTAGTTTCAATAAATTTACTTATACATAATGAAAAACATATTAGTGTGCCCTCCATAAGTACCTACTGAATTTTTCTTGTTTCCTTCTAACACAAGTGATGATGTACAAAAAGATATACACTCTGCTTGCAGAGATATTAAGCCATTAATTATCTACATTTTGGATTTTCTTAAAAATGGACTACATCATGGCTGGAATAATGGATACAGTTTACTGCCAAAGTTGATGACAGATTAAGCTTGTCATAAGATCTATGTTGTTATACTTTTCTTTCTATCTTAGCAGCACTATAGAAATTCAAGTTCAACATACTTGCCAGAAATGGGTAAATTAATAGGACTAGCAATATTTTAATTTGTATGTGAAGTGATGATTTTTAAGTTAAAAACAAGGAATCTAGTGTGGAAGAGAAAGTCATTTTCTTACATTTGGGAGAAAACTCTATACTGATGACAGATATGCAACATGGGTGGTCTAGTGGCATTAGTTAGCAATGCCACCTTTATATAGGCCATTATTCTCTTCAGAAGTGAAAATATTCTTTACTGTATATGGGACTAAAATATTTTAAATCATTATTATAATATTATCTTTGTCTAGGCATTCATTAAAACTTTTAAACTATAGTTACTGGTCTTATGTGTTTTGTCCAGGGATGAAAAGAGACGTATTTTCTGTACTCCAGTAAGCAAAAAGAGACACACAGGCACCCATCAGGGACATAAAAAGCTATGATGAATGTCAAACACACATTTGAGAGCCGGTATGTTACAAACACTATTTCCAAAGGCATTTTTCATTTAAAGATGACCTGAAAAGCATTTTACACAAGGTTATGAAAGTTTAGATAATAGTTTTCAAAGTATCTTGTGGCTCCAAATTTTCCCACCTCATAAATATCTTATTAGATCAAACTTTTATAAGCATTCTTGGCAAATATAGTTGAAAATCTCATTTTTTAAATGCATTTTGCAAACATATTTTAAAGCATTTATTATAAAATTTTCATTCAGTAATAAATCACTAATGAATTTGACACCTGGTGTACAATATAGTTTATAATCAAGTAATTTGAACAATTAAATAATTAAGTAATTTGATTAAATAAAGTAATTAAAGCAATTAAATGATCTGGGTGAAAAACACAAAAACCCGCTTAAAGACTTTGGTAATCTAAATTAAATTTGTATATATATTATACATACGCAAGCATGTAATAATTTAATTCCTATTTGTAAACTCTAAATGATATACATATGATGTTTGCATATATATATATATTATTAAACACTAAGATAGCTTCAAAAGAAAAATATTCAGCATTAATGATCTAGATTCTAGTTTATTCTAATGATGAATAACTTTAGAGTTTAACTTTATGAAATGTTAACTAATTTTTAAAAATCTTTTCCTGGTAAAACTCAAAACAATACAAACTGATTTACAATTCTGTTTGTTAAACTTATTTAAAAGTGTCTATCCTGTAAATAGTATGATTTTCATATTTAAAAGCAAGAATAACTGCTAACTTATAAAATCAATACTTACAAAAATTCAAATGAAATCAAGAAACTTCAGAGTTGGAAAGATAATATGAGAATTATTTGAAAAAGTATTCTGAATAGTTACCAAAATATATTCTACTAGCTACTGATGGGATTTACTGCCTGCCTTACCCTAACAGGTTCACTTCATGAAAATACAAGAAACTCCACCCAAAAAAATCACAGTAACAGAGTATGGACTTTTCCTATTTATTGAAACAAGCATCCATTTGACTTAGATATCTAGTTTATGCTGTAACAAAATTTAAGTGATATAAAGATCACAATAAAATAGTTTCCAAACAATAAATTAATTAATATAACCTTCATAGAGATGGCTTCAAAATGTATTACCCCTCTCAAACCCATGGATTTATTTAACCTAAATGTTTCATAATTTTTA
>SJYV01019994.1:81054-134420 GCA_006410875.1 Neotragus pygmaeus
TCATTAAAATTCTGTGGTTATAAATTACCTGCATATTTAATGAATCAATAGGAAAAGATTCCAAAAAAAAAAAAAAAAGAAACACTGCAAGAAAATATAACACACCACTAAAGGCTTCCCTGGTGGCTCAGATGGTAAAGAATTTGCCTGCAATGGAAGGGACCTGGGTAGTTTCTAATTTAGAAGATTTGCTGGAGGAGGGCATGACAACCCACTCTGGTATTCTTGCCCAGAGAATCCCCATAGACAGAGGAGCCTGGCGGGAGCTACAGTCCATGGGGTCACAAAACTTGGACATGACTGAGCGATAAGCACATTGTAAGGTGCATTCTTACTGCAGAGTTTCAGAAAAAAAAAAAAAACTGAGTAAAAATGTCCATGAAATATATATAGAATGAAATTAATTCAGCTTATGATCAACATTCAGAAAACTAAGATCATGGCATCNTGAAAAGCAGAAAAGACTGTCTCTTATACACATCTTACTGCAGAGTTTCAGAAAAAAAAAAACTGAGTAAAAATGTCCATGAAATATATATATAGAATGAAATTAATTCAGCTTATGATCAACATTCAGAAAACTAAGATCATGGCATCCAGTTCCATCACTTCATGGCAAAGAGATGGGGAAACAGTGGAAACAGTGATTGACTTTATTTTTTTGGGCTCCAAAATCACTGCAGATGGTGATTGCAGTCATGAAATTAAAAGACGCTTGCTGCTTGCAAGGAAAGTTATGACCCACCTAGACAGCATATTAAAAAACAGATATTTCTTTGTCAACAAATGTCCATCTAGTCAAGGCTATGGTTTTTCCAGTAGTCATGTACAGATGTGAGAGTTGGACTATAAAGAAAGCTGAGCACCGAAGAACTGATGATTTTTGAACTGTGGTGTTGGAGAAGACTCTTGAGAGTCCCTTGGACTGCAACCAGTTCATCCTAAAGGAGATCAGTCCTGAGTCTGGACGGACTGATGGAAGGACTGATGTTGAAGCTGAAACTCCAATACTTAGGCCACATGATGCGAAGAGCTGACTCATTTGAAAAGACCCTGATGCTCGGAAAGATTGAGGGCAGGAGGAGAAAGGGAAGACAGAGCATGAGATGGCTGGATAGCATTGCCGACTCAATGGACATGAGTTTGGGTAACCTCCGAGAGTTGCTGATGACCAGGGAGGCCTGGTGTGCTGCAGTTCATGGGGTCACAAAGAGTTGGATACGACTGAGCAACTGAACTGAAATGATGATCAAAAATTCTTTTAATAGGCTTTCTGCATATTCTTCATTTTTTTGAAATCCTCCTCCCTCCAAACAAACTGGAGTTAGTAACAATAACTGGATTTAAAATTTTTACAAAATCAAAGGTGATGCATAATTAACAGCCAACTGGAGTTTTGTTTCTACGTGACAACCAGTGTTATTCAATTGATAAGTCTGACTCAAAGGAAAAAGTTTATAAAGCTTTAAAAACTGTTAAGATTTGTGGTAGATAAATTTGTTTTTTCTTAACTTTTAGAATATTGAAAATATCTTCAAAATACCACACCCTCAAATTAAATATACATACTCATCAGTTTTAAGGTATCCAAAGGATAAGAAACCATCTCCACTNTTATAAAGCTTTAAAAACTGTTAAGATTTGTGGTAGATAAATTTGTTTTTTCTTAACTTTTAGAATATTGAAAATATCTTCAAAATACCACACCCTCAAATTAAATATACATACTCATCAGTTTTAAGGTATCCAAAGGATAAGAAACCATCTCCAGTTTAACATCCTACCATTCATCCATACACACACATAATAGACATACATAAGTAATCCTCTACCAGTCATGGACAAAATCCTCTGCCATCTGAGTTTTCATTCATGTGAGAACTATTGACATAAAAGTTTATTGCATTGTAAACATCTCAAATCTTTAGAAAAAAAATTTTTTTAATATTGAGCCCAAATACTACTTTGTAACTTCTATCTGGTGGTGACAGTTTAAAAGCAATCACTTAAAATTAAGACATTTTTGTGTCTTAATTCATGTAGGTCAAGCAGGCTGAATACCTTCAAGCATATAATGGATTAACATTATGCTTTACTAATGTATCTAGAAACTACCATATAGTAATGTGTGTATATTTATACACATATATTGTCACACAGTATACACTGGAAATAGAAAAATAACAAGGAATGGTATCTGCTGCTGAGGGTTCAAAGTCCAAATGAGGATGAGAGACCCATAAATAATCACAATACAAGATGCAGAGGTGAAAACACAAAGGAGAGGGTAGCTGAAACCGCCTGGGTCTATCAGGTAAAGCTCCATCATGAGGGAATCACTGACGAGAAATCTCAACAGTGAGGAGTATTTTGAAAAGCAGAAAAGAGGATAAAGGAAAAGAGGAAACATTTTATATAGCTTGATTTTATTTAAAATTATCTACATATTTCTCCATAAATATAATTTTGTGGGTTCTTGACATTTCATCATCCTTGGTGTAGTGTCAAGACAGTTAGCAAGGGTGACTCCAACACTGTCCATGGTACAGGTCACTGAGAGCTTGCAACAGATCATTTGCATGTTATTGTGGCCCGAATATCTGCCTACACTGGTAAAATTCAGCCTAGGCATGTGCACTTCCCCTCCCCTCCCCTATTCCACTTACCTAATACACACACACACAAACACCCTGAAATTGGTAATTTCTCTGTGCTTCTCCACTGGTCCCAGTCTCTCCAAGATACTGCTGTACCAGATATTCTTTTCCTCCATCCACTGTTCAAGTTAATCTCATGGTTCATGTTTCTGTTATACCTGGAGACATCTAGAGTTGGGAAAGTCCCTTACCTCTCCAGAAACAAGAGCATTCAACAAATTCTTGTTGAGACACTTGCAATAGTATCTTTTAGATGACTGGAGGGGAAAAAAAAATGAACATTTCAAATTTTCACTCACATATGACCAGAAAAACTATTAGTGAGGAGCAATGATGGGAACTTGGGAGGCTGGGAATATATCATTCCAAAGATTATAGCAGCCAAGGGAAGAAATATAAAATTTATTTAGCTATGCTGATCAGGCAGTTCAGAGAGTTCTGGGAAAATATTTTATAAGTCTGTGGCCAGAGACTCTTAAAAAAACATATATGCCTCCAAGAGGAATAAAAGGGTCTCCTCACAAGCTACAGTGACAACACAGTAACATAACAAGTTACCCTCATTAGGGAGAAGAGAGTGGTAGTACCTAGAGGAACTGATGTAACTTCCCAGGGAACTCTGATGGGCTCAAACTAAGAGAGGGCATTAACTACAGAAGGAGCAGCAGCCTCAGGATGACAGCAAACAGTGGCCAGGCCAGTGAGAACCCTCTAAGAACACCAACAGGAGGAGAAAGCGGAATCTTTTAAAAAGCTGGTACAGAAAGAGAGGTCTTTTAGTTGTGTGTTGTATGTGGAAAGAATGAAGCAGAGACAGGCCCGCACTATGGAAAAATAGTTTAATGCTAATAAAGTAGGAAAAGCCTAATTATTCAACTATAGTCTTCTAGAAGTGGACTGTCTATATTCAAACTAAACAAAGGGAAGAAGAAACATCAAATATACTCAAGAAGGAAACAAAAGTCTAGGGTAGAGAACAAAGATTATCTAAAGGCTTTAGATGGACTGTTTTCAATTGACCCTAGCAAATTATATACATTTATAATCTTATGAAAACATCTACCATAATATTCTTAGAGAATCTTGTTGGGCTTGTGGAATTATGCTAAGAAACACAGAAGATGCCCTGATAAGAATGGAGAAGTTTTAAAGGAGAGTTAATGAAGAAATTTAGCCCTAGTTTATATCAAAAAAACTTTATAAAACGATGACCTTTAAAATAAGTGATGGTTGTATAAGAAAAACAAGATAAATATGATAGAGCTGATAACACAGAAATCCAATCTTTGTGAGTGAATGAGCGAAGTTGCTCAGTCTTATCCGATTCTTTGCAACCCCATGAACTGTAGCCTACCAGGCTCCTCTGTCCATAGGGTTTTCCAGGCAAGAGTACTGCAGTGGAATGCCATTTCCTTCTCCATTCTGTGTATGAACTTAAAATATGATAGAAGAGATATCATAAATCAATACAGCAGGGAAACATAATTTAACAAATGATTTAACAATTACTTGGGGGAAAACAATTTAGATACTTATCTCCTATGTTATACAAATAGATAAATATACATATATTTTATATATATATATATTATATATATATAAAATCCCTGATGAGTAAAAAGTTAAAATACAAACCATGGAAAAACTAGAAGGAAATAAAAGTGTTTATCAATTTCTTGAAGGAAAAAAGACTTTAGAAAGTAAGAGAAATTTATAAATCTTCAAAGTAATGGAAGAAATCAAATGGAAAGGTTTATTATTAGCAGCATAATGTAGTTGGCACTACTGACTGACCTGACCTAAGAGTTATGTAATAGTCTCTTTTATTTAGCATAGGTTTACTTATAATAATTATATAGTCTAGGTCAAATAATTATGTTTAATACTTCTAAGTATCTAGAATATAATCATCAACATTCAAGGAAAGATCTCTACACTTCTTAGATATCAGGCAGGGAGGTGACAAGGCCTATGTTCTAGCATGAAAATTAGGAAAATTCCCAATATTCAGTCATTCCTGCTCGGAAAGAAACAGATCCTTCTTCTTTGTCTTTCATTTTTCTTTTCAACTACAATCAGCAGGAGTTTTAAGGGCTAAAATCCTGCTCAAGAAACAAGACGTATCCAAAATTCTGCTCAAGAAACAAGACGTATCCGTGAACTTGGAGAGTTACAGTTAACACTTGAGCAATCCATCCTTTGTTTCCCTCCGAGGCAACTGAGCTCTGTGGCTGATGGGGAGCATCTGCCACAGAACTAGCAATGTCTCCTGCCAGGAAGATGCTACCAGAACAAAAGAGATACAAAAGGGTGCTCTGTGTAACTTAAGGAAGAGAGTTATAAGAACAAGTTACTATGTTCATCCCCCTCCACATTAAGAAGACACCAAAGAGAGTCACATTAACACTCCCTCCAGCACACCTTTTGATCCAGTCATTACTGATGCATGCCTCCCTGCCTTTCACACAAACCTTCCCTTCTGCTTCCCATCCCACAGCTCAACTCGCATCACCTGCTCTGGGATGCCTTCAGTGATAAGCCCACCCCATGGTAAAGAATTCGCCTGCCAAGGCCAAAGACGTGGGAGATATGGGTTCAATCCCTGGATTGGGAAGATCCCCTGGAGATGGAAATGGCAACCCACTCTAGCACTCTTACCTGGAGAATCCCATGGACAGAGGAGCCTGGAGGACTACAGTCCATAGGGGTCTCAAGGACTCAAACATGACTGAGCACGCACACACACATCTGACATAAACTGCTCTCTTCTTTGTTTGGATAAGTTCCTGAGTACACTTATATCATAAAATGTATCAGGCTATACTGAAATCTCCTATCCCTTTATCCATTCACACCTTAAGATGAGCAGATTGCTGGGATAGATAATTTACCTTATGAGTCTATATGCATATATTAAATGACCAATTAAAGCCCATGTTTGAATAAAAGGAGCAATGCCTTTAAAACTCATAGTGCTAGCCTACAGTTCTAAGGTTCTACATTTTATTAAGTTCTAATAACCTGTAAATAGAGTATTCCATGTCCAGAAACAAAGTCCATCAGAATCATAGCATGGATCACAATTTACACATTTTTTAAAGTGTCTAACAACGTCCTTGATACTTCGATGGATGTCTTTGTTGCTGCTGCTGCTGCTAAGTTGCTTCAGTTGTGTCCGACTCCGTGCAACCCCATAGATGGCAGCCCACTTGGCTCCTCTGTCCCTGGGATTCTCCAGGCAAGAATATTGGAGTGGGTTGCCATTTCCTTCTCCAATGCGTGAAAGTGAAGTCGCTCAGTCATGCTGACTCTTAGCAACTCCATGGACTGCAGCCTACCAGGCTCCTCCATCCATGGGATTTTCCAGGTAAGAGTGCTGGAGTGGGGTGCCATTGCCTTCTCCAGGATGTCTTTGTTAGTGCCTTATTATTCTACAGGCAGTATGGGGCAGGCAGTGGTGAGAAGCATGGACTGAGTGTCAGAGCATACTGGAGCTCCAGTCCTTGTCATGGCAAAGGGGTGACCTTGAGCAAGTTACTTCCTCTCTCTGAATCTGTGTCCCTCTCTCTTCAGATTGGCTTACTGAAGCTCACCTAGTTAGGCTCTGAGGACACAAGGTGGTCAGCACAGTTTTTGGCAGATTGATGGTAGATATCACAGTAATTTCTTAGCATAGTGATTTACAGTATGGGCTTTGTAATAAAAAAATCTGAATTTGAATATCAATTATTTTTTATGCTTTTTACAATTATTGTCATCATCATCATCAACACCAATAGAGGGAAACTTATCACCCACAGCACTTAAAACATTGAAACCTTTAAAAAATATTATTATTTGTTTCCTCTACTACCGTATAAAGAGTATGTTTCCACTCCAGAGTAAATTGCTTTTCTTACCACTGTTCTGGCTAATGCAAATTAAATGGTGCTAAGTCCATAGGACTGTGTCTAGTTCCTTCTTTAAAATGAATCAATTAACAGTTGGGAATTGCAGTGGGGAAAGAAGGGTCACCACATCCTGATGTGACTGAATGACAAATGCCACAGCTGGAAAGAGATTAGAGAGCATCTCAGGTCAAGAAAGAACATAAATGGTTGCCCCATGTGTCCAACATAGAGGGAAAAGAAAATTAAGTAAAAATGTCATGGAGTCAAATTCTAGCTAATGAGTGCAGGCTCTGCAGGCATCCGGAATAGGGGAAAGAAAGGTCAAGCCTATTTCTTAGAAAGCTCCATCACATACAGGAGACTTCATACCTTTAAAAGGATAATGACCTCATTTACATGAGGAACACCAGCATACAAACTGCCCATTAAGACTACTTACAAAAGGCTGGTAGACAAAAGCTAGGTATGGTAATATACTGAAATGTTCTAATAGGCGGTAGGATTTCTGGCAACAAAGAGCATCACTGTTATCAAATATCTCTGCACACAGAGACACCAGGCCGAGATCCTATATGCTTTGCTTCAAGTTTTTTTAAGTCTTACTGAACATTTCTTAAAAACAGATGCTTGCTTTTGATTCATAAACAAAGCAAAACTTACAAGCTGTGAAATTTCCTGGGTATTCCCACTCCCAAAGAAGCAACAGCTGAATCCTGGCTGAAGTCAAATCAATGTCCATTGACCAGGCACTTGCTGTGTAGCAGGAATAGATCTGGCTGCTGCTTACGGGAGCCCAGAGCATTTTCATTGCTTAGCGACTTCTCATATTCTTTTAGAATAATCAGGCTGATTAACTCAGTTGGCCCATTCTGGTTTATCAAAATAAAAGAGTTTCATTAATTGAAAATCTGCATTTATGCCTTTTAGTCATGTCTATTGAGTAAATTTTTTACATAAAGTAAAATCTAAACCTTATTGAGAACAGTTTTGCGACCCCGCAGACTGTAGCCACCAGGCTCCTCAGTCCATGGAGATTCTCCAGGCAAGAATACTGGTGTGGGTTGCCATGCCCTCCTTCAGAGGCTCTTCCCAACCTAGGGACTGAACCCAGGTCTCCTGCATTGCAGGCCACCAGGGAAACCCTACAACTGTCTAGACAACACCCTAATGGAAACATGAAACAAATTTTTTTCAACTATTCCCAAATTTCATTGGGCTCCTTTGGAGACAATCTCTTCTGCACCTCCATTCCCTGGCAACCACTAATTTATTTTCTGTGCCTTTTCTAAGGCCTTCCCTGGTAGGTCAGCTGGTAAAGAATCTGCCTGCAATGCAGAAAACCCTGGTTTTATCCTGGGTCAGGAAGATCCCCTGGAGAAGGGGTAGGCTTCTCACTCCAGTATTTGTGGGTTTCCCTGGTGCTCAGATAGTGAAGAATTCACCTGCAATGCGGGAGACCTGGGTTCAACCCCTGAGTTGGGAAGATCTCCTCTCCCTTTGGAGAAGGGAAAGGCTACCTACTCCAAGTATTCTGGCCTGGAGAATTCCATGGACAAAGCAGCCTGGCAGGCTATAGTCCACGGGGTCACACAGAGTTGAACACAACTGAGTGACTTTCAAAAATGTCATATAAATGTAGCCTTTTGACTATAGCTTCTATCAGCATAATGCATTTGAAATTCATCTCTGTTGTATGCTGAGTCAAATTCCATTTGGCTGATATGCTACAGTTTGCTTATCCATATACCCGTTGAATCCTCTCAACAGGGCATCAGTTTATCCATTCACCTGGGCATTAAGGCCAAGGGTCAAGCTGGGTAGGGCTCGAGGGTTCAGAATCCAGGATGTCCAGGCTCCAATGGGGAGGCAGAGGTGGAAAGGAATGTTTATTTGTGATCTGTACAGGTTATTCACAGCATGGGAAATTTATTGCTGAAAACAATTTTCTTTTTACAACTCTGGACAGTGTATGACTTTCAGAGTGAGGTAAGGTGGCTTCATTGCTGTTTACACCCATCTCTTTTAAGCTACACTATCTCACTGTATATCATTTCCCTCATCTTCAAAAGAGGTATAACTATGAAAGAACAGCTGCATAATTATTTCATTGAGAAAACATTGTGAAATAATAGCATTGCACTTGGTACCATACTGTGGTAGTCCCTGAAATACCGTAAAACACAGTACACATTCTCTCAAAGATGCATATGCAGATTTATGATAATCTTATGTTTTTGCATTATTTGCAAAAAAATAACTCAAAATAGACTACAGACCTAAATATAAAGCCTGAAAGCCTCAGAGAAAATGTTTGTAAGTTTGGTTTAAGCAAAGATTTCTTAAATATAATGCCAAAAATATAACTCATTTAAAA
This sequence comes from Neotragus pygmaeus, assembly GCA_006410875.1. Taxonomy (NCBI): domain Eukaryota; kingdom Metazoa; phylum Chordata; class Mammalia; order Artiodactyla; family Bovidae; genus Neotragus; species Neotragus pygmaeus. The sequence goes on from SJYV01019994.1 coordinate 89,976, forward strand.
AAAAAATGATAGGCTATTGCTTTATTTTTTTCAAAGGATTAGTCTCCAAAATTTAAAAACAGCTCATGTGATTTTCTGGAAGAGTTTGAATAGGATAGGTGTTAGCTCTTCTCTAAATTTTTGGTAGAATTCAGCTGTGAAGCCGTCTGGTCCTGGGCTTTTGTTTTCTGGAAGATTTCTGATTANAACCACCAACACAGTATACTAATGCAAATATATAGAATTTACAAATATGGTAATGATAACCCTGTATGCAAGACAGCAAAAGAGACACAGATGTACAGAACAGTCTTTTGGACTCTGTGGGAGAGGGTAAGGTGGGATGATATTGGAGAATGGCACTGAAACATGTAAATTATCACATGTGAAACGAATCGCCAGTCCAGGTTCGGTGCATGATACAGGGTGCTTGGGGCTGGTGCACTGGGATGACCCAGAGGGATGGGATGAGAAGGGAGGTGGGATGGGGGCTCAAGATGGGGAACACATGTACACCCATGGTGGATTCATGTGAATGTATGGCAAAACCAATATAATATTGTAAAGTAAAAAATAAATAAATAAAACTGAAAAAAAAAAACCCAGCTCATGTGGCTTAATATCATAAAAACAAAAAACCCTATCAAAAAATGGGCAGAAGACCTAAATAGACACTCCTCCAAAGAAGAAATACAGATGGCTATGAGGCACATGAAAGACACTTAACATCCCTAATTATTAGAGAAATGCTCACCCAAGTCAGAATGGCCATAATCAAAAAATCTACAAACAATAAATTTTGGACAAGGGGTGGAAAAAAGAGAACCCTCCTACACTGTTTGTGGGACTTGCAAACTGGTACAATCACTATGAAGAACAGTATGGAGGTTCCTCAAAAAAATAAAAATAGAGCTACCATATGACCCAGCAATTCCATTTTTTGGTACATGTCTGGAGGAACACGTGGTTTGAACGGATACACGCACACCACTACTGACTGCAGCCTTGTTTATAAAAGCCTCGACATGGATGCAACCTAAATGTCTATCAACAGAGGAATGGATAAAGAAGATGCAATACACACACACACACACACAATGGAATATTGTTGTTGTTGTTTAGTTGCTAAGTTGTGTCCAACTCTTTTGTGACCCCGTGGACTATAGCCTACCAGGATTCCCATGGGATTTCCCAGGTAAGAATACTGGAGTGGGTTGCCATTTCCTTCTCCAGAGGATCCTCCCTACCCAAGGATCAAACCTGTGTTTCCTGCTTATTAGCAAATGGATTCTTTTATCACTGAGCCACCTGGGAAGCCCACACGTAGCCATTAAAAAGAATGAAATAATGCCATTTGCAGCAACATGGAGGGACCTAGAGATTATCCTACTCAGTGAAAGTCAGATAGAGAAGGACAATTATACAATACTGCTTAGATGTGGAATCTTTAAAAAATGCTACAAATGAACTTATTTCCCAAACAGAAACAGCTTCACAAACATAGAGTAGGAATATATGATTATTGCAGAGAAGAGGGGAAAGCGTAGGTTGGGAGTTTGGGACTGACATGCATACACTGCTATACTTGAAACAGAAAATTAACAAGAACCTACTATACCGCACAGGGAATTCTCTGAATATTCTGTAATAACTTCAATTGAAAAAAAAATTTGAAAAAGAACAGAAATGTGTATTTGTACAACTGAATCACTCTGCTGTACATCTAAACATTGCTAATTATCATTGCTAATCAAGTATGACACACACGGAAATTTTAAAGTAAAAACAAAGCAGAAGATAAAATAAAAATTGATAGACTGTAGCAAGGTTAAAAACTTCTTGTCCTTGAAAACCTTGATTAAAAAATGAAGAGAAAAGCTACAATCTGGGAAAAAATATTTGCAAAATACATTTCTGATAAAGGACTTGTTAAAAACTGTCAGCAATGTTAAGAAAAGAACATATTCAAAAATAAGTAAAACGTCTAAAAAGACAAGTTGACCAGAGAACTTACATGGATGGCCTAGTTCACTGCAGTACACTGGGGTTTGGTGGTCTTCAGTAAACTAGTTTGGGATCATTATTACCATTTATGATACTCTTCAATCACAAAATCATTCGTGTTCTAAACATTTACCTTACAAATTAATATATTTGGGGATATAACTCACAAATACACAGACCTGTATATATCTATCTTAGAATATTACATTACTTCTTTGTAACTGAAATCACAATCTATGATTCTACTTAAGAGAATATTTTGGAAGATTAGGGGCTTCCCAAGTAGCTCAACTAGTAAAGAATCTGCCTGCAATACTGGAGACGTGGGTTCAATCTTTGTGTCAGGAAGATCCCCTGGAGAAGGGCATGGCAACCCACTCCAATACTCTTACCTGGAGAATCCCATTGACAGAGGAGCCTGGCAGGCAACAGTCCATGGGGTCACAAAGAGTTGGACACGACTGAACGACTAACACTTGGAAGATAAAGTCATCATTGCCAAACAATTTTTTAGAAAACATCATAAAGAACTGGAGACTATATGATTTTTAATCTAAAACTTTAACTATGTTTGGACAGCCTTTAATTAATTTTGTATGACAACATTCAATTTTTATTATCAAAATGCTCTGCATGTGTACGGTAAATGAATTATTCCACTTTGTTCATTTATTCACTTAATGTACATTTTATTCTCAGGTAGTTCTATTACAATTATACCTGATTTTAGTATTTTATTTAATACCACCCCCTCTCCCTTTTAAAGTCACAAATCACAATGTCATTATTATTGCAGGCGATAATTTCACTGTCAAATTCTCTACCAGAGTTCTGAATCTAGTGGTTTCTGGACAATACAAGATAAATAGTGTATGATAAAAGTTTTAAAGGAGATAGGTATAAATTTTAATCTAAATTTGAAGTTTCCTGTTATGTTTGCTCAGTTTAAGTGATGCTAACACAGCAGTAATATTTTCCTAGTGATATTCTAGAACTGGAAGGGAAGGGAACAAAGTAATCTTCAAATTACATATGAATCCTTGACATTATGGTAATAGGTCCTTTCCTTGTCTAGAGGAACATTCTCGTGTGACTGGCTATTATTTCATGTAATGGCAGAGTTTATTTTGTGCTGAGCAGGTAGACAACATAGAAGCAGAAAGGACTGGGTTGTTTGATTTTATGTAATGGGTTAAGAATGCCAAATCTGGAGCATGAATGCCTAGGTTTTGAAACCCAGTTTCATCACTTAGTGAGTGTCAGCCTGGCCATATTCCTTAATTCTGTAGGTCTTAGCTATCACATCTGTAAAATGAGAGTGATAAATACAAAAGGAATTCCCTTAGGAATGCTTTAGTATTAAATATGTTTATAAGCATTTATACCAGTGCCTGGCATACAATAACCATAACATTAAGAAGTTTGCTAATAATTTGGAATTTTTTTTGTTTTTCTAAGCTCACTGTATTGTTAACAAACTACAATATTTGCAAAGTGAGCTTGTCCTGTCTAGCTCTGTCTGTATTATTTCATAATTCATTTGTTTTTAAGTTATGTGAAAGTTGCAAAAGTAGAATAGTGTAAAAGTTTTTCATTCAGCTTTCATAAATAATTTTAAAAATGATGTTTCTACATTGAAAGTCTATCTGAGGTAACACTCTGGTCAACAATTTCAAATCATCAATGAAAAGAATTATACTTAGGTACTGGATCTTAATTTCCTGTTTTTGTTTTGTTTGCCTTTGTTTTTTTTCTTTTGTGTTTATTCTTAATACAGCATATTACCTAGCATTTCAGCTACTCAGTACATATATGCTGAATAAATGCATTGTCTCTTTCTTAAAGGAACATTCATTCATTCAACAGGCATTTATTGTTCTGACATAAACAAAAATTTATTTAGCACTTATTGTATTTTCAGGTTAGATGTCAATCAAACAATATGATGATCATTATTAATGTTGTTTTGTATGACTTTCCATTTATTCAATTTTTAAAGTCATTAATGTTTTCATAATGGTGGCTCTGTACTTGTCCTAGATTGGGATTAGGTTCACTGTTTATTTCAAAGAAACCTGAAATAACAGTGGCATAAACAACATGGGAATATGTTACATGCTCACACAAAGAGGAAGGAAGCTTCGCGCTGCCATGGCTATCCGGGAACCTGTGCTCCTTTCAGCTCGCCACCTGGCTGTCTCCTCAGTACGTTCTTTCTGTAGCTCTAACATGGCCACTAGTTCGAAACAGCAGGATACAGAATCAGGAGAGCATACCTCGCTTTACGCACATTTGCTGGAAGCCATGAACTGCAGGAAATCCTACAGTAAACGTGCCCCCAAAATTTTAAAAATAGGGGTTCGTATGAAGGAGAGGATGGATTCTCAAGAGACAACTCGTCTCTTTCACAGTGGATTTAAAATATATATATATGTTTTAAGAGGACGAGAAGGGGACAACAGAGGATGAGATGGTTGGATGCCATCACCGACTCAGTGGACATGAGTTTGAGTAAGCTCTGGGAGTTGGTGATGAACAGGGAAGCCTGGCATGCTACAGTCCATGGGGTTGCAAACAGACATGGCTGAGCGGCTGAAATGAACTGAACTGAACCATGATAATCCTCATCTTAAATCAGAAGATATTATTTAAAATGATAGTAAGTAAGTAATAAAATAAATAGTAAAAAGGGCAATTTGTACATCAACTTTCAGCTTTCAGTAAGTTAAAAGCTTCAGCTATTATTAAAAGCTGCTTGTTAATCAGAAGACCACTTGTCAGGAGAGAATGCAATCATTTTCCTGGACACTTTTTAGTAATTTTGCTAGATTAAAATGATAAAGAAAAAATTACAAAATTCAGAAACCAAGTCATGTGCCATGTTTATCAAAGAAGCTGATGAAAATGAACCTAAAAATGGAAATTTAAAATGGAATAAAACGGATTTGATGATAAGCAGAGAATAGATTAAACATGTACCATATGGCAATTTTAGTCCATGTTCCTAAAGTGTGCTATAAACATAACATTAGCACAAGTGATTCTGAGCAAAACGTTCCAAAAGGTGATTTTGCCTGCAGTATTATTACGTTTGGTAGAGCTTTGAAGTCATTTTTCAAAAGTCACTGTTCTCAACACTCAAAGATTGTATCTGGCCTTCAACATTTCTGGCTCACTCCACATTTACTGTAACATTCTCCAAATTACTTTGACACACATGATTAAACCAAACAAAAAACAGTCATCTCCAGCATATATAAAACAAAGTAGTATAAGAGTTACAGTTAATCTTCTAGCATTTTATATCCTAACTGAAGCAAAATGATAAACTAAAAAAAAAAAAAAAAAACTAGCTCAAGTAGGCCATAACACAGCATGGGACCGAGCGTGGATTTGAAGATTTGAAGATAAACAAGGATTCCAGGCAAGGAGAGGGAAGAGTGTGCAGAAAGATTTGCTATAAAACATGAAGGAAAATAGAAATCTTAGAAAGAAGAAGCAATTGAATCTCTCAGATAGAAACACAGTAGGAATATAGTTCAGAAGAGGAAACAAACACGGAAAACAAAGGTTATTGAAGGAATTAATGCGACTAGGAGTTTCCCAGGTGGCTCAGTGGCAAAGAATCTGCCTGTTGGTGCAATCCCTGGGTCAGGAAGATCCTCTGGAGAAGGAAATGGCAACCCACTCCAGTATTCTCACTTGGAAAGTTCCATGGGCAGAGGAATCTGGCTGGCTACAGTCCATGGGGTCACAAAGAGTCAGACACAACTCAGCTACTAAACAGCAGCAGCAGCAGCAACATGTGTCTAGGAGGTAAGGTTTCTATTGTCAAGCAGTAGGAAAATACAGGGAATAGTTTACTTGAGAGTAGCTGATGGCCAACGTTAGTATATCAAGCTTAGGCTCAAGAACACAATTATACATAGTGTTGAACCGTTAAAAAATGACTTTAATTCAGTTAAAGTAGCACATATACAAAAGAACATATGTAACATATGTGTAGTTTAAAGAATAATAATAAATAGCCATTGTACTTTCCATTGAACTGAAGAGAAAGAAAAATCATCATTACTTCCGAAGTTGCCTTATGATTCCCTTCCCAGCTAGGTAATTAAACGAGAAGTGTCCATGTTTCGGTTAAAGTAGTCAAGTATGTTCAGGAGCATTTCCAGGGAGGTACAAAAAAATAAACTTCAGAGGGCAACATGAATCCTACCTTTTGTATACTGGTCATGTGGTTCTCGCAGCAAGAATATTTAGAGTTCACGGGGTCACAAAGAGTCTGACACAACTTAGTGACTGAACAACGACGACAACATGAATCCTGTGGGCCTTAGACTAAGAAAGAAGCAGTAGGAATACAGAAGAGAGGAAAAGCCTTCAGTATACTGTGATGAAACAATCAGAAGGCAAGTATGACTCAAGCTGTTGTTTATTTTGCTTGTTTATTTTTGAAGCAGTTTTAATTTGACTTGTTCTGGCATGAATGAAACAAAATATTGGTACCCCTAATAAAAACAGGAAAAGAAAAGAAGGTTTGAAGGGAAAGCCCATGTTTTAGATCCAGCATTGCAGCATTTAAGTGTGAAAATTACATCAGTAGAAGAAAATGCACAGTGAAGCCAAGGTAAAGGACAAGGATTCAAGAAATAATTTTCCAAAAATGCCTGTGGAAGAATTTGAGACTACATGAGTCCTTTGAGGAGTAAGAAGTAGAGTTAAGATTTGAGGCCAGAGAGTTAAGGAAGAGCCAGACGGAGGGATTGTCAGACGTAGAAATACAGGGCAGAGTGGCACCAGAAGCTCCCTGTGTCTCTAGCAAGGAAAGAAAAGAGCCATGGGAGAAAGGAGAGCTGTGTGGCCTGAGAACACACCCACATACTTTTTCATGTGAGGTCAGTTAGGGACTTTCGTGAGACAGAGTGAGGGGGCAGAGTCCAGCCTGATGGACACTGAAAAAGAAAAGGATAAACAAGGAGAAAGTGATTGTGCAGGGACTTCTTCCCTCACTTAGAATGCCACAGGATTCTCATATGTTTAAGCTTCCCTTATCCACAGCAATTGGCAATAAAAGGCAACAGAAGTCCACAGTGATTCCTTGGACTGCAAGGAGATCAAACCAGTCAATCCGAAAGGAAATCAGTCCTGAATGTTCATTGGAAGGACTGATGCTGAGGTTGAACTCCCAATACTTTGGCCACCTGATGCTAAGAACTGACTCCTTGGAAAAGACCCTGATGCTGGGAAAGACTGAAGGTGAGAGGAGAAGGGGACGACAGAGGATGAGATGGTTGGATGGCATCACCGACTTGATGGACATGAGTTTGAGCAAGCTCTGGGAGTTGGTGATGGACAGAGAAGCCTGGCGTGCTATAGTCCAGGGGGTCACAAAGAGGTGGACACGACTGAGCGATTGAACTGAACTAACGACAACTAATTGATGCTTTTGAACTGTGGTGTTGGAGAAGACTCTTGAGAGTTCCTTGGACTACAATAAGATCCAACCAGTCCATTCTGGAGATCAACCCTGGGATTTCTTTGGAAGGAATGATGCTAAAGCTGAAACTCCAGTACTTTGGCCACTTCATGCGAAGAAAAGACTTGGCCACTTCATTGGAAAAGACTTTGATGCTGGGAGGGATTGCAGGCAGGAGAAGAAGGGGATGACAGAGGATGAGATGGCTGGTGGCATCACTGACTCGATGGACGAGAATCTGAGTAAACTCCGATAGTTGGTGATGGACAGGGAGGCCTGGTGTGCTGCGATTCATGGGGTCGCAGAGTCGGACACGACAGCAACTGAACTGAACTGAACTGAAGGACACCTAAGTTCCCTCTCTGGATTCTAAGAAACATATGTGAGTAATTCTTTGCTCTTGGCCAGAATAGCACTTAGAGGAATAAAGTCTGTTGTGGGTAGGGGTGTGGTCTCTTCTCTCTAGTCTTCCTTATAGCCTACCTTACATGTGAGAGGTGAAGACAGCCTTCTATAGTATTCTCTTTAGTCTCCTGTGGCAGCCTACAGCTTAAACTACCACCCTCATGAATTTGACCTTATTTTAAGCTAATATATTCACTGCAGTATAGCAAAGATGGGAATAGAGTAAATATGAGAGCTTAAGACACAGCCAAAGAGCACATGCTCTGGGGTTGGAACCTTGGGCACAACCCTTTGGTCCCTCCATCACTCATCTGCTACATGACTTTAGGTGAGTTCTCTGTGCATCAGTTTCCTCATGTGACAAAGGAGTTGAGAACAAAAATAAGACCTAGCTGGTTTTGAGGTTTGAATGAGCACTTAGAATAGTGCCTGGCAAATGGTAAACATGCAAAAAGTATAAACTATTTTTTGTTGTTATTTATAATAATTTTTTTCTTCACTTTTGTCATTCCTCTCTTCCTTCCTTACTTTGAGTGTGTGTGTGAGTGTGTGTGTGTGTGTGTNAAAAAAAAAAGTATTTCTGAGAGACACTTCCCTTTTGCCACAGTTACAGTGTCCTTTGCATAAAACCAAAACCTGCCCTCATGGATCATAGTATTGATTCTGTGATTTTGATTATAAGCCTGCAATGTGGCATAGACTGTACTCACAAATTCACATACTTAATGCTGAAACGCTTTCAGAAGGATTAGAACAGGCCAATAACACTAACAGGATGCTGAGAAAATGAGCAGTTAAGCTTTCAAAATTGCTGAGTATAGATGTAATTCTCAATTACACTACCAATGACTTTTTCCATGGTAAACACTACACTGAACCTAAAGATAATCAACAAACGGAAACTGAAAACCAGCAAAATGGTCATGGATCCTTGTGTATAATTTGATATCCACTGATCATAGGTGTATATGTCTGTGAGTATTCATGTAATTAAGTATTTAGGAATGCAGTGTGACTTATGGTTCTCTATCATACTAGGTCATCTAAAATGTGAAAAGTTAGATCTGAGAGTATCAACAAGGTTTGGCAAACATTATGCACTTATATATTTAGCACTAGATAAAGTGAGGATGCTGCATTATGTACATGGATAGGAGAAAAGTACAAATTAGAGAAATTTCTTTTAATCTCTATCTCAATGGCTTTTTCTAGATGTTCCCTATGCCTAAAAAGATAAATTAGGTTCAGGGTGCCAATAAAACAATTTTACTTCCCTTTTTAACTTTAAATGTTCTGAAAACATAGCTCAGATCCATCATGTAATTAATATCAGACTAATCTTTCTACAAAACCATTTTCATCAATACTCCTCCCCTGCTTAAAATTCAATGGCTCTGTGTTTCTCACTTCATTATTGATTCAAGAAACATCTGCTGAACAGCAACTATACAGAATACATAGTGCTAGGAAGTGGGCAGGGAAGGGGTGGTGTGGATATTAAGAGGGAGAAGTAAAACATGGTTCAGGTGCTTACAGTCCAGGAGAAGGCATAACATGTACGTACATTCAACCATAAACAGACTGTGACAAATACTGTAGAAGAGGAGGGAGAACTTCATGCAGAGTCTGGGATCTCAGGTGGGTCTTGAAGGGTAAATATGAAATGTGAGAAGCAAAGTTAGAACAAGACAGGTATTCCAGGCAGAGAGAAATGGCCAGAATCAGAAAAGCAAAGGGCAAATTCAGAGCACAGCCAGTTTGACTGGATTGTGGATTACCCAAAGGGGATCTACAGAAGTGTGCCAGGGAAAAGGTGGGAGGTTAGTTAGGGCTTGTGTGGACTGGATACTTGCTTAGGGAAACTATATTCAGCAGACAGTGAACAGGGAGGAACCAGAGGCCTGGGAGGAGAGGTGATGTCTGATTGTGGCCAGGCTTCGGAAGCTAAGTATGTCAATGGTCTGCAGAGGAAATGGACTGCAGAGGCACCAGCTAGAAAGAGTTACAAGGGTTCTAAGAGTGGAAACAAAGGAGAGAAAAACAAATGTCTACATATAGATATAAATGCTATAAGTGTTACATATACATATATATATATATGATATAAATGCTACAGACTTGACAACTTATGTGATGAGGAGTTACTGAGAAATCAGTGGTGACACTGAGCCCTTATATCTGACTGGTAACCTGTTGGTACCATCAAGGATAGCTATGACCAGCAGGTGTGAGCTGAGTTGCAGGAAGAGTGGATTCTTCTGTTCTGGATATATTGCATCAAGAGTGCCAGTGGGATATCAAAGCAGAAATACCAGCAAGTGGTTAGAAACGTTTTTCAGGACTGGAGAAGTCACCCACCATGCAGGTGGTTCTTAAAGACATGAGTGTGAAAAGTTCCCCAACAGAGACAGTAAAGAGGCCAACTGAAGGTCTTCTGAGGGATGGATGAGTCATGGTCAAAGAGGCAGCAGCAGTTCAGTGGAAGCTAAGGAGGAAGTGATGTCCAAATGGAGCAACTTTTAAACCACTATCAGATACTGCAAAGATGACTATGAAGTAGGACATGGACTGAGAAATAATAATCAACATTTATCACACACACTGCACAACATCTGATACTATGTCAGTTTATGTGTACAATCTCTTTTATTCCTGACACCAAACCACAAGTAGATCCTACTGTCATCACACAGATGAAAAAAACTAAGGCTTTCACAATTTAAAGGAATTGTCCAAGGACATAGTGCCAGTTGTTACTGGCAAATCAGGGTGGCTGGACACCAGTGATCATTCTCTCACAGTTAACCAATTCTTTGGGCTCATATGCTCTATTGCTGTGAGATTTCTTTGGCTAAAATGTCCTTCACATCTCTCAAAACCAGCCCTCAGGGCTCAGTTCCAGAACCATCATTCCCAGAAAGTCTTCTCTAATATTCTTCTTTATAACATTCATGGCATCTACTCTTCAAGATGCAGAAGATCAGTAAGTTTTAGGTAACGTCCTATGTTATGCACGAACAATGTAAGTGCATTATTCTCTCCTCAACTAAGTAACTGATGCCTTTGGACAGGGATTTATCACTTTGTATACTTTCACTGTATCCTACAAAGCAACTTATGACAGATGCGGTAGTTTCAGTGAGGAGATATTTGTTGTGAATTAACCCATGACTCCAGACGCTAAAAGAAATCAGAATTGGGTTGAGAGTCAAGGGAGCAGAAACATTTTCAGTTACATGGATTTACTAGTGTGGTTCTAAGAGAGCAGTAAGATATTCTCAGCCCACCAAAAAGCCAGAATGGACAGTGACTAAGAAGGAAAGACCCTGCTCATTGGGTAGGGCTGAAGAGGACTGCTCTGAGCTAGAAGTTCTGAAAATATACCTGGCTTCTCAGTTATCACACCACTGAGACTGTTAGCAAATTAAGGCAGACAATCTTTCCAACTGATGAGACATTTAAGCTTACTTTAGAAGATTTTCTTGCCTTTTGTTCTTTTATCTCTGAAATATGAAAGAATTTTTTCCCCTTTCTATAGAATATGCTACCAAAAAAGTCTCTCAAACAAAAGCATTATTTATTCATTTATTTTTTGTTAAAAAAAGAAAGATGGAGTCCTTTCATAAGGAAGCTTTAGGTCAACTCCAGAATGTAAACCCCTCCCATTCCTTGGCTCATATCCATCTGGCAGCACTTCTCAAGCACAGATTCAACGTGACTCTTTGCTCACTCAAAGTGCAAAGGAGCAGTCCACTAGGCAGAAGCCTGACTGCTGCCTTGGGACTGCATGTGTACGCAGTCACTCGGCATGTCTGACTCTTTGTGACCTCATGGACTGTAGCCCAACAGGCTCCTCTGCCCATGGGATTTCCCAGGCAGGAATACTGGAGTGGGTTGCCATGTCCTCCTTCAGGGAATCTTCCCAAGGCAGGGACTGAATCCACGTCTCCCGTGTCTCCTGTACTGGCAGGTAATTCTTTACCACTCAGCCACCTGAAGCCCCTTGGGATGCCTTATCTGTATCCAGAATATCCAACTTGATGGCTGCTAAAAGTGTATCTTTTTCCTGCTTTGAGAGCTTGTTTTCAGCTTGTCTAAATATGCTCCATCTACAATGTTATTCCAAACGTACTTGAGAAAGCAAATGCCAAAGTAAATGCATTTAAAAACACTGTTCCTTTCATCATCTGCAATGGAACTTCAGCTTGATAGAATCGACAGGATACCACACAGAAATATTGAAAAGTTTTATTTGGTTAAGAAAAAAGCCTATAGCAATGAAGCTTTTTACCACCGAACTTTCCTTATACACCGTTAAGTTTTATCTTAAATTTTTCTGTAAATCATCAGTATTTATCTCTCCGAAATATTAAACAGAATAATGTTCTTACAAAAATACAGCTTATATCCTCTTCAAGGGAAAAAGTCAAGTGTCCTTTAATTGCATGGAAATGAATCCGGTATTACAAACTATTATGACAAGGGGACCCCACTTAGCTTTAGCTCCATTTTGTTCAAATGAACAAAAACGTGGGTGGTTAAAATTTCTAACTCTGTGGTCAACATTCTGACATATTTTTCAAGAAAGGTGATAAAGCTTTGGAAGCAAACAGCGTCCTTTGTGGATCTTTAATACTTTAGAAAGATGGATAGCTATAATTCAGAGAATGAACAAAGATGTATCTTTATGCTCACTCTGTGTGTATGCTAACAGTCTTTTCGATGCAATACTGGACCAGCTAACTATAACTCAAACTTCAGATGTTTATTCTTAGGAGAAAAATGTTTCTATTTTGGACTGTATAGCTCTCATCAGCATTTAGTTTTAGAAATAGAAACTTTTTAAACTCAGAATTTCTAACAGTAAGACAGATTCTCATTTTGATGATGACAGCTGATTTGGGGAAAATTTTTATTTCCATTTTAAAGTCTTCAAAGACACACACATAATAACTTTCCACAGTAACAATATTAACGGGGGGGAAGACACGATGCAGTTTTGGAGATAGGTTGCACAATGATTCAAGGGGCTTCCTACTTTCTTTATCAATTTTGTGAAATGGGATAGAGCTCCTGTCCCACTGGTGGCTTGAAACTTCCTTTACTTTAATTTGAACCCTTTGGGATTCTTCCTTGAGTGGAGAGTAGGTTCCCAATTTAGCTGGTGACATTTTTGTTTGATGAGCCTGACCCTGACTAAGTGGCCTGGCAAACACCAGGATTCTCACAAAGTTTCTTGAGGAGGCACTTAGGGGAGTAACTACAGGAAGTATGGTCAGCTGGGAGAGGGTTGGGGCACTTTAAGCTGGTACTTCACAATCCAACATGATGTCCAGCTATCTTCATTAGTCCACTGTGATAAACAGGCTTTTGCAGTCTTCTTGCCACTCAGGGTGCTCTAAGCATCCAGTTCTCAGGGCTGGATCTTTTTCCCATTTTCTGTACTAGGACACAGACAATCCCCTCTAACTCTGTTGCCTAATGTTGTTTGTACCAGGTTTCCCTTCACTGGTTAAACCACGAACTCTTATCAGGGACTGGGGCCCTGCTATTATCTGACAAGATGGTCTGTATTCGCAGTCAAGGGCTTTGTCTATACACTATTTAACCCTACTAGCCAATAACCAGCTGTGTGACCTTGGTTGGATTCATAAACATCTCTGTGCCTTAGTCTTTTCATCTGTAAAAATGGGAATGATCATCACTTACCAAGTGATCAACACTTAACAAGTATTTTGAGGATTCTTAGGTGATTAAGCCAAAACTTGGTACTCAAGTCAACATTCAAGAAGCAAATCCATTATCATGAGTATTCTTTCTACCTGAGGTTCAACAGGGCTGATGCTGACCACGACACAGAACTTACCACTAGTGGATTGTTAAGAATATGCCACAGTATTGGTTTCCCTGGTAGCTAACCAGTAAAGAATCTGCCTGTAATGTGGGAGACCTGGGTTCAATCCCTGGCTTGGAAAGATCCCCTGGAGAAGGGAATGGCAACCACTCCAGTATTCTTGCCTGGAGAATTCCATGGACAGAGGAGCTTGGCAGACTAGAGTCCATGGGGTCACAAAGAGTCGGACATGACTGAGTGACTTTCACTTTCACTCTCATTGTTGTCAGAGCCTTTTCCCTAGTTCCTAAAGCTCAGACTCTTTTATTCATTCTCCATTGCATGACCTTCGCTACTCCCTGCCTGCCCCTGCTAGTCTGAGCCCTGCTGAGGCATTCAGCCACTCATACTCTTTGGGCATTTCATCATCTACAACATATTTCTTTTCATAATATGGGCTTAAAATTTTTTATCAGAATGGAAAACTTCTTGTGTATTCTTAGAAAATGCACCTTAGTCTCTCACGATGTATGAGAAGTAAAGTACTCAAATCTATTTTACCAGCTGTGTTAAAAGTACAGTTAAAACTAGGTTGTCTTCATATTTTTGATGGGAAGAAAAATTGTTTGAGATCAGTAGTGGAGAGGAGACAAAAAGGGAATATGCGTTAAGTATATACTTATCTCTTCACAACAGTCACAGGCTAATAAACACCAGAGGCTCAAAATATTTTACTAATTTTCTTTAAGGTCAACAGTGTGAGGTCCAAGTTCACCTAACACTCCAGCACAATTTGCTGCAGGAGGAAAGGGGGTCCAGAAAGCGGACATTCCTGCCTTGGGGAGGAGAAGCCGTCTTCAGTTATTACAACCACCGTGACACACTATTTGCCACTTCGTGCTGTTGTGCTTAGTTGATTCAGTTGTGTCCGACTCAACAGCCCCATGGACTGCAGCCCACCAGGCTCCTCTGTCCATGGGATTCTCCAGGCAAGAATGGGTTGCCATTGTAATGGGTTGCCATCCCCTCCTTCAGGGGATCTTCCCCATCCGTGGATCAAACAGGAGTCTCTTGCATGTCCTGCATTACAGATGGATTCTGTACTGCTGAGCCAGCAGGGAGGCCCACTTGCCACTTTACAGATACCTTAATACCAGAATTATCATCACTGATTGTATGTTCATGTGACATTTGTCTCCTGATCATTTTCCCGGTTACTAACTACTTAAGAGTCTAATGTTAAAATCAATCACATTAGCACAATTCACCCCAAACTAGTGCTCAAGGTCTATCACTGAAATCAGCAGAGGAAAACAAACATGCTCTCATAAGCACATCCATTTGTAGATCCATTTGCTGTCCTTAAAACTATTTCATATCCATAATTTCATATCATCTGCCCAACATTTATATTAGTTCCTTATTGCTGTTGTGCCACAAACTCAGTGGCTTAGAACAACACACATTTATTATCTTATAGTTTAATGAATCAGGAATCCAAAATAAGTCTCAGTGGGAAAAATCAAGATGTCAGCAAGCAGTTTTCCTCCTTGAGTCCTCAGGGGAGAATCTGTTTTCTTGCCATTGCAGCCTCTACTGGTGGCAGGCATTCCTCAGCTCATGGTCTCAACTTCCTCCAATTCAGGACACCCTGAATGCTACTTCACAAGCACTAACTTCTAGAATGTAATTAGATCATCTAGCTATTATACTGTGAGCTGACTGTACAGGATCAAGGGCAGAAGCGGGTAAGAGAGACGATGTTGGCTTGCACCAGTGAAAACAGTAGAGAAAGGGAAATGTGATCAGCACCTGGATATATGCTGAAAGCAGAATAGACATGACGGACGAGCAGATGGAAGGTATGAAAGAGAGGAAGCAAGTAGGACTCCAAACTCATAGGCTGAGCACAAAGTTGCCATTCACCTAGAAGTGAAGGGTATGAGCCGCAGGTCTAGAGAAAGCTAAGAAGAGTCCACTTGTAGACGTGTTACCTTTGCAAAGCTTATTAGACAATCCAGATGGACATGATGAGGAGGCAGCTGGATAACAAGAGTCTGGAATTCATGGGGGACATCTTCAAACTGGAAAAAGTTTAGAGCGAATCTTTAGGGAAATATCAGAGAAAAGGGAGCCTGCCAGGCCTGGAAAACTGGCACATATTATCCCAGATTTTAAAAGGGGGTAACAAAGTGGTGAAAATGGTAGACCAGTAAACTTACAATATAAACTTGTTGGATTACTAAACAAGCTAAGAGCACTGAGGAAAACAAAAATAGGGGCCAGTTCATAGATTTAATGGGGAAAGCAATGACAACCCACTCCAGCACTCTTGCCTGGAAAATCCCATAGACGGAGGAGCCTGGTAGGCTGCAGTCCATGGGGTCGCTAGGAGTCAGACACGACTGAGCGACTTCACTTTCACTTTTCACTTTCATGCATTGGAGAAAGAAATGGCAACCCACTCCAGTGTTCTTGCCTGGAGAATCCAAGGGATGGGAGAGTCNTTAATTTTTTCTATACAAATATGTTTCTTCTTGATTACATTTTTCTACTTATTTGCCTATCTACAAGTTAAAATCACACCATTTTAATTATTTAGATGTATAGAATGTTTTGATAGCTGGAAGAGTAAGTGCCCTGCCCCTCTATTATAATTTTCTTTTACAAGGCATTTTATAATTTTATTATGAAAACTTTTATAAGTTCTGAAGAACAAAACTTTTATTGTTCTGAAGAAAGAACAATACAGGAAACTTCCATTCCCAACACCAGATTCAAAAAGTATCAGGATTTTGTGACATTTGCTTCACAATTACTCCTTTCAATTCTTTTTTCTTAACCTCTGCTGCAGTATTTTATCACGGAGAAGGCAATGGCACCCTACTCCAGTACTCTTGCCTAGAAAATCCCATGGACAGAGGAGCCTGGTAGGCTGCAGTCCATGGAGTTGCAGAGAGTTGGACACGACTGAGCGACTTGCAGATTCCACATATTTCATAATTACAGTTGAAGTATTCTTGAGCATATTTCTTAAAATTAAAAATGACATTTTCATACATAAGAGGAGAAGGAAATGGCAACCCACTCCAGTATCCTTGCCTAGACAATCCTGTGGACAGAGGATCCTGGTGGGCTGCTGTCTATGGGGTCGCACAGAGTCGGACACAACTGAAGAGACTTAGCAGCAGCAGCAGCATATATAAGAAGAAACGTGCTATAATGACATCTAAGTGAAACTAACAACAGCTACATTTCTTCATTATTTTCATTCCACAAACATCTTCAATAGTTTCAAAACTGCTTTTTAAAACTGATTAATCTGAAGAGGTCCAAACAAGTTCAATACATCACACGTGGTTGAAAAATACTCTTGTTGAGGGCAGATCCCACTTCTCTTTCTTTCCTCCCTTCTCTTTCTCCCTTTTTTCACACCACTGATAGGCTGAAGAAGCCTAAGTGCTCCTACATCTTGTTTCCTCATTTACCTTACTCTTCTTTATTGCATGTTGCTTTTTAAGAAAAGTTAGCTCTGGAGGCTTGGTTGAATTCAGGTTCAACTTTGTTGGCAAGAACACTTTATGCTCATGTCACAGTTAATTTTTATTAATTTATTTTTTAATTGAAGGATAACTGCTTTACAGAATTTTGTTGTTTTCTGTCAAATCAGCAAGCCCACTCTTAGGCACACACCCTGAGGAAATCATGTCATAGTTAATTTTTATATGGCAACTTGGCTAGGCCATAGTACCCAGATAGTTGAGCAAACATTTATTTTAGATGTTTCTCTAAAGGCATTTTAAAGGTGAAACTAACACTAACATCAGTAGACTTTGAGTAGAGCAGATTACTCTCCATAATATAAGTGGGCCTCATCCAATCACCTGAAGGCCTCCTCTGAGGAAGAGAATTCTGCCCAGACTGCCTTCAAACTTAAGTTGAAACATCTACTCTCTGTGGGTCTCCAGCTTGCTGGCCTAGCTTGAAGATTTTAAACTTCTCAGTCTCAATCACATGAACCAATTCCTTAAAATAAATCAATCTCTTTCCATCTCTCTTTTTATATCTCTCTATTGGTTGTTTCCCTAGAGAACCTGGTCTGATATAGTTCAGTACAATGTATTTCAGTTTGCATAACATCTGGAGACTCACAATATCTGGTTGCTCTACTTGAGTTTTGCTGATTGATGAACAGATTCAAGCAATGACAGCCTGGTTTTCCCCTGTTTTGGTTCCCCACAAAAATTTCATTAATGCAGAGGTTCTCAACAATGGTGGTCCTCAGAGCAGCAGCAGTAGCATCACTTGGAAACTTGTTAGAAATGTATGTTCTTCGCCATATCTTAAACGTACTAAATCAGAGATACTGGGGGTTAATTAAGCCCAGCAATCTTTTAACAAGTTCCCTGAGAGATTTTGAAGCACACTAAAATTTTTAGAACCAATGCTGTAATGGTTTCATCCATTGATGAACATTGCCTGAATCAATATCTCATTAGAGGCTGCAAAATAGTGATTTTAATTCTATCATTCATTCTATCCTGTTAGTTGGAAAATTTTTATAAAGAATATCTTTTTCTCATAAAGTGGTGCTATTTGGTTATTTTGCAATGCAGTTTATATAGGGAAGGAAAAATATTCTTAATTTTTTATTTTACTTGCTATAATTTTCAATAATTAATTAGTACTCTATTTCCAGTAGTGTTCAATAAGTATCTGCTTTTCTTTTTCACTTTTTGTTTTAAATATCATGAGCTCACCAATTTGTATTTATTCAATGTTTCCATCAATTTGACTTATTTCTTTTTGATGCTTAAAGTGTGCCACCTTTACTCAATGGGAGACTCTTCATGTTGGCTTCTATATCTTTTTGACAAGACCCACTAGGTTTTGATGACTTCTTTACTTTCTGGCACAACAAAATATCACAGGCTCATCTTGTATATTTCCTGTCTTAAACATAAATTCTCCAACCTTCTGAGAATCACATAAGAAGGCCATAATCTGAATAGGTTTATTCTTGCACATTTTCCCTTCCAATTCAGCTTTTTCAGATTAAATAAGTCTTTTAATCATTATAAATAATTAGACTGCAATGAACACATGGTTACTCTAGGAAGAATGGAAATATTTATTTTATTGATACTTCCTATCTAGGAATGTAAAACTATCTCTTTTGCTCTTCTTTTAATGTCTTTTAGCAAGGTAGAGTAGTTTTCTTTTAGAGGCATTAACATTTCTAAGGTGCAATTCTATGTACTTTATGGATTTCTCTCATGATTTATGATTTATTATCTCACCATATTTTAAACACTAATTACTCAAAGAATTTTTCGGCTAAATTCCTTAGACTTAACTACTAGAGAATGAATTGTTTTAAAGATTATTAGTTTTGTTTTAAATATTTATTTACACATTGTTTTATATATGTCATTAGCTAAGATCTCTTGTGCAATACTTAATAATGATGCATTCGATTAGCCTACTGTGTTTCATTCCAGACTTTTATGAAAATTATTTTTTATTCCACTGTTACATAGGATGCTTGATACAGGTTCCTTAAAATGTGGTTTATAAAGTTAAGGAAGTTTATCTTTATTTCTAACTTGCTAGATTTATTGCAAAAAAAAAGATGCAAAGCTTTTCTAGTACCTATTGAACTGATCATACCATTTTTCTCCTTCAAACTATTAACGTAAGAAATTACATTAATAAATCTTTAGAATTCATATACAATCCTTCACTCCTAAAATAAAAATGATGCAGAGTATCCTCTTTAATCTTTGGCAATTCCCTTATTTTACTGTGCCTGATACATGCTTTTGAGTGGAATTATAAATTCATTATTTCCAAACATTCTTATATTCTAATAAATGAATTTAAAAATATTTATTTTCTTCTTGAGGCTGCACTGACAATATCCTGAAAGTACATGATATACAGTGCTCTCTATCATTCGTTTTCAAATAGTCTATCATTTCCTTGCTTTTTTTCTTTAACTTTTATTTCTAGTGTAATATTCTAAAATTTCCAAGTTGATAAATTTTGTTTGTCCTTTAGATTTTTACTTTCCCTTACTGCACTGAGGTCATATTGGAACATAGCCTGGCTGGTTTCTACTTGGAGAAATTTATTAAGATTTTCTTTGCTATGTGGTCAATCCCTGATTTTCCCCCATAGGTTTTTGATCATCCTTTGCCTGTGCTTTCTCTTAAGCTACTTCATCTCCATTTACTGATTCTCAGCTCATAAAGCTATCATTTAAATCCAGAAGTCTGCCATCAGCTTCCATGCAAAAACGATGATAATGTTTATGACTGCATCTTCAAGACTGTGGACTAAAGTTAACGTCTCCTTTTTATTTTCTCCTTTCATCTGTCAAGAAATCTACTTCACCTCTGTGAAGCCCCCCATTATATCAAGTATGCTAATTAAGTTTTGTCGCCATTGCTTTGGTATGCAGATCATGCAGAGTGCTACATGTGAATCATCACACTCCACTGGATTTCAGGGAGTTTCCAGTGCTCTTAACTGAAATTAGTATATAAATATCTATGAGCTCTAATACATAAAACAAAGATAGAGTGAAAAATAAAGAATAAATACCTTTTAAACATCACTGGAAATAATTAGAGCATCAACTAATTATTGTACACACACACACGTATATAAACGTGCAGGCACAGACTCACACACAATTCAGTCCATTCAAATTTTGTCCTGTCAAAGCTAAAGATGCAATATTATTCCATCAAGAATATCATATCACTGCATAAACATGTATAAGTTAAGAAGAAAAGAAGGCTTTGCATTGGCAAGAATGGCAAATCCCTGCTGCAGAAGGATCAAAGCACATTGTACTTCAGAACTACAAGGTGCTACAGCCAAATCCTTTGAATTTTATAAACAGGTTATTCTCAGAAAAGGATAATTTCAATAATGTAATTTCAGTACAATACTTAAGTATTTCCCAGAATAAAGCTTATTTTCAACTTCTTGCCTCTTTAATCCTATATTCTAAAGATCATAAGAAATTAAAAGTTCTTAGAGCAACTGAAATTGTTTATGAAAGACCCCCATGGTATTTCCTTATACACTAATACTTTCCTTAATCCCCTCTTCGACAAACATTTATCCTCTAAGTGAACATAAAAGTCAACTCTCTTATCTTCATTTCTTCTTTTATATTTCATCTACTTTGTCTCTAAAACTGTGCCTATTCTGGACATTTCATATAAAAGAAATTTCATATAAATCGTGCAATATGCCACACTCACGCCTAGTTTCTTTCATTTAGGATAATGCTTCAAAGTTCATTTAAGATATAGCATGTACAGCAAGCACTTCATTCATTTTTATGACTATGCATAGTATCCTATGAATGGATATACTACTTTTTGTTTATCTATTCATCATTTAATGAAATTTTTGTTTTCTATTTTTTGGCTTCGGTGAATAATGCTGCTATGAATAATTGTGTACAAGACTTTGTAGGAACTAGTTTTGTCTTGGGTTTATGCCTAGGAGCAGAATTGCTGGGAAATTCTGAGAAACTGCTAAATTCTTTTCCAATGCAGCTGCACCATTTTACATTTTCATTAGCAAAACATGAAGGTTCCAATCTTTCTACATCTTTTCTACTGCCTGTTTGATTATGGCCATTCTAGTGGGTATGAAGTGTTACCTCACAGGGATTGGTTTGCATTTCCCTAAAGACAGATGATGTTGAGCATCTTTTCATGTGCTTATTGGTCATTTACGTAACCTCTTTGAAGAAACTTCTATTCAAATTTTTCCCCATTTAAAAAATTTGGTTCCCCCATGTCCTTTTAAGCCTTTTAACTTCAATTGAGGCTCATTTGAGCCTATTAACATTAATGAAAACTTATTCTACTTGTTCACTAACAAGTGCTTTTTAGGAACACTGTTGTTAGATGTTATTCAAGTTACGAATTGAAAAAACTCACACAAACTCTCATTTGAAAAGTTTTATTTTGGGTTGACAAGTAATAATGCTAATGTCCTAAACTGATTATCATCTGTACCATATTTAAATCCAAATCTGACCCAAGTGCCTATGATGATAATCAGTGCAGAAGTTTACTATATTCAATAATTACTTAGTGAACACTTATTGCCATATGGTACACAAGGTTCTGAAGATAATAAAACAAAAGAAACAAGTTAAAACATGTTAAGAAGTGGACACCAGTCTCATATAATCAACAGTTCTATAATATTACTACATTTAAAATTAGATAACCATGGCCCCCTTACTCACAGAGTATCATTTATTTTAAACCAATTAACATGTTCTAAACAGAGTGTCAGTGAAGGGAGCATCTGAGAGGAAGAGTTGTTTGACCCAAATCTGGTATTTCAGTTATGATTTCCAGGAGGAAGATGCATATACCAAGTCATAAAAGATGAATAGAAGTTGGCCAGGCAAGTCAAAAGAGAATGGAGATGGATATGAAAAGTACACGTTGTAAGGCTATTAGATATGATGGGGCACTGGAAGTAAGACAGGATATTATAAACATGGAAAGAAATAAAAGAAGTTCCATATGTCTATACTCTAGGAGTGCAATAGGGGGCTATGTGGCTGGAAAAATAAGCAGAAGGCAAATCACAGTTTTCTAAGACATGTAGGAGGATTTATCCTTGTACTACTGAATGGTATTATAGAGAAGAATGGCATGATCCAGTTCAGGTTTTAGAATTTATGAGGGTTGTGTGAAGGAAGAGAATGAATGAGAAGGGACAAGATCAGAGGCAAGGAAACCAATTAGGAAACTATTCTGATGATATAGGTGGGCAACTATTGTGACCTGAACTAGAAAATAGTAAGTGATGCAGATATTTAGTAAAAGCTAATATCCACAGAACTTGCCAATTTATTATATTCATTCATTCATTTTTTCAACTTATATGTATTGTGCTTACTAGGTGCTATAGACAGTGGGGATAAAACAAATAAATAAATTGTACCTGTAAAGTGAAAAAATAAAACAAACCTAAAATAGAGGAGACTTTAGGGGATCAAATATTTAAAGGATAACATTAAAAAGCATAATTAGGATTGTTTTGTGTGTCTTCAGTAGGAAAAGTTAAATAATTTAGAGAGTTGAGGTAACTGCTAGGGTTTGATCCGGCAAGTCTTTGTTTTGGTGACTAGCACTATGTGAAAGTGAAAATGTTAGTCACTTAGTCATGTCTGACTCTTTGAGACCTCACAGGCCTTAGCCTCTCAAGCTNGCATAATTAGGATTGTTTTGTGTGTCTTCAGTAGGAAAAGTTAAATAATTTAGAGAGTTGAGGTAACTGCTAGGGTTTGATCCGGCAAGTCTTTGTTTTGGTGACTAGCACTATGTGAAAGTGAAAATGTTAGTCACTCAGTCATGTCTGACTCTTTGAGACCTCACAGGCCTTAGCCTCTCAAGCTCTTCTGTCCATGGAGTTCTCCAGGCAATAATACTGCAGTGGGTAGCCATTCCCTTCTCCAGGGGATCTTCCAGATCCAGGGATCAAACCCAGGTCTCTTGCACTGCAGGAAGATTCTTCACTGTCTGAGCCACCGGAGAAGCCAGACTATTGTTGTAAACATTTGAAATTTTTTTTAAGTATTTCAAAATTTATATGGTGGTCATGATGTCAAACATATTTTAGCTTTCTGTTTTTATTAGTTTCAGTAAGATAAAGACATAAAGTATATTTATATGTTATAATTTTTATTTTACAAAAACTATAGGTCTTTTTTTTCCTTTTGAACAACTAATTCTATTATTATTTTATCCAAACAACTTTATGGCAAGTTTAATCTTTTAATTTCCCACTTTAACAATATTACTTAAAATGATAGTTTATTCATGTAAAATTTCCCTCATTTTGGGCTACAGGTTTTTAAACTGAGGTAAAGCTACAATAACTTCTTTCACAGAAAGATAATAAACACTTATATATTTATTCCAAGATACATGTTTACACAACTTAACCTTTCCTGTAGTATTAATGTGTCAAGTTTCTTAAATTTGCACTACAATACTTGAAAAAAATGCCATTAAGCAAAGTTTCTTTTTAAGGTCAATTCAGACCTAAAGATGACAGGATCCTTACCCACTGATTAGCACCTGCTACAGAAGCAGACTGTTATAGAATAAAGAAACTCCATGAAAGTTAGGTTATTCAGTATACAGTGTTTGATTTATCATTTTTACTACTAAGGAATTTATGGAAGAGATGTATTTTATTTTCCAAAATTAAGGGGGAAAAAAAATCTCATAAGTGTAAAAAAAATATTTTACAGTTTTCCCTGGCTAAGAACCATACCTACTTAACCATCCCAGAAGAATTTCAATTTAAAAGTTATAAAATATGACCATATAAAACAATAAATGCAAGGAGATGATTAACGTAAATTCAGGACCAAAGACTCAGTCAGGGAAAAGGCACCCAAAGGTTTTCATGTTTATGGTATTTTTCTAACTCTTTGGTGAGATGGTTTGTATAGTAGATACAGTTCTCTTCAGAGAAAAAGAATCAACAGAATATAGATAATCTATATCTGTATTTATAACTGTTACCATATCCATGTGTGCATGCTCAGTCATGTCCGACTCTTTGCGATCCTGTGGACTGCAGCCTGCTGGGCTTCTCTGTCTGTGAGATTATCCCAGCAAGAATACTGGAGTGGCCTGCCATTTCCTCCTCAGGGGATCTTCTTGATTCAAGGATCGAACCCATATCTTCTGCACTGCAGGCAGATTCTTCACAACTGAGCCACCAGGGAAGCCCCATCTATATCCACCTCTATTATCTATATATACAAACAGAGTACTGGCTCACACAATTATAGGGGCTAACAAGTCCCAAGATTAGCAATAAGCAAACTGGAGAGCCNATAGATAATCTATATCTGTATTTATAACTGTTACCATATTCATGTGTGCATGCTCAGTCATGTCCGACTCTTTGCGATCCTGTGGACTGCAGCCTGCTGGGCTTCTCTGTCTGTGAGATTATCCCAGCAAGAATACTGGAGTGGCCTGCCATTTCCTCCTCAGGGGATCTTCTTGATTCAAGGATCGAACCCATATCTTCTGCACTGCAGGCAGATTCTTCACAACTGAGCCACCAGGGAAGCCCCATCTATATCCACCTCTATTATCTATATATACAAACAGAGTACTGGCTCACACAATTATAGGGGCTAACAAGTCCCAAGATTAGCAATAAGCAAACTGGAGAGCCAATGATGTAGGTCCAGTCCAGTCTAAAGGCAGGAGAAGACCAATGTCCCAGTTCAAACATAGTTGGATAGACTGTCCTCTCCTGCCCTGCATTTTTGCTCTAATCAGGACTACAGGGATTAGATGAGGCCAACTCACCCCAGGGAGAGCAATAAACTTCACTCAGTCTATTGACTTAAATTTTAATCTCATCCAGAATAATCTCACCCTCATAGACACACCCACTATAATGTTTAACCAAATATATGGGCACCCATGGCCCATTCAAATTGACATATAAAATTAATCATCATGGTTCACTATACTGGTATTCAGAATTACCTTTTTAAAGTATAAATATTTATGTGTATATGTATACTCTTTATATGTTTAATAGGAAAAGCTGTACTCAAAAATACTACTATGACAGGTGACATCAGAATATGTGTTATCTAACGTATTAATAGTAAAACAAAAATAGATAAAAACCTAAAACTGGGTTTTGAATAAAAGGAAGAAGAAACAAATCTCACAATCACCAAGGTCATAAAAAACAAGTGACGTCTGAGACACTGGAGCAGACCATATGAGACTGGAAGAAATGTAATAACTGACGCAGTGTGATGCTATGGATCCGGTCCTAGCAGAAATAGGACATTACTGGGAAAATGCTGCTAAGTTCAAACCACTGACCAATGTTGATTTCTCAGTACATTTTGATAAATGTACCAGGACAATGTAAGATGATAACGTTAGAGGAAAGTAAATATGGGTGAGGTGAACTTTCTGTACTGTCTCTGCAACTTTTCTGTATTTCTATTCAAAAAATAAAAAATTTAGGCAAAAACCTATCAAGCTTGACAACTAAGTCAGTTGCTAGGGTGGTATCATTTAAGGAGGTCAGTCTGATTTCCAAGCAGGAATGAGGCACTGATGGCTTATCTCACTAGTTCTGAGTGTTAAGTACTCCAGGAGACCAAAAATAAATTTCAGACATTAGCGACAGCAAACCAAGACCTCTGCTCAGCACTAAGTATCTTAAAAGCATAAAATCAGCAAGAGTGGAGATTTACACATGAGATAATCCGGAGGTTGCTGTTAAGCTTGTAGGACAACAAGATGAATCTGTTTGGCTGGATATGTAAACATTACACATTTGTTCTCAGGGAAAAGGTTGTATATTAAGGATAGAGAATTAAACAAACATTTTTCATTAAAATTGTCACAATAATTGTTATAACCACATGTCATATGGTCTAGTGTGCCTTTCTACTTTGGAATTTTCCAAGCATTTTGAATCCTTAAAACAAAAATTAAATTTTTCCTTTCAAATTGAGATCCATTTATGAAGGCTTAAGTTGCCAAGCAAAGCATATCAATCATGAACAAGTAGCTGCAAAGTGAATACTATATGTCTGGAACTGAGCTTACTGCTATACGTATTTCTGAAGAACTATAACATATTGTTCCTGTGGTTTAATATCACTAATCTTGATGGATACATAAGATAAATGCTTATCAAGTACATTCATGTTAGCAAACTTGTGACTTGCTCTATCATTGCTTTTAATGCCCCAATCCACGTGAAATAATTTTTTATAGGTTAATTCTCAGAATTGTGAGTGATTTTTTTTAACTGCTCAAAATTCACATGGTGAGAGGTCTCACATGAGGGCAACATAACACACAACCAGATGAATTAAACTTAGACCTTTACTGATATGAATGCCAAGTGCAAAGGCTGGGGCAAATCAATTTCAAACTATCCAACTTGAGTTTCATAATGATTACGTCTAGTCACTGTGAAGAAAGGTGCTTTCAGATGGAATGCTCCATACCAGAGTTTTTTTTTTTTATTTCCTCATGTACATTATTCCTAAATAATCTGACTGTGGATAAATAGGGATATAGGAGTAGTTTTTTCTTTACATTTTTTCAGCATCACAGGATTACTATGTGAAGAAAAATCTTTTTTCTCATCTTTATTTTTTAAGAGTACCAACTGCTTGTTCTCATCAAGAATTCTCCACACAGCTCTACGTTATCACATTCTAAGGATTAACAAGTTATAATGATCAGAACCGCAAAAAAAAAAAAAATTCCTGGGGAAAATAAAATTAGAATAAGATGAGACCCAGAGTTAGCTAGAAATTCTTCATTTTCTAGGAACCAAAACGCTGAAATTGCTTCATAAAAT
Organism: Neotragus pygmaeus; assembly: GCA_006410875.1. NCBI lineage: Eukaryota > Metazoa > Chordata > Mammalia > Artiodactyla > Bovidae > Neotragus > Neotragus pygmaeus. The sequence continues at coordinate 117,101 of SJYV01019994.1, forward strand.
GAAAAACCAGGAATTTAGAGTTTGACTCAAATCCCAATTCTTGTATTAAAGTATATGTAGGAAAAGCGATACTCGGTATATTTGTGTGTTGACTTCTTTTTGAAATCAACACTGCTAAGAGGCTATAGACGTCTTTAAAATACTTAGAAAAGTGGAGGTACAAATACATTCTGGTGTAGTACTGCTCTTTTCTTTCTATTTTATTCCTCTATACTGGCATAATGAATAGTCTATTGCTGTTTAGGACTTAAAACAGCTGCATTTCTAATTCTGGCAGATTATGAGGGATTTTTATATGGGTTGCATGTTAAAAGCAAATAAATGACATGCCAACCAGCAAAATGAGAGTGCTGGGCAGATGGTAGCACGGCTGAGTTACTGAATTGAAGTGCTATGTGCTACCAATCATGGAACATCAAAAAGAGATATTTGGCAGCTTTTCAAGTGAAGCCCAGTCCTTTACCTCAAGCAAAAATAATTTATGTGTCCACAAGATCTTCAGATAGCCAGTATGAACCAAAGATCTTCAGTAGCCATTCTCCAATTGGCCTTTGTTAACACTGGCAGCCTTCAATGACTTTATTTCACAGATCTTGATGGTATATACAATTCTGTCCTTCCTTCCTTCCTTCCTTTCCTCCTCTAGGTTCTCCTGTGACTGTGTGTGTCTGTGTGTCTGTGTGTCTATGTGTGAGAGAGAGAGAGAGAGTGTGTGTGTGTGTGTGTGTGTGTGTGTTGAGAGACAGAGAGAGAGAAGGAATATGGAAACAGTGTATATTACAATTTCTCCTACTTCTAAGGGGATTATCTTGGAAGAAGTCAAGAAGGCTTTTCAATATATTATCATAGTGAAAAAGAAACTATCCATATAAGATCATGAGATAATACTGATCAATATTAATCTTCATAGGTCCATCTTGATCAATACATTTTAAAACTGCATTTNGTGTGTGTGTGTGTTGAGAGACAGAGAGAGAGAAGGAATATGGAAACAGTGTATATTACAATTTCTCCTACTTCTAAGGGGATTATCTTGGAAGAAGTCAAGAAGGCTTTTCAATATATTATCATAGTGAAAAAGAAACTATCCATATAAGATCATGAGATAATACTGATCAATATTAATCTTCATAGGTCCATCTTGATCAATACATTTTAAAACTGCATTTAGAATGTTACCATGTAAATTCTTGCAAATCCAGAGATGACTTTCCAGAGAAAAAACAGATGGGCACTATATCAAAGAACAGTTTGGCCTTCAAAATAAGGACTTTCTCTATTCAAGGCATCTTATGAAGTATGAGATCAAAGCTATATAACTTTTAAAATAAATATTTTAGAATTTACATTCTTAATTAAATGCTGTCCTTTCTAACTTGGATAAGATACATTGTTTAACCCTGATATTTTACTATATTTTGTATGTTTTTATAAACCACTATAAATAAACACTGAGAAAATGTGAAATAAAGAAATGAAGTTATTAAAATACTGTACAAATAGTCTATATACTTTACCATGATGCTTCCTTCCTGATCTATTTCTTTTCTACTATCTACTTTTCGCATGTCTTTCCTTACTAAGATGACTTTAAAAGATCTGGATGTCTTAGATAATGTGTTAGTTACTGTACATTATTATCACTGTCAAGCCTTAGTCTGAAGGCACACAAACTCTAAATAGCTTTTTCCAATGCCACAGCTATTAAATGGGCTGATGGGAACTGGATTCAGGAAGTTTGGTGCCATAATCTCTGCTTTTAACCGGAGTTAATACTAGGATATTCTGTGTAGCACAAAATGAAATAAGATAAAGAGATCAAGAAGCCCTGAGGAAAGTGAATATTGTGCCAAATAAAAGAATTCATATAGTGGAAGTGATGTAGTACTTACTTGTACCATAAATGTGGCCCATGAACTCAGATTTGAGAGGCCAACGCTAAAGCAAGAAGGAAAATTAGAGTCTTAAGAGCAATATTATTCACAAAATAGAATATTGAAGCCTGAGGAATTTATCCAATAAAGAAGTCACAGGATGATACAGTAGAAAATTTCTCTCATGACATTTTGGTAAAAAATATGCTACCAGAATTTTTAGCTGTCTTATATATAACATCTCTCAATATGCCATATCAAATAACATTTCAGTTGAAAGTGTTTTTGCATTGTGCGTGTGTGTGTGTGTGTGTGTATGTACGTACAAAGTGTTTCAGAGTCTTAGTAAAATTTCATTTATCTATCTAGCTGCTCTGTCCGAGAGAACTTTTTTTGATTGTCAAAATCTTCTAAATCAATATGGCAGTTATTAGCCAACATGCCTATTAAACACTTGAAATAGTCAGTGTAACCAAGGAATTAAATTTTAATTTTAGTTCAGTTGTATTCAACTGAAATTAGCCACAGATAGTTAGTGGCTACAGCACTGGACAGGGCACAGTCAGACCCTGGCGGAATACATATCCCTCAGCCGCTCCTCATGACTACAATTTCCTATTTTTATAGCAGATGGACAGAATAAAAACTCAAATGCTTCTATTTTCTAGTTTGAGCCCAAGCACAAGAGTTTTGTGTTATTTACCTCAGTAGGAAACTAACCATTTTTTCAGTTTCTGACTCAAAAAGAATCCGTACCATCTCTGTTCAGAACTGATCCAAGAACATATGTGAGCTTCACTAGTAGCTCAGCTGGTAAAGAATCTGCCTGCAATGAAGGAGACGCCGGTTTGATTCCTGGCTCAGGAAGATCATCTGAAGAAGGGATCGGCTACCCACTCCAGTATTCCTGGGCTTCCCCATTGGCTCAGATGGTAAAGAATCGGCCTGCAATACAGGAGACCTGCATTTGATCCCTGGTTTGGGAAAATCCCCTGAAAGCGGGCATGGCAACCCACTCTAGTATTCTTGCCTGGAGAATCCCCATGGACAGAGGAGCCTGGCAGGCTACAGTCCATGGGGTCGCAAAGAGTTAGACATGACTGAGTGACTAAGCACACATATGCACAAGAACATACTTATTTACAAGATACTATTATTGCCTAAAATATTTTTTATATTATGGTCAGATCCTGGAACTCATCTATTTTAGTATCTCTGACGCATCAAAGTTTTTGTTTTGGGGTTGGAATGTGATTTTTGGAGATAAGCTCCAAATAATTCTAAGTTAAATATGGTAAATAAGAAATTAATAAGATATTTTATATGCTTTATAAACCAATTATAAATTAATTGGTAAAATTAATGTAAAATTAATGTAAAAAGACAAAAAGAACAAGAACATCTCATTATGTCTTCTACAACAGAAGGATTCTAAATACGCAAGTCTTCTGAGACTCTGTTATATCACTGAGGTGCTATATACAGTAGATCAATCCCCATCCCAAGAAGCAATCATAAGGAATTTTTGGTTACATAGAGGCCAGGAAATATAGAGTTTAAAAAACTCCTTTGTGTGGTTTTCACTATCCATGTGTTCTTTTCCTGTTTATCTGGATGACTTACAATACTGTCCTCATTTACAGATGTGGTAGATGAGAAGAGAAGGAAAAAGCATGATTTCTGCCTGGATATTCACTTGCCAAATGGTAAAGAACTATGCCTTACGCTAATTTTGTGTAAACAGAGGGGCTTGATATATCCTGCTCTGAAAACCACAGTATGTACAGGGATAGAGATCTCTATAGAGATTGAGACTCCAGTTTTGGAGTGCATGGCTCAGCTTTTTCATAGATCTCGCAAGCTGACCCTTAGGCACAAACAGTTGTTCTGATGGATGGATAAAGCCACAGAGCTTCAGTGTGAGGAGAGGAAGGAGGAGAGGAAACAGCAGGCAAGGTCAGCCAAGCACCTCAGGATATCACTCTTTATTCCTTCCACACACTGCAACAGAAAGCAGAGTCCAAGGCCAGCTCCAGGGTCACCTCTCTGAGCTTTAATGCCAGGTATGGAGCACTGAGGCACCAGATGAAGAAATGACAGTAAATTGATGAAGGAAAATGAGATTAATATGGAGGGGGACTGCATTAAAAAGAAGTGACTATGAAACAGGTTTTAGATAGAAAGCAAGGATATCTGTAAGAAAAGAGCAGTGTGTGAGGAAAGCTGATTCAAGCAAGAATGAATGGCCTTTGATAGTAAATGAGCTTACTTGGTCACTGAGATGTGCATAATACAGGAGTTGCAAAAATTAGATAAGAAAACAATTTGTATTTTATGAATTAGGTTTCATTTTCCATGAGAAATGTTGTGAAAGACATTCCAATGCTTTGAAGGAAGAACTGAATTTCTAAAATAATTTCCAAAACATAATTAGCTTTTAAGAATATATAGAAGATAGCAATAAATCAGAAAAAAAGGATTAGTCGTATGATAATATAGATCTTACTAACAGATTACGCCAAGAAGGGTCAACAGGTAAGCACTGAAATTCAATTCCAACAGAACAACAGCAATTTTGGATATCTTACATGGAGAAACTATTTAAGCATTCATTTGTTTGTTGGTCTGTTCATTTTATTATTTTAAGTATGTATTTACTGACTGAACGAATAGACATAGATTGTATGTCATATGTTAGATCATGAGGATTCAATATAAAAATAAACGATTCCTGTTTCAGACAATGTGTAGCCCAGTGGGATGGAGAGGGGCACGAAGAAAGAAAACTTCAAATGTGCCAAGCATCTTGTGAATGTTTTCTATTTATTCTCATGAAATCTAGAACCCAACCCTATATTGGAGACACTGCTATTGCTATTTGACAGGTGATAAAACGTGGCTTTGATCCCAGGTTGGGAAGATCCCCTGGAGGAGGGCATGGCAACCCATTCCAGTTCACCTGCCTGGAGAATGCCCATGGAAAGAGAAGCTGGGGTCGCAGAGAGTCAGACATGACCAAGCGGCTAGGCACAGCACACAGGACTCCGAGGAATGAGGTGAGTTGCCAAACACTAAGTAAGAAATAAATGGCAGCTCTAGGGCTTAAACTACAATCTTTGATTAGAAGTCCACTATTTACCAAATTAAAGTTATGTGGATGCTACGAAAGAAATATCCATATTTCTGAAAGACTATATGTAAAGCACTTAGAACATTGCCAAACATATCATAAATGCTGTATGTCCTTATATCACTATCACTAATCTATTTCTTAAAGAACAACACGGGGAAGAAACATTATTTATTCAAAATTGTGTTAACCTAAGAATTTGGGATTAATGTATACACATTACTATGTATAAAACCAAAAACCGACAAGGACCTACTTTATAGCTATGGAACTATACTCAATATTGGTAGTAACCTATAAGGGAAAGGGGGCTTCCCTGGTGGCTCAGAGGTTAAAGCGTCTGCCTGCAATGTGGGAGGCCTGCGTTCGATCCCCGGGTCAGGAAGATCCCCTGGAGAAGGAAATGGCAACCCTCTCCAGTATTCTTGCCTGGAGAATCCCATGGACGGAGGAGCCTGGTGGGCTACAGTCTATGGGGTCACAAAGAGTAGGACACGACTGAGCGATTTCACTTTCATAAGGGAAAAGAATCTGAAAAAAATATATGTATGTATAACTGAATCGCTTTGCTGTATACTTGAAGCATAACATTGTAAATCAACAATACCTCATTAAAAAATTAAAGAGAAATATAATGTAGGAAAAATGCAACATATGTATGAAATTTTCAAATGAAGATTCTTCAAAAAATGCTTGTCTTTAGGGTTTGTCTTATGCCCCATGTGACCTGGGGAGAATGTCTTCTCTTTGACTTGAAATTAAGGATAGTTAGGTTAAAAAAAGATAGAGAAGCAATGTACTCTTATACTGTATCTCCTTGGAGAACCCACCGCAGTAAAGGACAAATAATCGAGAAAAATACCAAAGTAAGGTAGGAGTGCTCTGAGGCCTTCTCTCCCCACAAGGTCACAAGTAAGAACGGGTGGGAAATCTGACAGTCTGCTCTTTGCATTCACTTTTCAGTGAAAATGGTTAAGGGTGTCACAATGAGACCCAAACCAGGTTTATTTGAAAGCTAAGAATGGAAAAGAACTAATAACACTAATAAATAGAAATGCTGAAGACACAGTTAACATAAACCATACTTAGAAGAAAAGAGTAATCACCTACAATCTTATATTTCAGGGTTTCCATTGTTACAAAACCACCTGCACAGATAACTGCAACTAAACTTGGACAGGAATTGAGACCACTTAGCCAGGCAGAGCTAGATACTCCAGAACAACTACAAAGAAATATAAACTGAATAGTAAAGGCCAGGACTTTTACAATCTAATTACCAAAGCAATATTAGGGTTGAGGAGGTGCTTCCTATGATTAATTCTGCTTTATTAAAAGCAAACAAACAAGCTTATGTCTATATAATGTACTCCTGGATAAACAATAATGCAGCGACCTAATATATCACTCTCAAGGTTTATTCCTTTCATCCCTATTTCAGAGGGGGAACATACTACTAAGGAATGTACTATATCTGAGAGAAATAGATACTACTTGCACAGCACCATTAAATCAATAATTTACACATACTATAAAATAAAGAAGGACTAGCTGGAATTTTGTTACCTTTTTGTTTCCTGGCTTATGGTTTAGGCAATGAATCTTACTAACAGAAAAACATAGTTATAAGGATACCATAAATATACTGATCCTAAGACACTATTTCAATTTTGATCAGAACTAAGAAATTATATGAATGGATCCTATTTAAACAAGGGCAAAGTTACTTTTTATTTCATATTTTGTATCATAACTTTACAGAGAAGAGCCTCCAGAATTTTCTGAGCCTGATCACAATTTGTACGTTTATTAAGTATCTATTTTTATGAGGAAGAGGGAAAATACTGGCCCTGTGATAAAGATCATGTCAATAGAACTTGTAGCTAGTTCGTTGCTGGTTTTGTTGTTAAAATATCATCAGTGTTTCCCTGAAATATAAACTGTCTTACTATAGAAGGAATTCATTGAACAGATTCTCAAGAAATCCTATTTATTGGTCCAAGTTCAAAGGGCTAACTTGAAGCAGTATGAAGAGTTTAGTCACTTAGATTCAAGCTCTGGTTGATACTGCCCCTACTCACTGCAGGATATGGGCAAATTAAAATTTATATTCCATAGCTTTTAAGGTATCTGATTTCACTGTGTCACAAAGTCACTGCAAAGGAAACATCAGTGCTTATGTAAACTGCTTCAAAAGCCTATGCTACTATGTAAACAAAAATGTATTGCTTCTTAACTCCTGATTTCCCATGATTCAAACATTGCTCTCTGTGAGAGAGCAGTGGCTTGTATACAGAGAATGAATATACCCTCTCACATCACTGGTCCACGGGCATGACCCAGAGGAGTACTCCCCGTGTGAACTGCTGAACCCAAGACTCACCAGACAGAGTGGGGAGGGGTGGGGCGGGTAGTATTCTGTGATACAATGAACTTGAGAAGTGATCTTGGAGAATTATCTTTCCTATTAGCATTCACCAAAGTTCTGAAGAGTCCTGCAGTAAATAATTCTTTAAACATTGCTTAAAACAACACTTCTCAAAGGAATGCAAGAACAGGATTTCCTTCTGTGGTATGTTTAACAACCACGAACATCATGGGAAAATGTCACTTAAGAGTCTGAGGAGAGCAATCAAAACAGCTAATATCAACTCTGCTGCTTCTAAGCACAGAAATTCTATAAAGTGCTTTACACACATTAATTTATCTTAATTTTTATAATAACCATACAATGTAGGTACTATTGTTTTCCCCATTTTATAGATGAGGAAACTGGACCACAGAATTATTTAATGTCTTAGCAAAGATGTTAAGAGGTGAGTACCATACATACACACTATAATATAAACCCACATAATCTGGCCCTGGAAACTGTACTCAATGCTTAGGCACACTGCTTTACTTGCAAACTGAATAAAACATGGAGTCTATGTTTTATCATCACTGTATGATACTTTCTTCCAATATAAGCTCCTTTTTAGATAAAAACAAACAGAATCTCTGAATCCCAGAGGTTGATTTTTCTGGTGGTTCAAATGGTAAAGAATCTGCCTGCAATGCAGGAGAACCAGGTTCAATCCTTTGGTTGGGAAGACTCTTAGGAGAAAGGAATGGCTACTCACTCCAGTATTCTTGGGCTTCCCTGGTGGCTCAGATGGTAGAGTCTGCAGTGTGGAAGACCCGGATTTGATCCCTAGGTCAGGAAGATCCCCTGGAGAAGGAAATGGCAACCCACTCCAGTATTCTTGCCTGTAAAATCCCATGGACTAAGAGCCTGGCAGGCCACTGTCCACGGGGTCACAAAGAGTCAGACACGACTGAATGACTTCACCTTGCCTAGAGAATTCCATGAACAGAGGATCCTGGAGGGCCCCAGTTCACGGGGTTGCAAAGAGTTGGACAGGGCTGAGCCACTAACATACAAACACATAACAACTTGTACAAAATCACGAAGGAAGTCAATGGTACTATACGGCCATAAAATCAGTTAGTCAGCCCCTCAGGGGAATCCACAAACCATTTGGCAGAGGCACTGAACAATATATGAGGACAAGACTTAGGAAGATAAAGGAAATGAGATGGTGCTCAGGCAGCTGCAGGGCTCCTTGGTGTCCCTTTCTTTTCTCATCTCCTTCATGAACTATACCCAATGGTTACTGTATCTATTTTACTTTTAAACTGTATCTTGATCTCTACCTCATTTCCAGCTCTTTTGTCACTGCCCAAGAATAGGTCCAAATCCTTCTAACTGGGCTATAGCACTAGCTTTCCAATGAAGCTCGCATCCCTAAATAGTTGGGGACAAATAACCACATGTATAAACAACACTGTGCAAAGGTATAAATAATATAGGACAAGCTACTGTGAAGGGTAATGAAAATTTCCCAGAAAAAAACATGGATTTTTACTGTTAATAAAAGAAAAAAAGACTTAATATTTAGCTCTAAGACTTTAAACTGTGATTTTATTTGGTAAATTTATAGTCCTTGTCTATTTTTTATTTAATCACCTACAAGATAGATACATACACACAAATACACAATTATTAGAGGTCAAGTCCAAACAAAACAAAGCAAAAAGATGTGAGTCATATGAACACAGTCCTGTTATTAATATGCTTGACTACGGCTGAATTACCAGGCTTCAATAGAGATTCATCATGAAGAAGACTTCAGATAAATTCCATTAACTTTCATAGCTCAGTACCACATACTTGAACTTGACTTTGCCTTTAGTAAAAGAAATTTCCATTTGCAGTGTTTTCTTACTTCTTAACAATAACAACAGACAAAGTTTGCCAGCTGTGGGAGTGTATATGGTGGGGTACTTCCATGGAGTTGTTGGTTTTTTTTTTTTCTCTATAACCTACTCCCATCCATCCATGAGCAATCTTTTCCTGGCTTACTGGATATAAAAGCACTAGCTCAACCAAGCCATGTTTTCCAAAATTAAAAAAAAAAAGAGGGGGGAGCCAGTGAATTAGCCAGGAGCAGTCCAGTTAGTACTTACAGATGAGGAAAGGTCTCAGCAGAAAATGACATAAGCACAAGAAAATTTTTGATGTCGTCTGAAGAGACAAGAGGATTTAACTTTACTGAAAATTAATACTTTCCATATTTTCTGACATTTTATTACCAGACTATGTCAGAAAATGTTCCTGTTGGTGGACTGTTGATCAAACATGAAAAGAATCAGATTATGTTTATGTCACTACAGAGTAAAATTTAATTTTTCATGAGGAAAAACAGAAAGCTTGGATAAATGAATTTTAACAGTAAAATTATAGTCTCCAGGAGGGAAATTTCCACAGCAAGTTTATGTTCTGGAACTGGTCAAAAGGCCACAGAGGGGATGGCCAGTGTTTGGCTCCTCTGCTCTGCCTACCCACTGCATTCTGAATGAAGCTGATCCTTAACCACACCTCCAGGAAATGGCATATTTCTCTGGCCAATCATAGCATCCATTCTCTTCAAGGACTGGTTCAGGAATGAGTATGTTTATGAGCTTCCTTGCACCATGACCTGAAGTGTCTTAGTAGCTATCATTTGTCTTGCCTCAAATTATAATGTAATACAATCCTGCCCACATCATAGGCACTAATTGCATGTCAGGGCTGGGTAAATGCATAGCAAGGAGACTTGAAGTTCAATTTACTTTTGAGGATATATCTAGAAATAATATTTTTACAACAAATAAGTATTTTTACAAAATTGTATATATGTGATAACTTCTAATGTGATAGCCAATAGCCAATCAAGCAACCCATACATGTTTACTGAGAACCTCATGTCTATGGTAACAAAAGGACAGGGAGAGAAGCCTGCAACACAACAGTAAAGCCAGATGAAGGACAGATCCGCCTGAGCCATGCTGGCAAGGGATGTGTGTCTGGCAGTCATGTGTGGTTCAGGAACAGGGATGGCAAAAAAGATTGTTAAAGCAATTCAGATTACAGACAGGTATAGCAGGAACTGCTATGATGTAAGAGAATATCAAGTTGTCAATATTGCGTCAAAGTGATGTAAGACAGAATACAGAAGACCATGAGCTGTGAGGAAGAAGGACAAAGCGGGAAATCTAGTCCAAAAATGGTAGCGTTAAATGATTAAAAACTACAGTGAAAAAGACAGGAACTGTGTATTTGGTGGCAACTGACAAGTTGGAGGACGAGTGCTGCCAAGTGGAGATCTCCGAGCTGGGGCTGTGCCTTATCGGTGAGGTCAGAGTTGAGGCTATGCTGTGGGTGATTGACAACAATGAGCAAAGGTAAGCAGTGTAGGGGAAAACAGGGGTATAAAATGGAGGGGTGGGAGGTTTTAAGTAAAAACTATTCTTAATATGTACTGAGAAAAGCAAAATACTGAGCATTAGAGAGGGAGAGGAGGTAGAAGAACATAGCTGCCAAAGATGTTTACAGGTATATGCTGGAGATCTAAACATAACTGAATGTGCAGGCACATGCTGTGTATATGCACTATATGTACACACTTGTGTAACATATGTGTGTGTGAATAATATAAGGGTTAAATGTATCAGGGAAGTGGAACTACGTGAAATGTGAAAAGGGTTCAAAGGTTACGGTTCAGGAGAAGAATCAGATCAGGCTGTTATAAAATGGCTCCTTTTAAATTCCAACCAGACAGCCGCTGAGAGAGTGGAAGAGGCTTTCCTGAGCCAGGTGATTGGACAGCAAGTGAGGAAAAGGGGCGCCTTTAAGCATCCCTCAGCACTGTGGCCCGGAGAAGGCAATGGCACCTCACTCCAGTGCTCTTGCCTGGAAAATCCCATGGACAGAGGAGCCTGGTAGGCTGTAGTCCATGGGGTCGCTAAGAGTCAGTCACGACTGAGCGACTTCACTTTCATTTTTTACTTTCATGCATTGGAGAAGGAAATGGCAACCCACTCGTGTTCTTGCCTGGAGAATCCCAGGGATGGGGGAGCCTGGTGGGCTACCGTCTATGGGATCGCACAGAGTCGGACACGACTAAAGCGACTTAGCAGCAGCAGCAGCAGCACTGTGTTCAGGAAGATAGGAGAGGCGCGACAGAGAACATCCAGGGTGGATGACAAAAGAGGTGGAGTGTAGGCATAGAGAGGTTCTGGGTTTGCACAGATGGAGAGGAAAAGCAGAACACTGTTACGTCAGGTCAGCATGGGGCACAGCAAGTCTGCCTCATGGAAGGCATGGGGATAATGTGCAAACAGGCAGCAGCTCTCCCCGTAAGAACACACACATAGAGCTTGCATTCAGTCTGTAGGGTGTTACTCTGAGGACTTGACAACAAAAGTAAAATGGGAAGAAAAAGAAATAATTTAGAAATCCAGTTCTAAAAATCTTCATATATTTCTGGGCACAGCCACAGGAAAAGGGCTCATAAAACATATTCATTGCAAGGCCGACTGGCTTTGAGTCTAATATGAATTATGGTGACAATAGATCTAGGGCATGCTGTCTCTGAATAATTTATTTCAGGCTGCCTCCAGTGTTCCAGAAACAGGAAACTCACAGGACAACATGGCGAGGCACTCGTGCTGGGAGGCCAGGCGCAGTGAGCCAATGTCAGAAGTCAAAGAAAAGAAAAAGGGAGAGCGCAGGCGAGTGTTCCCCCTCAAATTTAAAAACGTGAAAACCTTTCCTTTTTTGGGTTCTTTAGCACCTGGCGAAACTATAAGCAACAGGAAAATTATTATTTTACCTAGTGAAACCAGCTGTTTTACAGCATCTATCTACCCAATGAAAATGTGGCAATCCCAAGACCTCTCACGGTCTCCTATCAAGGAGATCAATACAGACAATGTGAACAGGACTTCATCAAACCAAAGGCCAAGTGAATTATAATCAGTGCATCCAAGTACTGGGCTCTGGAACTGGAGGAAATGAAGCCTAGAGACATTTTTAAAGTGAACAGATTTCCTTTAAGAAGGCCAGAAGGGAAAAAGGAGCAGTACAATCTGCATTTCTCAATAATGACTCAATTTTAAGATAAACAAGAAAAATCTAGACCTCTTTAGAATATTGGACTGATTACTGTTAAGATCCCTGCTACATGTGTTCTCTGGCATTTTTTTTTTAAGTTAAATTTTTGCGACAGGCACAGTCCAGTCCTAAACAAGAAGTATAAATCCTAAACAAGAAATAAAAATCTGGGCAGAGGAAATGCAGCTGTTTCTTAGGGAGTGAGTTAGCTAAAGTCACACAACGTGGCCTGACCTGCTGTAACTCCTGAGCTCTGGTTTCCAACTTGGTCTTGGCTAGTAGCTACTGCCGTTTTGACTTGACTAAAGCAATGGTTTCCAGCCCTTGGCTTTCAGACACTCAGTACATTTGGGGCCCTGACGTCCGTCTTAACTTCAGTGTTAGTGAGTGTGTTTTCATTTGCTGTTTCAAATGATTTACATAATGAATGAAGGTATTCATGTGTGTTTTGGGGGATCTGGAGAGAGTGCAAAGTTGGGAAAAGTGACCGGGACAGAACTGGGTGGGGAAACAGCCAATTCAAGAGAAACCTTTTGCTCTTTTCCAAAATAATGTTGAAAGTTCATATAGACAAAGCCCTAAAATTTCCTCTTGAGGTTGGGTTTGACGTAATCTTTTTTTAATGCTGCCTTAAAAATTTATGGCCAAGCCTGGATGGGAGAGAAGTTTGGGGGAATAGGATACATGGATATGTATGGCTGAGTCCCTTTGCTGTTCACCTGAAACTAATCCAACATTGTTCATCGACTATACCCAATACAAAATCAAGTGTTTAATATAAATTAATGAAATCAAAACAAAAAAAGTAAAACTTACGGCCAAGAATTCTCCAGATGCAAAGTATTAATCTACGAATAAGGAAAAAGTATACTACCTGACAAGACAACTTCAATGAGATCGCCTTCCTGGATATCACTAGCTGTTTTCACCAGCTGAAGGATGTTTTCAGAGGTAGGGTCATGGCGAAAAAGCAGGATCTTATCATACATTCCATAGAAACCACATTCAGGGAACTGTAAATACAAATACCACAACAGGTTAAGCATCAAAATCTTTCTAAATTTAAAATAAAAATCAAATAAATAAATGTCAGAGCACAAACACAAGCTAATTACAAAAGTTTAAAATATCTAGAACATTAACAAATAAAAATGAATGGCCAAGTAGATATTGAAATGACTCCAAAGCAGGAGGAAAGAAATCACAGCTCATAAAAGCAATAACAACAAAATGATCTTCTAATTACAGAGCAAAAAAACAGGAGAATCTGAGATAAGATTCAAAGAAATTTGTGGCAGTAAAGTGGTTAAGGATTACAGTAAATTCTAAGAACTGAGTCTTTTCACATGACTTATAGCAATTCAATAACATTAAAAGGGGAGTATGTTACAATTCCATTACAAATGTTTTTGCAATTTGTCTGCAAAAAAAAAAAGAGGCCAATCCATTTTGGCATATTCAAAAACAAGAGATGACTCAATAAATCTAAATATGTTTTGTGTGTGGGCAAAGGTGTTATCTAGATCCTTTGATTCAGGGAAGCACCAGAGGAAACAATCCAACTCTCCCTGTTGTTGCTGCTCATACAGTACATTTAGTTACCATGCAATCTAGATGAAATAGATAAGTATTAACAGCTAAAAGTCAATTCAAGTATACATAGTTAATATTCTCCTCACAAGGATAAACCCAAGTTTATTACCGAAGATTATCTCCCAGTAGCAGGCATATAATCAAAGCTAATTGAATGACATTTTATACTAAGCAAATCTACAAAAATTCTGATATTAACAATTACTACATCAGAATATTAACAATCAATATTATTCCTTACATTTCCTCTCTTCCTTCTAATGCGAGAAAGAGCATTAAATTCAAACCACCGTCCTGGCTGATCAATTTTGTTTTAAAAGTAGAATTATTTGATCAAAGGATAGAAATGTCCTTAAGAATCTCCCCAGTGTTCACTGCAGCACTGTTTAAAATAACCAAGACATGGAAGCAACTTAAATGTCCGTGAACAGAGGAAAGAATAAAGAAGATGTAGTAAGTATATACCATGGAACATTCCTCAGCCATTAAAAAGGACATAATAATGCCAATGGCAGCAACATGGATGGACCTAGAGACTGGCATACTTACTGAAGTAGGCCAGGGAGAGAAGAAGAAATATCGTATGATATCCCTTACATGTGGCATCGAAGAAGAAATGATACAAATGAACTTACTTACGAAACAGAAAGAGGCTCACAGACTTAGAAAACGAACTTATAGTTGCTGGAGGAGGGGGAGAATGTGAGGAAGAGACAGTTAAGGAGTTGGGGTAGACATGTACACACTGCTGTATTTAAAATGGATAACCAACAAGGACCTACTGTATAGCAAAGTGGAATGCTGCTCAACATCATGTACAGCCTAGATGGGAGGGGAATCTGGGGATACATGTATGGGTGGGTCCTTTTGCTGTTCACCTGAAACTATATCACAACATTGTTAACTGGCTCTACTGAAATATGAAATAATTTTTTTAAATAAAAATCAATATAAAGATATTAAAAGGAGAAAAATCTTAAAGTCAATTTTAAGTTTATTACAAAGAGCATTCTGTATTAGTATTGGAAGAGTTTTATTAAAACAAACAACCTAGGCTAATGTTGTATGTGAAAATGGCTCTTTTCTTGTATGTGATATTTTCACATAATCAACAACTGCTATTTGCTTTATAAATCTATATTTGCTTGTGTGGAAAAAGGTCATAAGTCAAAGAGAGAAATTGTCTTGTTTCTGAAACTTGTGATGTGTCTGACAGATATGTCCTTAAAGGCTGATTTTAAGGAGGAACTGTCATGAAGAAATGTCCAGAATATGATATCTTCTAAAAATGAATATATTATGTATTCTTCTTTCTTTTTCCATGTTAATAAAATTAGGGGCTACAATCATTTTAAGACATTTCGTGTGAATTGAAAATAAGTATATACAGAATATCCTCTTGCTCTTAAGAGTTTGCTGACAAGCAAGATTTATCTGTATATCTGTATACACTTAGTATATATACAGGTATATATCTGTATACAACTTAGTTAAGTTGGCTTCCTTAAAATAAATGCAAGAGCTGAAAGGATGTCACTGCTTCCACTGTGCTAATTAAAACTAATATTTCCTTTTTTTGTAATTTATCCAATATTAATAGAGTGAAAAGAAAGAAAGAAAGAACTAAAACACCATTTTCTAAAATAAAACAATGAACAGTTCATGTACTATTTTAAAAATCAACTTCCCTTGATGGGCAATTTACAGTAAATGAAATGGATATAAGTGTAAAAGTCTTAAGTTCTGAGTCTTCATCAACACCAATGCAACAAAAATCATAACCAACAGGAAACATTTTCCTCAACCTCCCAAGTTTTATAGTACTCCCTTGTAGTTGATGCTACACACCATTTTGACTCAACACAGATTTACCCTGTCACCAAAGATTAGCTCACCAGCTACAGAATTTCATACAAATGAAATCATACAACATGTACTGTGTGTTCTTTAACTGGCTTGTTTTGTTCATTATCATCTTTTTGAGACTCGTTTACACATTCTGTATTTGAGATTCATCTCTTTTTACTATTTATTAGCATTTCATTACATGGCTCAAGGATATTTGCTTCTCTGTGCTCCCACAGACAGACATTAGTATTTCTCCCCTCAGTTTGTGGATATTATAAATAATAATGCTATGAAAACTTATGTACAAATGTTTCAGTGGGTATCTAGTTTCAT
Source organism: Neotragus pygmaeus (assembly GCA_006410875.1). NCBI lineage: Eukaryota > Metazoa > Chordata > Mammalia > Artiodactyla > Bovidae > Neotragus > Neotragus pygmaeus. Next base: position 133,356 of record SJYV01019994.1, read on the forward strand.
TTTCTATGGCTAAAAATCCAGGAAAAGAATTTCTGGGTCACATAAGTGTATGTTTGACTATATAAATATCATTATGTCAATAATACATTATACTTATTATTTAAACTTTATACTAGACTGAATATAGTTAGTGTTAAGTGTTCCAGTTCTTTCTTTTTGAGACTGCTTTGAATATTATACATTTTCTGAATTCCCATACTCATTTTACAATCACTTTGTCAATTTGTACAAAATAGATCTGTGGTGATTTTTCAATGGTATTACACTGAAACATAGATCAACCAACTTCAGTAAATGTATATTCTAAGACTGTGGAGACTTTTGTTTCATTATGAATTAAGATGGTATACTGCTTAATATATTAGTTTCTGTAAACTTTCTCTCAAAATTTTTTTGTAGTTTTCAGTATATATGTCTTAGAAATATTTGCTAAATTTATCTCTAAGTTTTCATATTTTATGCTATCATAATGGCTAAATAGAAAAAGGAGTACGTCAAGGCTGTATATTGTCACCTTGCTTATTCAACTTATATTCAGCTTATATGCAGAGTACTTCATGAGAAACCATGGCCTGGAAGAAACACAAGCTGAAATCAAGATTGCCAGGAGAAATATCAATAATCTCAGATATGCAGATGACACCACCCTTAGGGCAGAAATGGAAAAGGAACTAAAAAGTCTCTTGATGAAAGTGAAAGAGGAGACTGAAAAAGTTGGCTTGAAGCTCAACATTCAAAAAACTAAGATCATGGCATCTGGTCCCATCACTTCATGGGAAATAGATGAGGAAACAGTGTCAGACTTTATTTTGGGGGGCTCCAAAATCACTACCGATGGTGACTGCAGCCATGAAATTAAAAGATGCTTACCCCTTGGAAGGAAAGTTATGACCAAACTACATAGCATATTAAAAAGCAGAGATAATTACTTTGCCAACAAAGGTCCATCTAGTCAAGCCTATGGTTTTTCCAGTGGTCATGTATGGATACAAGAGTTGGACTGTGAATAAAGCTGAGTGCCAAAGAATTGATGCTTTTGAACTGTGGTGTTGGAGTCCAAGGGAC
>SJYV01019996.1:0-39544 GCA_006410875.1 Neotragus pygmaeus
GATCCACACAGTCAAAGGCTTTGGCATAGTCAATAAAGCAGAAATAGATGTTTTTCTGGAACTCTTTTAAAATAACCCAGTGGGTCAAAGAGAAAATCAGAATAAAAATGTATTAAAAACAACAATCCAGGTTCAGATGTGTTTAATGATAAATTTTACCAAACCTTTCTGAAAGACATAGTACCAATTCTACACAAACTCCTTCAGAAAATAAAAAAGGAGGAATACTTCTAAAATCATTATATGAGGCCAAAAATCACCCTGTTATGAAAACCAGAGGGACGACATCAGAACAAAAGATAATGCAGACTAATATTCCTCATAGACATAGATGCAAAAATTCTAAAACAAATTAGAAAATCAAACTTAAGAATATGAAAAGGGATGCAAAATGGGTTTTATCCGAGGAAAGTAAGGTTGCCTTAATGTTTGAAAGACAATAAATGTAATTTACCATATTAGCAGACTGAAAAAAGAAAACCAAAATCAACCTGATACAGAAAAGGCATCTGAGAACTCCAACATTAATTTCTGCTTTAAAAAAAACTCTCAGCAAATTAGGGATAAGAACTTGCTCAATTTGATAAAGGGCATCAAAGAAAAAGCCACACTAACATTATTCAAGAAATCAACCCTGAATATTCACTGGAAGGACTGAGGCTTTAGCTAAAGCTCCAATACTTTGGCTACCTGATGTGAAGATGCTGACTCATTGGAAAAGACCCTGATGCTAGGAAAGACTTAAGGCTGGAGGAAAAGGGGACAACAGAGGCTGAGATGGTTGGATGGCATCGCCGATTCGATGGACATGAGTTTGAGTAAGCTCTGGGAGTTGGTGATGGACAGGGAAGCCTGGCATGCTGCAGTCCATGGGGTCACAAAGAGTTGGACACAACTGACAGACTGAAGAGCAACATTATCCTTGGCTCTGTGGTAATGAATCTGCCTGCCAATGCAGGAGACACAGGTTTGGTCCCTGGGTCAGTAAGATCCCCTGGAAAAGGAAATGGCAACCCACTCCAGTACTCTTGCCTAGAGAATCCCATCGACAGAGGAGCCTGGTGGGCTACAGTCCATGAGGACATGACTTAGTGACTAAACAACCACAACAAACATTCTCCTTAGTAGTGAAGTACTGAGTGCTTTCAGAATATGTAGCTGAAGTTTCTGTTGCCGCCTGGGGGCCAGAATTCTTTTGGCTGCAGGGGAAGTGGCCAGCAGATGAAAGGCTGGAGCAGTAAGTCAGCTGGGCAGGGGCCAATCCTGACTCTGACATCTTCCAGCTACGTGACCTTGGGGAAGTTGAGTAAACTGTTTGGACTCGTTTCCTCATCTGTAAAATGGGAGTTAAGAGTTAGCACCACTCTGCAGGGGGCTTGGAGAAACCAAGTGCTGCGATATCTGTGATCACTCAGGGCAGTAGCCAGAAGACTACCACACTCGAGAAATGGTAGTTCATAAAAAGCATTGGCCAGGCAGTGTCTGGTGCCAGGTGCCAGGCACCTCTGGGGGAGGTGAGGAAGGTTGGAGGCACCCGATTCAGAGACCACTGTGGCTGGTTTGCGGGGGGTGGCTCTGATACTGAGTGGGCATGTTTTTTTTAAGTGTTTATTGAGCAGCTACTATGTGCAAGCACCCTCATTTAATCCTCATAGGAACATGGAAGCTAAAGCTCCAAGAGGATAAATAATCTGCTAGACACACCACTGAAGGGAAGCAGACGGTGGGGCGGGAAGAAGAGGGGTCTGGGTGTCAGCCAGTGGTGGGGGTCCTGGGAGGGGGCTGTTGGGGTTGACCAGGTCCCGCTGCGGGAGGTGAGAATAAGGCTGATGACCTGGGGTGGAGGGTGGCAGTGGGGGAGCACGTGGGCCCGGATGTGGGGGCCCGGAGCCCTGCAAGGCAGATCCACTGAGTCTGTGGGGCTGGACTGGGTCCAGAATTTCCAGTGACTGCATGGGGTGAGAGTGGGCCCCGGGGGTCAAGGGTGGAAGCAAAGGTTTGGCGAGTAGGCTGCTGGATGCGGCTATAATTGTATCAGAAGTGTCCCCTGCCTGGCCTGGGGCCCATTCTCTATGACTCTTAAAAGTCCACAGGTACAACTGACACTTAACGAGGGGTGTTACCCGCAGGCTAAAAATGCTCCCCGCGGTCTGGTGTTGGGCCCCCACCCTGGGGATCTCTCCCCTCCCCTTAAGACAGCAGCAGGTCCCTCCCAGCGGGCTCGGCCCATGATTTCTGTCAGCCTGGACCCCTGCCCTTCTTTCCACCCCAGGTCCCCACCGCCTCCTTCAGGGCTGCAGGTGGATGTGACCCTCCCTTCGGAAACACTGCCTCAGCCCCTTGGGGCTGCCTTTCCTCCAGACCCCCAGAGGCACACCAGGTACCTGGCATGGCTGACGCGGGCTCCCCTGAAGAGGATGAGGCTGGGCCTCTGGGTGCCTCTGTCCTCTCGCCTCTCCAGCACCTAGGAGAGAGCCCGTGTGTGCGAGACCAGAAATCTGACCAGTGACCGTCAGGGCCGCGTGGCTCACCCCCATAGCACCCGGTGGGGCTGCACAGAGGTGCCACAGGAGAAGGGAAGGGGTGCAGGACCCCTGTACCCCAGGCATGCTAAGTTGCTTTGGTCGTGTCCAACTCTTTGAGACCCCCCCAGACTGTAGCTGCCGGGCTCCCCATGGGATTTTCCCGACAAGGAATACAGGAGTGGGTTGCCATTTCCTCCTCCAGGGCCCTGGATCTTTCCAACGTAGGGATCGAACCCATGTCTCTTATGTTTCCTGCATCAGCAGGTGGGATCTTTATCACTAGCGCCACTCACAGTGGGGACAAGGAGACGCAGGCTCAGCCGTCTCTTCCAGGCCCAGGACGCAGTTTGATGGACACGTCCGTCTCTTACAGAGAAGGGCAGTAGCAAGTGCTAGGCTTCAGCTTTCAAAGGTCTGGCCAGTCCGGAGGTTGTGGTAGTTTTAAAACCAGAAGCAGAAGCAACTGGCCTCCAGTGAGGCCCCGATAAAAGCCAGAGTCCCGCAGGCGCTGGGGCAGCCGCCAGCGTCTGTGAGCACCGACCATGTGGATCTGTTCAGGCGCTTCCTTTACTTTTGGGACGGCACCGCTTGGAGCTGGTGCAGGTTTCTTGGAATGGGGAGGAGAGAGATCTAAATTCAGATCTTTCTATCACACCAAATAAACAGAAGCTGTACCAGAGGGCTCAAAAGAATTAGGCAGAATGCCTTTGCATCTAACTTCTGAAAAATGGAGAGAGAAAAGTTTGAAAACAGAATAGTATTTATTCACTCGAATCCCAAGGTATTTGCTGAAAACAATGACACCTATTTGACACAAAAATACTTGTTAGGAAGAGGAAGACTTAATGTCCTGCTGCAGAGGCCCGGTCATCAATACCAACTGCTCAGCTGTGAAGGCTCTGGCAGCCAGGCTGAGGGCTGGCCCCATTTCAAGGGGACAGAGGATGTGTCTGTGGCCTCCAGCTTCGACTGTCCTCATGGTTGTTTCCTGTCTGCTACACCTGCTTTCGCATTCACCTGCAGGCTCCCAAGGCCGGGCCCCCACCAGAGCAAGAAGAGGTGGTCTTGGTTTCAGCAGGGGAGCTGCAGCAGGGCCAGGGAAACAAAGCTGCTGTGGGGGAGGTGGACACAGGGTTGGACTCTGAGCTTCTGCCCCTGCAGGCCCAGAGCTCCACAGTGACCTGAGTCTTCTCTCCAGGATGACAGCCAAAGGGGAGCTCACCCGGGATGGGGTCCATGGGGGCAGGGGCAGCACTCACTCACAGGACCGAGAGTGAGGATCCCCAGCAAACAGAGCTGAGGGGAGAAGCTCTTTCAGCCTAAAGCATCTCAGAAGGGCTACGTGTCAAAGTCCCCTAATCACCATGGGAACCGAGATGAGAAGCGTGCACTAGGCAGGCCGCTTCTCCTACAGAAGACTCTTCCTTCACAGATGCTTTGGGGAGGCGGAGGGGAGGGGGAGGAGTTATATGTAGCATTTGCCAATTTCTGTGGTGTAAATACTCCCGCCAATAGCCAATTTCAAGCCACCTACGTGACACCTATGTAAATCCTAAGGTATCTATCTGACACCACAGGACAGAGTTGGGAAGAGAAGCATAGAGTATCTTATACAGTATTCCCACCCTATAGTAACTGGCAAAGCATAAGTAATAAACTGCAGTAATTAGGAAGTAATTGCCTTTTAAAAATATATATATAACTTCACTGTAAGCTTATGTAATTCAACTCTTAACAGTAGTTGTGTTCAACAGCCAGCTCACAGAAGTGCTGAAAGGCGAACTACTGGCTCCTGTTACAGGGGCCAGTTGGGGCAGACTCCAGAACCTCAGACCTCACCTGTACCAGGCAATGCCAAGGTACCAGGCTGGTACCAGTGCCAACCAGGCTGGCGCTACCTTCCTAGTAAGGTGTGGTCTGGTTTTCTTCCTCTTGACTCAGCAGCAATAACCAGTTGGCATCAGGCTAACTTCCCCCCTACCTTCCAGAGCAACTTCCCAAAGGCCCACTGGCATGCCGAGGTGCCCACTGGCAGGCTGCGGGAACCAGCAACCCCAGGAGGGGGCACAGTGGGGCCTTCAGGTCACTCCAGGCCTCAGCAGGAACGGAGTCTCACAGCTGTGAGGGGCCGCTGCGTGTGGGAAGCGGGAGGCCACCTTCCCCAGGAGGACCACAGGGCCCCCAGTTATCACTGCCTCCAGGGGCCAGGCGTATTGTCTTATTCTTGTGTTTTGAAAGGTTTAGTTTTATTGAAGACGACGACAGGAAAGTGCACACTTTTAACGTATAGCTCCACGAATTCACGTAAGCACGGCTCAGCTGAAGACGAGCGCGCCCTTCCAGCCTTTCCCTGTCAGCAGCATCGCCTTAGCTAACTGCCCTCTGCCACCAGCTTCCGGTTCTCTGCAGTCACGTTAAGTGCAGCTCCATTTTGCTGGACTGCTTTGGCTCGGTTCTGAGAATCCTGTGTAGTGTGCAGCAGCAGTCCCTTCATCTCGTTGATGACAATCATTCCACTGTGTGAAGGGGCCACAACCTGGGCATTTTATGTCGAGGGATGCTCGGGTGGTTTCGTTTGAGGCTATTGTGCCTGAAGCCAAGTATGAAATACTTGCACGGCAGCACGCGTTTCTTTTAAGTGTGTGCCTGGGGACTGTGTCCTTGGGCACTACAGGATTAGTTGTCTTTTTTACTTTCAGCCATCCTGGTGGGTATCTGCAGGATGTTACTGGTTTTAATTTGTATTTGATGACAGAAACACAGCTGGCTACTGAAATGCCTATTAACCATTGGATAGTTGTGAAGAGCCTATTCAAATCTTTTGCTCATTTCTAAGTATATCGTATATTTTTCGTTAATGACACTTTTTTTATACGTCTTAGAACCTTTGTTGGAAGTGTTACAAGCTTCGTCAACTTCATAGCTTGACTTGGTGAGTCATTAATTATAACAAGACCCAATTTATCAGATTTTTATCTTCATGGCTAGCACTTAAGATCGTAGTAAATCTTTGCAAAAGACAAGATTTGTTTTCTGTAGAAAAATTATTTCATGTTTCATACTTAGGACCACTGGAACCTATCCATTGGGAACTATGTCTGTGTATGGTGTGAGGTTAAGGTTGACTTTCTCCTGTATGTGTACCCAAAATTAGTATTCTTAATGGACAAAAGCTTTTTTCTTCTGATTACTTATGATTTTCTCATTAGGATTTTGTAGTTTACTAGTATTAATTTCTAGACTTTGGCTGAGTTATTTTCTCATTCTTGTTCCTTTAAGGGATAAATCAGTTCAGTTGCTCAGTTGTGTCCAACTCTTTGTGACCCCCTGGACTGCAGCACGCCAGGTTTCCTGGTCCATCATCAATTCCTGGAGCTTGCTCAAACTCATGTCCATCAAGTCAGTGACGCCATCCAACCAGAAGAGACAATATAGACTGGGGGCAATGACAGAACAGTCCTCCCCCCAAACAGGGGAGCTGGGGTCACATGCCTCCTCCAGTGGGATGAACCTGCCCAGGCCTCTACCATGCCAACACAAGACCCCTGCCAAGCTAGGCACAGAGCTCTGGGCCTAAACCCAAACTGAACAGAAAAACTACCTCAAAACTGCTCCTCCAGGTAACAGGACAGCCACAGGTGAGATCATCCTTCACTATGGAATCATGATGTAGACAAGTCAACTTGGGGAGATTTCAGGAACAAAGCTGTTATTTTTCGAAATGACCTTGAGGTGACGGGATTTCTTCTCCTCCTTTTTTTTACTTGACTATGTTCCACAATCCAGGCTTCCTAATAAGCAACCCTGAACATGCTGAAGCTCCAATACTTTGTCCACCTGATGCAAAGAGTCGACTCACTGGAAAAGACCCTGATGCTGGGAAAGATTGAGGGCAGGAGGAGAAGGGGACGACAGAGGATGAGATGGTTGGACGGCATCACTGACTCAATGGACATGAGTCTGAGTAAACTCTGGGAGATGGTGAGGGACCGGGAAGCCTGGTGTACTGCATGCAGTCCATGGGGTTGCAGAGACAGACAAGACTTAGCAACTGAACAACAAAATCTAATGAAACTTTTCTTACACAAGACCACTAAGCTCTCTCCTTGTCCAACTTCCAGACCATGACCAGGGTAATAGTTACTAGATCCCTTTTGTCATAGGTTCATGTGCTATGTACTGTGCTAACCACTTTATAGGGATTTTATCTTTCATCTGTATACCTTCCTGATACTTCTTTAAAGTCCTCCTCGGCACCAAGTTACATTCTGAATTTGTTTACTGTCTGTAACTGGAAGACGAAGTTTCGTGGAGTCTGTGTCCCTCCTTCACTGCCGTATCAAGGATGCTATGACCAGGGCCTAGTACGCAGCAGGTGCTCAGTACCCAGCTGTTCTCGCTGGCGTCCAGGTGTGCCCACCTTCTCGGCAGAGCACCTAAGGTATGTGGCTAAACGAAGGTGGGGGTGCCCTCTAAGCAGATCATGTCGGGGTGAAGAGGAGAAGGGGATTAGCTATGGTGATGTATTCTTTTTAAAATTATTCTTTGAATAAGGTTTGATGATTAACATTTATTAATTTTGACTAAAGTTAAAACGCCTGAAAAGTAGTTTCTTTCAAGAAGGGTTACATTGGAGATGTTTTTGGTCTGAATTCTGACAAGTCTTCCCGTCTTTACAAAGACTTTACTGTCTTTGCTTTTATCAGCTGCATCAGCAAATACTTCACATGATGATGAAAGGAATTTCCACCTTTGCTATTATCTCTTTTACCTGTTTTCTTTAATCCATCTCTCCAGAGAGCATCTTCTGACTGAAAAGCTACCTAAAACTACTTCACTGCTTTTGTCTTGTGTTGTGATCACTTGGCCCACCTGTTTCTATTCTAGTCTTTGAAATTACCTTAAAAATGTAGTAACATATAGCAAGAACCATCACAATATTGTAATTATCCAATTAAAAATTTTAAAAGGTGGTAACATTTTGCAATGCTAGGGTAACATTTCAATTTTGTACTGGATTATTCCTTATGTATAGCATAAACTTTTCAGCAGTGAAAATAATCCAAAGTCTTAGCAATAGTCACTGCTCAAAGTTATACACTATTCTGAATTAAACGCTATCAGACTGAAGACAGAGACTGATAACATGGGCTTTCCTGGATTGTCTCTTAGTGCTTAGCAGACTAGAAAGTCCTCTGTCAGGGAGCCCTTCCTCACCAGCCTCAGTAGCCCTGTATCCACAAGGACCAAAAGGCATATCTGATCCAAGCCACAGGCTCTGGGACAGGACCACGTATCAAGGTCATTTTGGTGTGAACCAGAAGTCTGCTAACCCTCCGCAAGTGCCTCACAGAGATCAGCAGTGAGAAATGCAATCTGGTTAACTTCGACACTCTCATACGTATGCCTGAAAAACCACTCATCCTAGCCTAGAACAGTAAACACTATCATCTCTGTCTAGTCTCCATTCACAGATTTCAACAGCCAATCTTGTGAACTTGAGTTTAGCAACCTCTACTTAATTAAGCAAAAGGATGCTTTGATTTAGTTTTGAAAATGCCCTTGGAAATCTTGGTTAGACTCCTCAGACATACAGTGGCTCTTCTGTCCAAACAAATCACCTTTTAAATTGATAGCATAATATATGTCTTGAATTTTCAAGCAGAATGCTTTAAATTAGACAAAGAATGGACAACACGGCTGTTATTTTAGAATGCTCTTTATTTCGATACTGGACACGTGTAAGGCATGTTCACAAGTAACAGTTTGAGGTTATGCACGAACACATCCTCTCACTCTCCAGCTGTTCTCCTTTTCCGCTGCGCCTGCTGCTACACACGGGTCCCTGTGTACCTTCGTATCTGCAAGTCCTCAGTTATACTGAACATGCAGACAATGATTTAGGGACCTGCTTCAAAATATGGAATGAGCGTCTATGCACTAAGTCACTAAGACGTCAAAACCGAGGGAGAAGCAAAGCAGACGGAGGTGACTGCGTCAGCGCGTAAACCTGGGACTCGGAGCTTCTGAGGGAAACAGAACGTGTGGGAAAACACTTTTTGATCCTTCCGGTTTGAAAGAGATGGAACGTGCCCGGAATTCATGGTTCTACGTCTACTACCATCTGTAAGTCACTGAAGATAAGCAGTTTGTCTAATGCAGCTGCGGTTTTGTTCTCAGGCTACAGTACACGCGTGCATGCATTACTCTACACAAATGTCAAACATGAATGGCTGTAACAGCAACATCTCAGGATTGTCTAGTTATACAAGCGTCTCTTTTTGGTGGTGGGGTAAGGAAAGGGAATGATGGTGACTGTTTCCCTCAGCTGCCGCTGTGTGCCAGACAGAGATACCCAAAAGCTTGTTGTCTAACTCAGAGAGGGGGACAAAGGTCACTACGAAAACAGTAAGGTATTTAAAAACAGTCTGCTCCAGACCTGGGGGTGGGATCATGACGAGGGAGCCTCGACTTCAGGGGTTAAGAAGTCTTGGCCGATGTTAGTAAGGGTTTTATAACTGATTTTCAAAAATCATTGTGTCTTTGAAAGATGGAAAACAAGCACTTACAAATCTACTGGGAAGAAAAAATAATGAAATGAAAAATCACATGTATAGGAGACTTGAATCTTCTGGTCTGAAATCAGCCAATATTAACATTACAACCTATTAAAGGGTGGTCTGCTTAAGCTCATTTTTTAAAACGCAGAATCTTTGAGGAAAAATGTACACATAAGTTCAGGAATACCAATCTCAAAAACCTTCTCCCATGGGGCACTTTAGCAGGCCAAGGATGCTGATAATCGAGTGCCGCTTTGAGGCACTCACTGTCTTTTCCTTCCATCTCAGAGTGCGCCTCTGCAGCAGCCCCGACTACAGAAGGAAGGGGTTACACGTGATTTTATCAGCCACCACTTGGCAATTACTGTATACCTAGTCAGAGTTGGGAAATTACTTACTCTCAGCTGTATTAAAGAGTTCCATTTATTAGCACTGCGACACAGAGTGCAAAGAAGCTTCAGGTGTCTGCTTTTGATACCAAAGGGAGTACACTGCTAGTCTTCTAACTCAACAAGCAGCGTATCTCCAGCGTGAGCTGCAGCTGCCGAGAATAGCAGGCAGGCCTCCTCCAGCAGGGCAGCTACTACTCCTCTGACAGGAGGTCGTGAACCAGGCAGGCTGGGCAGGTGCGCTGGCTCTTCAGCCACTGCTTGAAGCACTGAAATGAGAGAAGACAATCAGCCGGCCCTTTAGGAGCCTGGGGACCTCAGCTGTCCTGCACCACTCGCCTCGGCAGACACGGCAACTTCACCGTGAGAGAGTGACTCTCTTAGGTTGGAGTCTGGGGCCCTCAAGGAGGAGAAAGGGAGAGTGTTTTTTGTTTGTTTACATTCCTTCATCTTATAAGATGTTTTTTAAGCCCAGAGCTAATGATTACACAACAAAATAAGTTATCTGGCTCAGGGTATGTTTTTCCTTAAAAGTGAGAGTGAAGGTTGCTGTCGTGTCCAACTCTTTGTGAACCCACGGTCTATACAGTCCATGGAATTCTCCAGGCCAGACTACTGGAGTGGGTAGCCTTTCCCATCTCCAGGGAATCTTCCCAATCCAGGGATCGAACCCAGGTCTCCTGCACTGCAGGAGGATTCTTCACCAGCTGAGCCACCAGGGAAGCCCAGAAATACTGGAGTGGGTAGCCTAACCCTTCTCCAGGGGATCTTCCGACCCAGGAATCAAACTACAATCTCCTGCATTGCAGGCTGATTCTTTACCAACTGAGCTATCAGGGACGCCCTTTGTTTTTCCTTAAGCTCTGTACTAATGATTATGTAACAACACTGTATCTTGTTTGAAGACATGTTTCTCTTTCTTAACAAGAACCTTCTGACTAAACTTGTTATCTTAAGAGTTGTGGGAGTGGGTCTGGTAAGACCTCTCTATTGTTAGTAACCAACTGAAAAAGCATGTAAGGCCTTGCTAAGACAGATGGGTAGGGCACTCTACCCCCTTCTGAGGTCTATGTCAGAAGCTTTCTGTGTCCCTTTTTCACTGTAATAAAACTCTGCTACACAAAACCTCTGAGTGATCAAACCTCCTCTCTGGCCTGGAAACCAAATTCTCTCCTGCAGAGGCCATGAATGTGACCCTGTTCACTGTAAGCTATCACCCGTGACGTCCCTTGAGCCACTCAACACCTAGGGACACCAGAGCAGGAGTCTGGACCAAGCCCCAGGAACAAGGAATCGCACCTCAGGATGTGACTGTGAAGCCTCAGGGCTTGACTGTGCCTCCTTCCTGCTCCGCTCCAGTCCAGTCTGCTTCAGCTGCCCTGACTGCTGGAGGCTGGCACTTTCTGGGCCCTTGGACTCCCCCTATCTGCCCAGTTTTGTTCCTTGTCCCTCCCCAGTCTGCACACACACACAGTGGCTGGCCTGCTGCCACTACAGAGCTAAGTGTGGTAAGCTCAGAGCCCAGGCAGGACCCCGACCCAGGAAAGAGACAGGCACATGAGAGACTGCGGTCGGCCTGGCGGGACCCCAGCCCAGGAAGGAGACAGGCACATGAGAGACTGCGGTCAGCCTGGACGCTGGCGGCACAAGCCAATGCAGGACACTCAAGAGACGCGGGTTTGATCCCTGGGTCAAGAAGATCCCCTGGAGGAGGGCATGGCAACCCCTCCAGTATTCTTGCCTGGAGAATTCCATGGACAGAGGAGCCTGGTGGGTAACAGCCCACGGGGTCACAAGGAGTCAGACACGATTGAGTGCACGTATGCATGTGCACACACACACACGTTCACACACACAGAGTGCGCACCCCTTCTCTCAGGGATTCATACATTCACAGAGCAGAGACGGGTCGGGATCTAATCCAGCAACCGGGGTGCAGGACGAGTGCTCACAGCACCCAAAACCCCAGAACAGCTCGGGTAACATCCATCCCGGAGGGGCCCAAGCCAGAATCCCCCAGGTACAGCAGAGCCCGTCAGGTTTCCTTTCTCTTCTCCAAAGTGTTAAAACTTACTTCACACACTGCACTAAACTGACAAGCTATTTCACCGTCTACCTGTTTGACAGTGCGTGTAAGAGCTTGTAAGGAAATCACACTCTTTGAATTTTAGCGACTGAGAGTCGAGTGCTCTCCCCACCCGACACGGAGAGGACCGTGCAGAGTGCGCCAGAGGCCCGGAGTCCACCCCCCTTCCCACAGCACAGTCTCGGGGAGGGGGATGATGGCCACACACACAGCACGCTTGGAATTTACTTGGAAGATGCAAGGACTGAAGTCTAGGGGAAAAAGTCCCTTTCTCTTTTCTAAACACTCCACAGTCAGGATGAGTGGCGTGAAAAGTGCCACAGAGAACTCTCACCCCTTTGTGAAGCCTATGCCCACACTGTAGCTCACGCGCGTGTTTGGACTTGAATGCTTCTCGGCACATTTCACAGGAATTGGCACAGGACACCTGCGGAAACAAACATATCCCAGTAATAAAGGACTCTTCCCACAATTGGCTTTCCAAAAATTTGTAGCACAGGGTGCAAATTATTCTCAATTACAGTTAAGCAGACTGAGGGAACAACTTATTTTTGAATAACATTTCTTAGGAAAAAAAGTTTTCATTTTATCAGATAAAAATCATGATTTATACAGTTAAGTCACTCACAGTTAAAATACCACAAATACCTATTTATCCCATTCCATACCTGAAGTATGGTACTAGCTGCATATTACAAATTAACTATTCATCTAATTATCTAACAGCTGGAGACAGTAACAAATTATGACACCTCTACACTATGGATTATCATGAGGCTGATTAAAATTACGGAATTGAATTCCATAATCCTTGGTACAGAAGGTGAAAGTGAAAGTGAAGTCGCTCAGTCGTGTCTGACTCTTTTCGACCCCATTAACTGGCCAGGATCCTCCATCCATGGGATTTTCCAGGCAAGAATACTGGAGTGGGTTGTCGTGCCTTCCTCCAGAGGATCTTCCCGACCCAGGGCTTGAACCTGAGTCTCCCGCACTGTAGGCAGAAGCTTTACCATCTGAGCCGCTAGGTATAGAAAGCTGGTCCCAAAAGCTCTCTGAATAATAGTAGGCTAACAAAACAGTAGGTATCCTATGATTATATAATTTAAGTTTTTAAACAGAGAGAGAATGTCTGTATATAGAGATGCCTAGAAAAGAATCTGGAAAGATATAAAATGTTAATGATGGTGACTGGCTACTTTGGGTTGAGAGATTTAACTTTTTCTTTGCTATTTTTCTGAAGTTTCTATGAATGTGGATTATTTGCATCTGCTACTGCTGCCAAGTCACTTCAGTCATGTCTGACTCTCTGTGACCCCATAGACGGCAGCCCACCAGGCTCCCCTGTCCCTGGGATTCTCCAGGCAAGAACACTTGCCATTTCCTTCTCCAATGCATGAAAGTGAAAAGTGAAAGGAAGTCTCTCAGTCATGTCCGACTCTTCGTGACCCCATGCACGGCAGCCTACCAGGCTCCTCCGTCCATGGGATTTGCCAGGAAAGAGTACTGGAGAGGGGTGCCATCGCCTTCTCTGGGATTACTTGCATAAATCAAATCAAAACAAACTGATGGCTCATTCAGCAACATCCCTGTCAGGGGACACAGCTGAGTGGGAGGGTTCCCGGCCCCGCCACTCAGTCTGGGGACAGAGAGAGCGTTCTTGTCTAGAAGTGGTGCCACCCTAGGACTCCGGGCACCATGGCCTCCCTGCAGCCCCTAGAAGTCGCCCCACGCCGTGGCCTTCTCCTCGACTCTCACTCCCCCCTCTTTACCTCTGAGCACCCTGAAGGCAGGAAATGGCTTTGCTTCCGTGTGTTCTTAGCAGCCAGTGAAGAACCTGGCCCCAAAGGGAGGCTCTGAGAACTGTCAGAAAGTGAGTGAATGCAGGCCCAGCAGTGGGTGATGGCCAGCGAGTAGGGTCAGGGCAGCGCCTGAAGGCTGTGAATCCATAAACCGCTGAAAAGGTTTTTCTGTCCCTCTCAGGGCACCGCAGCCACCACCGGGCACCAGGCAGCGATGGGACAGAGACGATCTCGCTCCCCTTACCTCCCCTCCACTCTGTGGCCCCCAGGGAAGGGTGTGGGAGAACTGGAAGCAACAGCGCTGGGGGAAATGGTAGGTCAAGGCCTCTGCAAGGTGGCCTTGGGGCCTGGGGAGCTGCAGTCCATGGGGTTGCAGGGAGTCGGGCACAACTGAGACTCCGTGACCAAGCACAGCACAGCACAAAGTTTAGAAAAAAAAAGTTATTACTTCCCAACAGGGATAAATTCGGCACAATGTATTTCTAAGTGAAAAAGTAAAAAGAACACAAATATATGTATATAGTTTTGACTAAATTCACATATACACACAGATAAAGAGTTCAGAAAAAATGCATCAATATGATGACACTGGTTACCCTTACAGGGTGGGTTTTGGGGTTCTTTATGTTCTTTTTATTTGGACCTTCTATTAAGAACCACATTACTTCTGTGGTTAAAAATACAAAACATTGTTACTTAAACCTATGATTACCAAATTAAGTCCTGGTTTCAATACATATTTTTCTTATAAGTCAGCTTTCATGTCTTTATTACCACGAACCGTGAAGTAGAAAGTAATCTCACCTCGAAAGGTGATTATGGTCTAACTTGGGGTGGGCAATAAGTGTGCGAGTGTCCATGTGCGCACTCACACACAAATCAGTGAGAATGTTGAGAAGCCAGTCTGGTTGTTGGACCACAGAGCACATAACCAGCTGGAACACGCGTGAGAGGGAGTGGATTCCAGCCAGGCTTGGCAGGAATGCTCTGCACGGTATAAGCTTTCTCAATGAGGGGTGGGGGGGGGANTAACTTGAGCTTCTTTGGTATCAATGGTTGGGACAAAGACTTGAATAACTGTGATATTGAATGGCTGCCTAGAAATGAACAGAGATCATTCTGTCATTTTTGAGATTGCAACCAAATACTGCATTTCAGACTCTTGTTGATTATGAGGGCTGCCCCATTTATTCTAAGAGATCTTGCCCACAGTAGTAGACATAATGGTCATTTAAGTTTAATTTGCTCATCCTTGGGGCATACGTATATGTTGGAATTAATATTTCTTTATTTCCTTTACCTCAGAGTGGAATTACTGAAACATATGGTGATGGTACAGGAATGGCCGAGAGGAGCTACCCCACATCCGAGGTCAGGGGCGACGGCCGAGAGTGCCAGGCTGCAACAGCACAGGAGCAGCTGAGACTAGCTACCCGCCACCCGAGGCCAGGGGCTGTAGTCGGGAGGAGCAAACCCACATCCGAGGAAAATGGTTGCATGGGAGCAGGAGGGTCTAGAAGAGCTATTCCACGTTCAAGGTCAGGAGGGACGGCAGTGAGGAGATACCCCAGGATCAAAGTAAGAGAAACCCAAGTAAGAGGGTAGGTGTTGCAAGAGGGCATCAGAGGGTACACACATTGAAACCATAATCACAGAAAACTAGTCAATTTAATCACACTAAGACCATAGTCTTGTCTAACTCAATGAAACTAAGCCATTCCTGTGTGGCCACCCAAAACGGATGGGTCATGGTGGAGAGGTCTGACAGAATGTGGGCAACTGGAGAAAAGAATGGCAAAGCACTTCAGTATGCTCGTCTTGAGAACCCCATGAACAGTATGATAAGACAAAATGATAAGATACTGAAAGAGGAACTCGCCAGGTGAGTAGGTGCCCAATATACCACTGAGATCAGTGGAGAAATAACTCCAAAAAGAATGAAGGGATGGAGCCAAAGCAAAAACAATACCCAGTTGNGAAAAAAAAAAAAAAAAAAAAAAAAAAAACAACAACAAAAACCCGTCTTTAAGATCTAGTACCATTAAGGACCAATTCTGAGGAATAAGAGCTGGAGAGGGGATTCCCAATTGTAATGCTCCCATAGATGCAATACATTTATTAACTTCTTGTAAATCAGTTAACATTCTCCATTTTCCAGATTTCTTCTTTATAACAAAAACAGAATTCCAGGGGGAGGTAGAAGGCTCTATATGACTAAGTCGGAGTTGTTCTTGTACTAATTGTTCTAAGGCCTCGAGCTTCATTTGTGGTAATGGCCACTGCTCAATCCATTTTGGAGTATTAGTTAACCATTTTAATGGGAGTGCTCGAGGAATATGAGCTGTGGCTACTAGTTTTCCGATGGAATGGTTACAGAAGCCCCCAAAGGAGAGAGAAGATCTCTTTCCCATGTNTTTGTGGTAATGGCCACTGCTCAATCCATTTTGGAGTATTAGTTAACCATTTTAATGGGAGTGCTCGAGGAATATGAGCTGTGGCTACTAGTTTTCCGATGGAATGGTTACAGAAGCCCCCAAAGGAGAGAGAAGATCTCTTTCCCATGTATTAATAGGTATGTTTACAATATAAAAGGTAACAAACACTGATCTTCCATTATGAAATTGGCATTGCAAGGGATGGGTACTCTTCCAGACATCTGCAATAGAGCCCAGTCCCATCAGCATTAGAGGGCTTTTTTCCAATCTTGGGGCCATTGTTGAGAAGAAATGACTGAAACATCTGCCCCTGTGTCTACTAGTCCTTCAAAGTTGTTTCCTTGTATAATCAAGGAGAGAACAGGATGAGAATCTTTAATAAGCATTTCCCAAAATATATGTCGCCCAGTACTTCCAAACCCTCCTGTTCGTTCATTAGGAAGAGCCAAGAAGGGGTGATTAGGTAGGAGAAGTATTTGAGCAATACGCTCCCCAGCTAACAATGAAAGTGTGGTAGAAGTAGAAACCATAATTAAAATTTCTGCAACATAGTCAGAGTCTATTGCCCCAGGAATTATGGTTAGACCTCTCAAAGCCACGCTGCTGTGGCCTAATATCAAGCCAAAAGTGCCTTTAGGCAGTGGTCCAAATACATTTGTTTTTAATTTGTAAATGCCTCCCCCTGGTGACAAAAGAACATTATCAGCTAGTGGCAAGTCAGCAGCAGCACTCCCTGAAGTAGCAGGCCATAAATCTGAAACCATCATCTGAGGACTTTTTAATGGGGCATTGACTTGTAATGGTTGCTGGGAGGGAATAGGGTTGGGGCAGGTGGGATGGGAGGAGGGCAAGGAGAAGTCCCCGGTATTGTTCCTGGGTCCCAAGGACTTAGGCCCGCAGGATAGTTTCCTGGTATTGGGTTGCCCATTTTGTCTGTTTTAGATCTGCATTCATTAGTCCAATGACACCCTTTCCCGCACCGACGGCAAGGTCCAGGAGGAGTCTTATTTTTCCCAGCAAGAGATCTGTCTTTAGGAATAGNGCGCGCAGAGTGGGGTGGATGGGTACCCTCTGGCACCCAAGTGTATGTGACGAGGAAAATCTCCGAAGGCTGGTGGAAGTGAAAATGTATGGATAGGAGGGGCAAAAACAAGTTCACAGAAGGAGGCATGGCCTAGGTCAGGTCAGCGAACCGGCGCTCTTCATGCAGTCCTGCACTCTCCATGCAGTCCTGCACCGCCGACCCCACTCTGTCTGCAGCTCTTCTCATTTTACTTTCACCTGAGGCTGGACAGAAGGGGAAGATGTGATCTACGATCGACGCCAGAATTCCCCCTGGAGCCCACGGCTGGGAGCCACCCAGGGGACCGCCTCCCTACCACCCACACATTCAGTGCCTACTGCACGGTCCCCAGCGTGTGAGGTCCGTGTGGGTGAGGACAGGGGATTACAAGCTGCAGACGCAAATCAAAGGAAGGAACACCGGCCAGAAGCATGAGTCATCAGTGCCTTGGTTTCCTCATTCATAAAGACAGTTATAATTCCTTATCAACTGAGATCATAGATATAATGGTATTTTATAGAAAGTTCTATGTAACTAACATTCTCATTGTCTAAAAGGACAATAGACAATTTAAATCAGTGTATCAAATAAAAGCAACCTCAGCCCATTTCAGCATGCCCCCTAGCCCCGTCCCCAGGCACATGAAGGGGAGGGGAGGGAAGCAGCCAGTCTGTTCCGAGAACAGCACGTGACCCTGCTAACCCCACCATAACACTTCATCCAGACAACAACCCCAACAAGCAGATATGATCCAAGCTCACAGTGTTATCAGTGATGAAACCAAGTTCATGGGATTCCAAAGCCTATGGTCACATAGAAGAAAACGGGCCAAAAATCAATTCTGCCAACTATTCACACTTGATGTGAGGAACAGATCTGACCGTCTACAGGTCCCGTGTCCATGGTGTGGCCACTGCGCCTCTTGTCCCCACATGCAGGAGCCCTGAAGTCCCCACAACAGTGGGGGGAACTTCGCTAGTCACCAGCTGCTCTAACCGAACACTCAAGTCACCTAAACGTGGCTTCTAACGGAAGCTCAAAGAAAGTCCATGAGAAATGAAAAACATGAGGCTACATCAGGGACTAACAGCTGCTTTCTTCCCGCTCTTCACAGAACAGAGGGAACACCACGGTCACGCACACAGCACTCACAGGGACGTCCTCGGTCTTCGGCCCCCTGGTTTCGGGTGATGCTCCGACAGACACGGAGGGCGGGTCCTTGGGAGCCTTGGGCACAGGAACAGCAGAGCTGGGTGCAGACGGCCTCCGGTCCTTTCCTGGATTTGGCTGCGGCTACAATGTATAGTAGGGAAGCAAGTTCAGTTATCCAAAAACGTGAGCACTGTCTACTACATTGTTCCCCATCTTTTGTTGGAAGCATTTTCCCCCACAATTCTCACATTTTATAAATAAATAGGAAGAAAGTGGAGTATATAATGAATTTAAATGAAACACTGACCGTTTTCTTTTTCTCTTCATCAAGGATGTGTTGTGTCACTCTTTGCACAATTTGGTCAATACTCAATCCAGACAGAGAGGTCTTGTTTTTGTTTCTAACTTTTTTAATAAAACCAGCAAGCTCCGTGCTGAAAGGGAAAGTGGGAAATCAAGACAAAGTCAGTTTTCTACTGTGAAGAAATATTATGTCCAGTATCAACCCAGCAGATGAAAAGAAATGAAATCAAATACACAAATAATTCATTTGTAAACAACAGTAACTGTAGTAAAAGCAGCAAAATCACTCTTCCAAAAAAGCATTATGAACATTTCAACATTATTCCTAAAATATTTATTTTCAAAGTAACAGTGTACCTGACAGATCCATTTCAGATCTCCTTCCCTACTTAGAAACCTGACTTCTTAAGAGCCTGGACATACTGTAGCTTTAAGCAAAATCACTGAATGATCAGACACCACTGGATCTGACTTGAAATCAATAAAATCTCTAAGAACAAACTACTTTTTTACTTTCTTCCTTTAAAAATCTGACAGAAAAATAAATAAAATAAAAATCTGACAAAGTTTTCACAGTTTTCCTGCATTTTTCATAGGTAGCAGTAGATGTGATTATATCATTAATCAACAGGAACTTGGTATCTATAGCACTAATACCTCATATGCTTTAACTTGCAAAAAAGCAAGTTAACATAAGCAACATATGTTTATTCTGCCAAATTGAGACAGGACTGCAAACAATTTTATTTGTAAGTACTTCTGGTAATTACAACTTGACTATTTTTACTGACTTGCATGGTAATTGCCATTGAGAGAACTTACAATGCTTCTCAAACTTATGCTAAATATGTCCACGTGCAGACAAGATACACTTACTTCCAAGCGGCCAGGGCTCCACTGACAAATGCAAAACATTAATTCTGGCCAATCATAATTAACCACTGTGTTTCAGAAGTTCATCTCAGAGACTATGACTAATACTGTGTCAAAGACAGAAGTAACACAGGAGGTGCGGAGGATCATTCCTGGATGTGGATTCCTCTCTTCTGCGCTGTATCCCTGAGACATTCCCTCCACTTCACCTTCCCTCTGGCCTGAGACAAGGAGTCCCTCTGCCCCCTCGTACCCATCTGGAGAGTGAGGTCAGAGGTCGATGCAGGAGCACTCTGGAGGTGCCTAACTGATGATTCTGGTTGCCTTAGTTAAAAGTAGCTTTCCCCATCTGCAGCAACACAGATGGACCTCGAGGCTGTCCTACTGAGTGACGTCAGTCAGAGAAAGACAAACATCGTAGGACATTGCTTATATGCAGAAACTAAAAAAACAATACAAATGAACTTACAAAACAAAGAGTCACAGATGTGAAACTTATGGTTACATGGGGGGAAAGGGGGGATGGATAAATTGGGACATTAGGATTGACACATACACGCTACTATACATAAAGCAGATAACTAATAAGGACCAGCTACACAGCACAGGGAGCTCTACTCAATACTCTGACATGACCCACTTGGAGAAGAATCTGCAAGAGTGGATATATGTGTCTAACTGATCCACTTAGTTTACAGCAGACAATCAGCTCTCCCTACCTCTCCCTCCACAACATGCTCACACACCTTACTCACTGGCAAACTGTATCCAGTCTCTTCACCTCATACCTCTAACAAATCAGAGGGGCTGTTCAACAAAGTGTAAGTTGCTGCTGCCTTCTTTGATATATATGAGATTTTTTCCCCCTTGAAATGATACAAAACTAATGTTGTGAAGTTCATTTATTGATTTCATAATTAGTGCTGGAGCATGTTACTGCGTTCATCCAAATCTTAGCAAATTGCCATGGGTTCTGATGAGTGTGGATTAATCTGTTTGAAAATGCTCACTTTTATGTTTACAAAAGGAAGACAAATGCCATGTTTGTCCTTCTGAGTTAAATAGTTGCACAGACCTTTCCACTTCAGCACCTAATTGGCCAAACTGTTATCTGATCAGGAAACATCAGTTCAACAAAGCATTTACCAGTGCTGCTGACGTTTCATATTCTTACCTGCTGTAACAAGGGAACACCACCGACAGGTGCTCAATAATGCTATTGAACGGCTTCTTTGGAGACTGGCTTGGACGGGTGGCATGCTCTGGAGCAGCAGGTAACTTCTGATCAGCCACTGGGCCTGGTTCTGGCCCAGCTGCCTGGCCAGCACCCTCACGCTCTGGCAGCTGGGAGGCATGCTGGCTGCAGGGGGGCGACTCCACTGGGCTGTCAGCGGCAGAGCCCAGACTTGACTCCTCGGGAGCTGCTGTCTGGTCTTCAGTCCCATGACTTGTAGAAGTGGAGGTACCTTGACCATCCTGGCCTGAAGACTCAGGAAGTAATTTAGGATGAATCTGGGAGGAATACACCACAAAAGCTGATCACTAAGAGTTAGATCCAGGAACAAAGACTAATGATTAAGCACAACTGTAATGAATCCTGCTTGCTCAAGTGCAAAGAACTCGAACTACAACAAATTAAATGTTATTGTCCTTTAAAGTCACTGGTAACTGTCTCTCTCAAAACAAGCTGTTCAGGGCTCCACATTGCCAGGCCCTGCTGGGCTCTCCCTGAAGCTCTGTAGTCCATGCTAAAGGGCTGAGGCCCCTCATGTTGTCAGAGCCCTAGTCTGCACCCCCAGGCTATCCCCCTCACGCCTCCACGACTGCGTGCTTGTTGCAAATAATTTTCCCTTTTTAAACGATTCCACTCTAGAATACCTTCCTGAGATCCAAACATCCTAAAAGGCAGCTCCCCTTGGGTGATTCCAAGGGTACTCAAACTCCGTGTCTGCAAACACAGCCTCCAGGCAGGCTTCCTCACCTGCTCTTTCTCTGGCGCCACCTGACACAGACCAGATTTGGCATCCACGCCCCGACATACTCATGCTGAGCCCTGACCACATAGGCAGCGCCTCTTTCAGCTGACCACCTGAACACCGGAAACGGCTCTCCTCCCTCCAGCCCTGCTGCCTCTCTCACCGGGTCCAGCGGGAACAGCGAGCTGCACCCAATCCGCTGGACATCCCTCGCCCGGGCCCCTCTCCCACCAGGTCTCCACACTGCAGTCAGGCTGACGTCATTTCCTAACTGGCTGCTCAGTGAACTGAGGGGAAGTCCACACTGCGGAGCACACCTTATGGAATAAGGCTCCCTTTGTTCTGGCCCATGGGTACCGTATCACAATCTTTTCCCTACAGTCCCCTTTGTCCTAGTGAACTTCTTTCACAGCTGTGAAAAGTGTTCTTTTTCTAGCCTCCAAACATGCTATTTCCTCCATCTGAACATTTTGACCCTGAAACAGCACACCACACAGCCCTCCTCTCTCTCTCACGAAAACACACACACACTCTCTCTCTCTTTCTCCCTCCCTCCTTCTGCCTAGTGAACTCCTATTCCAGATCTCTGGATCACTGAGACCTCCAGCAAGGGAGCTTCTGCCGAGGTCTAGGCCTCAGGGTTAAGCTAGCTCTCTCTGATTTCTGCTGCCATGGCATTCTATGTTCTTGGCGCACTTTGCTTATAATTATGGGCTCGAAGTCACTCTCAAGCCCATGTGCATTCTGAGGGCACAGACCACATCTAATCCGCATCTGATCCCCACTAAATACCCGATGAATGAATAGCAGAGACGTGACACACCAAGTAAACCGTTTTTAGGGGTCCTAATTATTCAAGCCCCTGGCACACTGAGAGTTCCCAAGGTTTTCAATTTTAAAATTCTTTTAAGTCATTTATAAAATCACATAAACTAGAATTAAAAATTAACAGTTAAATCTACTGAGATCTCATGCTTTTCCCCCTCTGTATGTGTTGTAAGAACTTGAAAACACTGGTGCTCAATAGAATATTTTACTCAGTTCAAGATGGCTAACCTTTCTAACGTTTTAAATCTTTTTTTATTTCTATTTTTGCAGATGAATCCACAGTAAACTTGAATATTAAGAGTGTACAGTATTTAGAAGAAAAACACTTTCAAGATCAGCTTCTGACTGCAGCTCCAGAGCCCACTACCTTAGTTGAGGCTGAACGCATAGATGAAGGGTCATGGGGCGAGGGGCGTACGAGGGCCACTCTGATGAGGGCTTCACCTAGCACCTGATGCAGACAGTAAGGTAATTATTCACCCACCTCACGCCCACTCCCAAACCAGTAACAACAAACTACTTTTGGCCAGCTAGGAAAGAAATTGTGCCTCACTCCTTTTCGTTCTGTTTCCTCAAAAAAGAAAAAAAGAGATGTAACAGACTCACTGTGTTACAGGTAGGAAACGAAAGCTCAGAAATCTGCACTTTAGGAAGTTCACTGAGCCGAGAACCATTTTTAATTGCCTGAATTTGTTCTTCAAACTGAGACTGTAGGTAGAAAGGAAAATGTTAAGTTTTTCTAACAAATTCCAAGGAAAACCACAACTGTCCATTAATACTATTTTCCCCCTTACTATACATACGTAACAAATGCTCAACCATTTCCCAAGAAATATAACTGGGATGCAAGGTTACTTCTTGTAAGGAAAGAAGTTCAAAATAACTAGAACTGTTAATTCTAACTAACTCTTCTAAGCCTTATCAAACATAACTTTGCTATTTTATCAATCAAGGGCTGAGCTTAAATAGTTAACAAGATAATAGTTTTTCATGAAAAATTCTTAATTATAACAAAAAAATGTCTTTAACAGCCCCCCCAAAAAAAGTTTCAGTATGACACTACCTCTTTTAGAATTATAACCATCAGACAGATTTTTGACAGAATGATAAAATACCATATAACTTACCTTTGCTTTCTCAATTTCTTCTCTAACATCAGAAAGAAACGATTCCCATGAATGTATGTCTGAGTCCATGTCAGAATATGTGGCCGAATCACTGATAGAGAAGAAAAACATAAAACTGCTGATGTCCACTTGAAGACTTTTAAAAACTGAAAGCACTAAAGAACAAGTGAAAATAAACATTTAAAGATAATGCTTATTATCTTTAAATGAGAGAGAAACAGGATCATGCACACAGAGCAAAAAAGATGATTTTTAAAGAATTGTGTATCTTACAAAGTCACTCCACTCTAGGAAATGTCATCGACTGACCTAACCCAAGGCCCAAAACTGGTGGACAGAGAGTACATATTCTCCTGAATTTTACCTTCTCTCCTCACATGTGAAGACTGGACAATTCTTCAGCTGACATCTTCATGTTTAACATCAAAGGGTATCTTAGCATTGAAAAACAACCCAAAAGTTGGCAGCCTGGATACATTCCAATAAAACCTTCATCCCTACTTCATTGTAAAACAAAGGGTGGGGTCTAACAGGCTACATTAAACTTCTCAGCACCTCATGAATCTGGTTTACTGAAAGTGACACACAAGCTTTCTACTCCAATTGAGAAGATCACCCCCACCAGTCCGTGGTTATGTCTGTTCTCATACATCTTAAAGAAGAACCAGAACACTGCTTTCATGGCTTTCCTCTTTTGCCACCCTTTGGTGGAATGAGCAGAGTTAGCACAGACCCCCTAAGAAAGACCAACTGTATACCAGGAGGCTTACTAAGGATACAATGCTATTAGATAAAGCGAGGCCTGAGATCTCTGTTTCCAAGATGTACCACAGTCCAGAGCCCTTGGCGTGCTGCACGCTGGCTACTGAACACTACACGATCTCAACCTCGGATGTATTAGTCCTGTAATCTGAATCAGCATACCAGTTTACCTTTAATCAGAAAGGTTTTCTGATGTGAAAAAAACTTAATCTTGAAAAAAGAAGAAAAAAAAAAGAACTGTACATTAAAACTGTTTTTAAGGATATTTGCCCCAGTGCAGCTTTGAATAGCATAATGTGCAAACAATCCAGCTCTCCCACTACAGTGCTATTTAATAAATCATGACACAGTTATACACTGGACTACTACTCAACCTTTTAAAATTAGGCTGAAGAAATGTAATTACTGATATGAAAATAAGTTTCCTATATACTGCTTGGGCTTCCCTTTTAGCTCAGTCAGTAAAGAATCTGCCTGCAATGCAGGAGACCTAGGTTCGATTCTTGGGTTGCAAAGATCTCCTGGAGGAGGGCATGGCAACCCACTCCAGTATTCTTGCCTGGAGAATCCATGGACAGAGGAACCAGGTAGGTTCGCAGACTATGGGGTCATAAAGTCAGACATGACTTAGTAACTAAACCACCACCATATATTACTTAGTGAATAACTGTACATAAATTTTCTTTTTTTTCTCCCAAACCTTAATGGATTTACCACAAAACTAAATTAACTAGTTATAACTCAATTGAGAATTAGGGTAATTTATCATTTTGTTGATATGTTTTGATTTTCCCATTATTGAACATGTGTTAATTATAATAACTATTAAAAATAAAGTCCCATGGACTGCAAGGAGATCGAACCAGTACACCCTAAAGGAAATCAGTCCTGAATATCCACTGAAAGGACTGATGTTGAAGCTGAAACTTCAATCCTTTGGCCACCTGAGGAGAAGAACTGACTCATTTGAAAAGACCCTGATGCTGGGAAAGACTGAAGCCAGGAGGAGAAGGGGATGACAGAGGATGAAATGGTTGGATGGCATCACCGACTCAATGGACATGAGTTTGAGTAAACTCTGGGAGTTGGTGATGGACAGGGAAGCCTGGCATGGTGCAGTCCATGGGGTCACAAAGAGTCGGAGACGACTAAGCGACTGAACTGAACTGAATATAATTTTTCATCAAATCAGTCCTAATCTTCATTTCCTTAATAACAATTGTGGAAAGACCTGTGACACCACAGTACCTGCTCATTAGCTTCAAGTTCTTGAGAAACCCTTCGACTTGTGACTCCATGCTCTGTAACTTACACACTTCCATGTCCTTCCAGTTTTCAAGCACAGATACCTACCATTAGATGAGAGAATATAAGCATTTTAAAACAAACTATTTTAAAGCTGTGAAAGAAAACATTCTAAGCCACTTTCAAGTTTCTCCTTAAATGACACACGATCAGAAGAGTGACCAGAAATTAGCTATCGTTTCTCTCAAGTGAACCTGAACTAAAACTTTTCAGACTTCTCTGGTGGTCCACTGGGTTTTGTGAAGATTCCATATGCCTTGGGGCAACTGGGCCTGTGTACGACACTGAGCCTGTGTGCTGCAACTATTGAAGCCCGAACTTCCAAAGCCTATGTTCCCCAACAAGAGACACCTCTGCTTGGGGCAACTAGAGAAAGCCCACATGCAGCAAGGAAGACTCAGCACAGTCCAAAATTAATTAAAAAAAAGAACAAAACTTTAGGATTTGAAAACAGAATAACAAACTGATAGTAAAATTATATTCCTAGAGTGATACTTTCTTTGATATGAAACTTTCCACAAGGCTTACTGCTGAAGCCATACAGGAGCACAGAGCTAGGTTACCTGGAAGTATACCCCTGGTGTGCATAATCTAAGGTGCTGACCACGGTAAGCAGAGAGCCAGGACCCTGCAGAACAGCGCCAAGGCTGCACCTACGGATTTAAAGGCTTGGTTGGCGAGTGGGAGGGGAGGAGGGGATGGAGTGGAGTCTGGGACCAGCAGGTGCCAACTATCACACAGAGGACAGGCGCACAGCAAGGTGCTACTGCACAGCTCAGGGTAAGTCATTACCAGCAAGGGTAAGGTTTGAAAACTTTAGACTCCGGCTCCCAACACAAGCCAATTGGCCATTTGTGTCAAAGTCACTGCAGAAAATGTAGACTGGCCTTGCTTTAATTCAGGTGTCAGTAATCTTGACAGGGCCCACCAGGCAAAACTGCTTGCGAAATGGTGGTAAATGGGAACTCGGTGACTTAGGGACAGAGATGCAGGAAAAGGGCCCACAAAGCGGAAGTAAACACAGGGACTCTTTTTCTCCTTCCCTCCTTTAGAAAAACAGCTGCACAGCTGACATTCCTTTTAAAGACCCATGTTTACAGATTGCATGAGTTAAGCTCTTCCTTACCTTTCTAAAATAATTGTAGACACATTTACTAATAAATAACATTTACTTTGCAAATTAGAAAAACAAAGGCAATCATGTTTCAGGAATTCAATAGAATATAGCCAGAGATAATTATCTTTGTCTCAGTAGTTTCTCAAATAGTATACTGACTTTAGTATATATTCTTCCAGGGAGAGGAAAGAGAGTATATATTCTTAATAAGTACATTATTTCCAAGCTCCTTTTGCAGCACTGGCAAATAGATTTTTTGGTTGGCTACTTCATGGTACATCACTTGATTAAATATAATGGAGCCATTAAAAGTACAGAGCACTGAAAATGACTCAATTGTGTTAAATAAGGAAAGCTAGTCACAAAACATGGTGTACACTCTATCATAAGATAAACATAAAGGTAAAAAATTTTCAAGTTATAGGCAAGGAGAGAGTGGTTGTTTCAGGGAGGCAGGATTATGGGTGAAAGGATACCCCTCAGCCTCCACATTTCCCAGCAATGTCGTCCTGCTCATGTGTAATTAAACACGGACTAAACAAACGACACCCTGCCGAATCTGTCAGTCACCAAGTACTCGGGACTCACCTCTGCATCCACAGCCCTTTGAAGACTCTCTTCATAATGCTCTTTCCCTTTCTTTATACTCTCTTCTATTTTCATTTTCTCATTTGTAAATGTATTACTGCAAATATTAAAGAAAACAAAAAAAAATTAACTGGAAAAAACATAACCAGTGAGCTCACAAAGGGTGAAGTCAGATTAGCGCTGAAGTCATGCCACAAACAGATAATAGAACATCTTCCAGAGAAACTTCTTGCCCAACATTTGGCTACTTAATACAAGACTCATTATTTGCTCTCTGCAAATGATCAAAGGAAGATGAGAAATTAAAAGTAAGTTACTTGGTGGCAATGCTGTGAAATGGGTTCCCCATTTTTATGAAGTCAGGTGAAGTTTAATCTGATTATGTTAATAAACTTTATATACTGGCTTCCAGTATGTACAAACATTATTTGCAGTAGTAAAGATTAAAAGGAAAACTTTTTATAGGTTCATAACAAACATTCTTTAATAATTTTTTAATTGTAGAGCAATGAACTACAATAGTTGAGACTGTTATTTCAAGTAATGTAAGTTTTTAAAATACATTTTTAGTTTCAGATTAATTCAAAGGAAATGAAGAGTAGTGAACAATGCTAAATTTAGGACTTTTCATACTGACAATGGGTTAGGGTTAGGGTAAATAACCCTAAATAAAAGTAGAAAACATCATAAAATAAAAATACTTAAAGAATAAATTTATTAATATAAATAATAAAACATTTTTTTAAAAAAGAAACAATTATTTAAAAGAAACACATAAGCAAAAATATATTTGGATGTCTAACTATATTCATTCAGACTGTGCCTCTGATATTAAGAATATAATAAGATATAAAAATAAATTTAAGCTTAATTTGCCTGATTTCAAGGGACTGATCCAGAAGTAATTCAAATGCCTTTTCCTTTCCATCGTTTTCCTGAGTATACCTGCAAAAGCATAATCGCCAAATTTCAATCAGTTTTCAAAGATTTTTAAAAGCACAATCTCACACAGTAAATTCTACATCCATGCAAACATTTCTTGATTTCTTTATATTTCATTTCTAGTATCTTCTAAATAGGCAAAGAATTTGGGTCCTTTTCCTTTTGGAAAAATTTCCCTTCTAGCCCTGGGGGGCAGATAGCCTTTTCTTCACTCTGCATTGTGTTTCTGCAGCACAGACCCATCTCAGTCCTGTTTCAGGAGCACCTCCATCCAGGTGGTTCAACATAGGACAAAGGAATAAGGTGTTGGGTCATCACCAGTGCAACATAGGTTCTCACTCAAAATGAAAACAGCCTTCTATTTTTCAAGCCAGATACACACACATACACGCATACACACAGTAGGATAATTCTTCAAAACAAAGTGTGTAAATCTTTGATTCTTAATAAGCCATGCCCTGTACCAAGAGGGTTCTGCCTCTTTCATGCTCTCCTTCACACCTTTTTAGTCACCTCTACTGGATCAAAACCCATTTCCGCAAACTACCAATTTAAATGCCATTTCAGTTCTTTTGTAAAACTGTTCCTCTAAGTTTTCAACACTGGGTAGCTTTTCCTGGAATTTCTGCCTTCCTTCAACAATTATCTCTGACTTGCATCACTGCACTAACCATGAGCTCCTCTTGACCATTCATTTCTTAATGAATACCAACTGTGATCTAAAGCACAGAAAAATCAATAAAATAACCTCATATACCTTTGTTGTTCTCTAAGAGATCCAAAAAGTTTGAAGATCTAAATATAAAAATTTAGCTTTTTTTGGAAAGTACAAAAAGCATAAAGAAGCCTATAGCCTATCTTTAAACTACAACAGAAAAAGGCAAAGAAATACACTAATAAAGTGAAAAGACAATAAAAAATTATTCCTCAGCAGAAATGATTTTTATGATAGCACAGAAAAAAAGTGTTATCAACAGTCTCAGTTTCACTTATTTTGTCTAGTTTGATAGTATGTCTGAACTGAACATATGAAAAAATTAAAATATAAATACTCCAGAATTTTTGAGTAACTTAAAAATTACAACTGTACTTGCTGAAACAGTAAGAGGTGAAAAGCTTATTAGATTTCCATAAATGTGTTCCTCTAATGAAACTTTGAGCATAATTAAAATTACATGACATATGCAGTATTTTCCATTTTATCATGCTTTATAAATGACTACTTAAAAACTGTCCAAAGGTTAAGGTTAGTAATACTCAAATTCACCTGATCACAGGGCACAGCAAGTGGACAAAACGTAAATGCCCTGAACAGTGAGTGTGGTCAGTGGAGCCCCCAGGGAACCACGCCTCCCCTTATTAACGCTCTTCAGTCTGCACCAGGCCTGCTGCTGCTGCTGCTGCTAAGTCGTTTCAGTTGTGTCTGACTCTGTGCAACCCCACAGACGGCAGCCCATTGGCTCCGCCATCCATGGGATTCTCCAGGCAAGAACATTGGAGTGGGTTGCCATTTCCTTCTCCAATGCATGAAAGTGAAAAGTGTAAGTGAAGTCACTCAGTCGTGTCTGACTCAGTGACCCCATGGACTGCAGCCCACCAGGCTCCTCCATCCATGGGAGTTTTCAGGCAAGAG
The DNA here is from genome assembly GCA_006410875.1 of Neotragus pygmaeus. Lineage (NCBI taxonomy): Eukaryota > Metazoa > Chordata > Mammalia > Artiodactyla > Bovidae > Neotragus > Neotragus pygmaeus. Next base: position 29,464 of record SJYV01019996.1, read on the forward strand.
TACTGGAGTGGGATGCCACTGCCTTCTCCGGGACCAGGCCTGCAATGTGTCCGAAACAACAAAATGTGGCAGAAGTGATGCTGACGGTTCTGGGCCTGAAGCTTCAGAGGGCCTGGCAGCTTCTGCTTGTGCACCCTTGGAAGCTCTTAGCCATCACACAGGAGGTGTGGCTACTGTGCTGGAGATAAAAGTCCCATGAAGAAGTCACATGGAGAGGAAGAAGCCCTGAAACTGCACTGAGACAGAGAGGCCAAAATATTTCAGCCAACTCCCAGCTAAACACAGCCAGAGGGGGAACCACTGACAAGACCAGCAGGAGGGTGGCCCAACCAAGACGGCCCAGAACGTTGAGATCCGGGTCCAACGAAAATCAAGTCAACTTAAGCCCCAAGCTTCAGGTACTGCTCAACAGTAGGTAGCAAATAAGCTGAGGAGTCATACCATTATTTAGGGAAACAGGGGTTAGGAATGGATCGCACAGAATCTTAAAACAAACCTAGTCCATCTGACAACTGCCTGAATGTATGTTGCTGAATGCTTTGTATTACAGGACCAAATTTTACTAATTTAAAGATTCAGGGTGGAAGTAATAAACAAAATGATCACCACAGAATCTTGGTGCTGGAAAGAACCTTAGATCTAGACAAGTCCCCTCATTTTATAACAAAGAAAAAGAGTCGAAGATAATGTTCAGAGAAAAAGGTGGCGTTCAGACCGGAAGTAAGTTCTTGGACTTGCAGTCCTACTTTTATTTATGAATAAATATGAAAGGTTTAGAAAAAGCTGTAGGTGAGATAATTCCCAACAGATGTTCTTTAAAATGAAATGAGAACAGTGTCTGAAATTTTCACTTTACTTGATAGTCTGAAACTGAATACCAGAAAGGATAAAATAACCCAAATTAAAAATAAATGAAAATCATTGTCTTTCAAGTGTTACTCACATTTTGCTGGCATTTAACACCTTTTTCATTTTCTTCTTCAGTGCCTTTAGTCTTTCTTGGATTTCTTTTTTCTCCTGTTCCCATTTTTTAATTTCCTTGTTCAAATCTTCAAGGAACCAATCTAGTTCTGTCTTTGAGATCTAAAAACATTTTAGAAAGTATCTAAATAAATGGGAAGATTTACTTTTTCTTTTTAAAAAGAGCCCAAGAGACTAGTGTTGCGGTGGTGAACTAGCTTAACCAATGACTACAGTTCCTAGGAACACACACTCAGGAGCTGGCTGTACGCGCTACCTGGGGTGAGCTTGGGACATGAAGTCACACAATACACAGCCTCAGCCCTCAAACGAGGATGGGCAGAAACATGGCAGATGCTCTGGTACTCAGGAAGGGATTCTCCAAATCAGTACAATCTGATCTCTGTCTTCAGAGATGGGGCTGTCACACGGAGAATGGATTCCAAGTAGTGGGCATGGAGAGGCAGAAGGTTAGAAGAGAAAGGCATGTCTGTACAGAATAGTACGAGGTGGATGATAGGACCTCAGGCGCCTTGGACACCTTGGGATAAAATGATCAGGGGCCTTATGAGCAATGCTGAGGAGTGTGGACCTCATCCTGCAGACAACAGGAAGCCAGTGAAGGCTCTTCAGCAGGGTTGTGAGATGATGAGATTCTTACTTTAGAAAAATAACTGAAAGACACAGACATAGATCAGGGGAAAGAGGGTACATAAAGGTTAGACAGGAACAGCAGCTTTCTCATTTTCCTGACTTTCTCTGATACTTTCTTATTGTGACCCACAACAGCAAATACATTTAAATCATGATCCCCAGCATTGTGTACATACATGTATGCATCTATGTACACACAGAGCTGAAAACACTGCCCTTACTTTGAGATGTTTTCCTATATTTTTATTCTATTATTAAGAACAATTTTAGTCACCATCATTAAACTGACTTCACAGCCCATTAGTAATTATAACTTTTAATGTCAAATACTCTGTATTAGAAGAAGATAAAATCTCATTGCACTAGCCCAGGTGAGAGACAATGAGGATGACAGAGGTAACTAAAGGGATGATAAAAAGAAATAAAGGACACTTTAGAAGACTAGGATGGATAACAAGACCATTATCATGTGGATATATGATGTAAAGTGGAAGGCGACAGAATCTCTACCCTGTATGAATAACTAAACAAAATTCTATTAGCAAAACAGGAGACTATGGAAGATATACAGGAGAGAAATGAACCTAGATAAGTATTTTAAAATAAATTTGAGTAAACAATAAAATATATATTAAGAACTCAATAATTTTGAACCTGCAATTATTTCGATGGGACAGAGAAGTTTATAGGTGTCTGACAAAGACTATACATCCAAGGAATAAAATACTAAATTGAAATAACAAATAACCATCTTTCAACACAACCACAGAGAAAGGACTAACATATTTCTAAGTTCTGTTGATTTACACATCTGCCAACAGGCTCTTCTAGCACAGGTTAGCACACCATCAAGTCAGGTGTGTTTTGCTCCCCAAACACCTTTCCCATCATGGGAAACTCCCAGCTATTAACATACTACAGTTTCAAAGTCCATTCACCAGTTCATTGGCTGTAACTTGGAATGCACTTCCCCATAGAAAGTTATATTAGAAACATCAATTAAACAGCCAACATTTCTCTTCCAAGAAGCTCTCAGTTCCATTTGTAAGCTGAACAAAATGAGATCTACAGTGTTAAAGAGGGTACATTCCCAGACCATGAATCTATTTGATTGAGGAAATAAATCTCCACAGGGGGACTGGAGCAGAACATGCAGTGCTGGAGAGACAGAGAGGAAAGCAAAGGCCGCCCTCTGAGACAGGCTTGAAAAGGTTCATGTCCATCTTCACAGCCTCCCGCCTTCCTTCTGGTACTCGGTTCCACCCACTGGGGGCCCTTCCTTACTCTGCACCCTCGAGTTTCTCTGGATCCCTGACTTAAGCACCCCCCAGTTGAGGGCCTGCCCAGAGCCCAGGCACACTTCCACAACGTCTCTCTTCTCCTTCCCTTTCAGTCTCTCACCCAGAGCGCGTCTGAAGGCAGCACAGTGCTAAAAAGACCCACTTCAACTCATTTGGAAGTATTCACACTTCACTCTTTAGCTTAAGTGATTCTCTAATCTACACAGAGTCTGCATGCACATTTTATTTGGCAAGTCCAATACTTGTTTGTTTGCTTTTTAAAGTACAAATGTGTTATCTCTGCCTGGTGATAAAGGCTGTGGAGCTGTGATATCTGTCAGAATTTCAGGCCATGTGACAAAGAGAAATGAAATGCTGTATATTGAGGCTCTGGATGGCTAGGTACACCACCACCTGAGACACAGCCTTCTCCGTCAGCTATTTTACATAAGGACTGCCTTTTGAAACTTCTTCTGAACCTACGAATTCTCTAAAAGTTTCATTCCAGTGTTTCAAAGTGTCATCTCTTCAATGTTAGCAGAGAGGTAGTGCACATGCCTGTAAATGCCAGTCATTTATAAATAAACTCTGGACTACTGTTTCTAACAATTACTGTGTGAGTCAGGATGGAGAAATATTTACAAGAAACTAAAAAAAGAAATTTAAACTTTAATATTTTCCAGTTTGAAATTACACTAGTATCAACAACTACTTACTGGTATCTCAATTTCATTTTTGCTTTAGGGATCCTTTCACGTCCCACCGCTGACCAGGTTCCCTATAATCTGACCTTCCTGCTTAGGCTTAGAATGTGGCCAGGTCACTGAGGACAAGGGTTCAGGCATAGAAACTCAGGGTCTCCCTCCTTCAGTGAGGACAGGGTACCCTGGAGCCAAGCTACACAGATTCCCTGGGAAATAACAGCTTCGAGTCAAAACAGGCACCGACTTAGAAGAACATTCTGCCCTCGTCAGCTTTAGACACCAGGGTTCGGATGTTCCTGGCAAGCAGATTCAATACCATGAATGTACCTTTGACCAGCCCAGCCCCTCACGAATTGCAAGACCTGCCTCAGGAGTAGGTTTGACTTCAGTGGCCTTGAGATGTGCAGACCAACTGTTTTTAGGAAGAAGAGGTTCAACAGTTCGGTGACATTTCCTGCAGCCTGGGGACAGATCAACTCACACTTCCCTTGCTGCAACCTTGCTGATCTTGAATTTGCTGAGTCACTACTGTGATGGAGGTGACCACCATGTCTATCTGGCCTCACAAAGAGGGTGCTACATAAAAGTCCTGGAAGATTAGCACAGAGCCTGGCACTTAAGGAGCATCCAATATAAATATCTGTCAAATGAAAGAATGAGTGCTACCTTCCACTACATACTAGCAGTAAATAAAGTAACAATCATCACAGGATGTACAAGCCTGATGACCTTTCCATAGGCTGATGGGATATGAAGACACAATTCAGTAAACTCAGTTCTGTAGGGGCCCAAGTACACACTGCTGGGTAACACTGGCAGAGCTCCTAGTCTGCACACTGAGATTCATGGATGGCTAAGAAACAGTCCTCACTCGCAGGGGGAGGATAGTGGGGGAAATACGCAAGAAAGATAATTACTATACCATACACAAAAAATTAACTCAAAGTGGATCACAGGCCTAAGTGGGGGAGCTAAAACTATAAAACTCTATAGATCATAGGAGTAAATATTGCTGATCTTGGGTTTGACAGTGGTTTCTCAGCTATCACATCAAAAGCATAAGAAACAAAAGAAAAATTAGAGAAACTCGACTACACTGAAAATTTAGAACTTGTGTGTTGCAAATGATAACATCAAGAAAGTGAAAAGACAACCCACAAAATGGGGCATAGGAGAAATAAATCTGCAAATATGGGAAGATGAGAGAAAATACTTCTAAATGATATATTTGACAAGAAATTTGTACCTAGAATACATATATACATAAGTGTGTGTGTGTGTGTATATATATATTTAAGACTCTTAATTCAATACAAAAAACAAAAAATCCAATTAATAAGTGGGCAAAGGATTAACACAGACATGTCTCGCACTTTCCAAATATATAAAAATAGACATTAAACACATATAAGATGCTCAACACCATTAGCCTTTGGGGAAACACAAATCAAAACTACAATGAGAAACCACTTTACACCCATTAGAAGAGCTAAAATAAAAACGAAGGGTGATAGAAAGTGTTAATGAGAACAGAAAGAGAGATTGGGTCCCTCATACACTGCTGCTGGGAATATAAGATGGTGTGGCTGTTTTACAACAGTCTGGTAGTTTCTCAAACTCTTAAATATGGAGTCAACAGAAGACCTAGCATTTCCATTCCTAGGTATACATCCAAAAGAAATGAAAACATGTGTCCACACAAAAACTTGTACTCAGATATTCTAAGTGTTGTTCGTAACAGAACAAAAAAATGAAAAGAATTCAAATGTTCATTTATAGATAAATGGGTTAATAAAAAGTGGTATAGCATATGATGGAATATTATTCAGCAGTAAAAAGGAATGAAGCACTGATCCATGTTATATGGACCGATGTACATGGATGGACCTTGAAAACGTTAAGCTAAGTGAAAGAAGGCACTCACAAAAAGACCACGTATAGTTAAGTGTGATGCCGTTTATATAAAACACTCAGAATGGGCAAATCCACAGAGTAAATCAGTGGTTGCCAAGGGCTGAGGGAGGGAGAAAAGGGAGTGACTGGCAGTGGTTAGACTTCTTTTGGGGTGATAAAAATGTTCTATACGTGGATTGCAGTGACAGTTACACAACTCTGTGCCTATACTGGAAACACTGACTATACACTTTAAAGCGGTGAATTCTATGGCATGTGAACTACATCTCAATAAAAATGTTAACAAAATGATAATTACTGTCTAATACAGTGAGGTGGTCATTATCACTACCACATTAACAAAGGCCTCTAACCAAGGCTGAGGTTCTGTCAGTGACTGCTTGCTCCACAGAGTGACACCTGAATTGGACCCAAAGGATGAGGGGTGAGCCAGGCACGGGGATGGAGAAGGCCTTGGGATGGAAGGACCAGTGCTGAGAAGAGGTCCAGAAGTGAGAAAACCACACGACAAGCTCCACTACCCTTTAAGTGTACAGGACGATGCAGAGAACTGGCAGAGAATAAGCTGGAGATGGAGTAACAACCAACCACAGGGGGGTTTCAAGCTCGTGGTGACTGCTGAGTGTTCATCAGTTATTGTGGCAGAGGGATGGCACACACAGCCCATCCTGCACCCTCCGTCAGGGGACCCTGGAGTTCCCTTCACTCAGGAGCAAGCCTTTCCCCACCCCTTGATCCTCGGCTGGCTATCGGACTTGCTTTGCCTGATGGGTTATTAGCAGGACTGGTTCTTGCTTGCCCTTGGACTCACACTGGAAGATGAAAGACACACGGAACAGAAGGAGTTGCCCCTGCTGCCCCAGCTGAGGCCACTGTAGATCGGTCTATAGCCAGATGACCCCAATACGTGAGCAAGCACAGCCAAGAACAGCGGAGCCCCAGCTAATTCAAAGGTGAAGCCATCCAGCCAAGCTCAGTCAGGATCGGCTTACTCACAGACTTGCACATGTGATATTTATTGTCATGTGTCACTGAGATTTTTACTAAGCATTACTGTGGCATCAGTTAACCGATACGCTGCTCATGGAGTGCTGGGAAACGTTTTCGACTGGCTGTGGCACCGACGTTCTCCTGTGGCATCAGTTAACCAATATGCTGCTCATGGAGTGCTGGGAAATGTTTCCGACTGGCTGTGGCACCGACGTGCTCTTAATGGATCTGGATGGAGCCTGACACTCCCCACCCATTCTCCTGCGTTTACTGCTGGAGCAGCTTGGAGCGAGACACCTTAGTGAGTCCAGCCTCCATCCATTTCCTCATCAGTAAAATGGAGACAATGCTACATACTGGAACACTAATGCACTAGAATTGCTTTTAGATTTAATAAAATAACACAGCTAAAACATTTACGACTGAGTACGGCACATAACATGAGCTCCATAAATGCTAGATTAGAAAAGAGCTGAACTTGGCAAGGACCATGACTGAATAGGACCACACCTCTCTGCAGATGTGCACTGAGGAAGTTTGGGTAGGCAGGAACCCAAGATTCTGTTGAAACAGCACAAAGTTTCAGATTCTACTCCATAAATTCATCTAGGGCAAAATTATTTTGACTGTTTTAAGAGTCAATGCTAACTAAATACCCATCTTAGCTATAAGCAAATCTCATTAAAGCACCTTAAGAACATATGACCTTCAAAAGATGGGGAGTGACTGCTTAGTGGGAATACAGCTTCTTTTTGGAGTTATGAAAACAATTCTGGCATTAGATGGTGGTGGTGACTATACGACATGGTGAATATACTGAAAACAACTTAACTATATAATTTATAATGGTTAAATGTGAATTTTACCTTAATAAAACAAAACAGAAGGCTTCCCTGGTGGTCCAGTGGTTACAACTGCCTTGCAATGCAGGGGACATTGGTTTTATCCCTGGTCCAGGAAGACCTGACATACCTTAAGGCAACTAAGTCTTTGTGCCACAAATAATGAGCCTGTGCTCTGGAGCCTAGGAACCACAACTACCCGAGCCCTCGCTCTGCAAAATGAGAAGCCACTACGATGAGAAGCCCGCGTACCACAGCTAGAGAGTAGCCCCCGCTTGCTGCAACTAAAGAAAGCCGGTGCAGCACTGAAGACCCAGTATAGTAAAAAATAAAAAAATAAAGAATTTTTAAAAGAGAGAACATATGCCCCTGAGCAATACGGTAACCAGTTATGACCTGTTAGTTCCAGGTTCAGTTCAGTTCAGTCACTCAGTCGTATCTGACTCTTTCGAACCCCACGGATTGCAGCACACCAGGCCTCCCTGTCTACCACCGGAGTTTATTCAAACTCATGTCCATTGAGTTGGGGATGCCATCCAACCATCTCATCCTCTGTTGTTCCCTTCTCCTCCTGCCCTCAATCTTTCCCAGCATCAGGGTCTTTTCCAATGAAATAGTTCTTCACATCGGGGGGCCTAAGTATTGGAGTTTCAGCTTCAGCATCAGTCCTTTCAATGGATATTCAGGACTGATCTCCTTTAGGATGGACTGGTTGGATCTCCTTGCAGTCCAAGGGACTCTCAAGAGTCTTCTCCAAACCACAGTTCAAAAGCATCAATTCTTCGGCAGTCCTCATTGTCAACATCCCTTGTAGAAGACAAGGGTTATAAGAAAGCAAGTTCTTTCATTAAATTTTGAAAAGATGAAAATTAAAAATCTCATGGAAATTTAAAATTTATACATGCCAAATTTCATCCCATTATTAATTCAGTTCAGTCGCTCAGTTGTGTCTGTCTCTTTGCTACCCCATTGGCTACAGGACGCCATAATTCCCTGTCCATCACCAATTCCTGGAGCTTGCACAAACTCATGTCCATCCAGTCAGTGATGCATCCAATCATCTCATCCTGTCATCTCCTTCTCCTCCTGCCTTCAATCTTTCCCAGCATCAGGGTCTTTTCTGATGAGTCAGTTCTTCATATCCACTGGCCAAAGTATTGAAGTTTTAGCTTTGGGATCAGTCCTTCCAAGGAATATTCAGGACTGATTTCCTTTAGGATTGAGTTGTTGGATCTCCTTTCCGTGCAAGGGACTCTCAAGAATCTTCTCCAACACCACAGTTCAAAAGCATCAATTCATCAGTGCTCAGCTTTCTTTATAGTCCAACTCTCAATGAACAAATTCAAACAGAGACACAATTGATCACAAACATTGAAATGAATATGCAAATGAGTGCAGTTGGTTGTTATCTACAAGGGATAATCAATTGAACACAACCAGACAAAATTTGTTTGCATTTCTCTATATATGAGCATAGTTCATATATATGAGATCTGATAGAATGAACAGTTTCATCAGTTTGTGATGGCTTAAAGATTGATAGGTGAAGATAACCCACTTTCTAGATGTGTTAAAAATATATCTAATCATCTTCCTTGATCATTTCAAACTCTTTTGCTATTTTTTTTAGAGAACAATGAAAATAATGCCATGACACTTATTTGGCACCATCAAAATATCCCTCTGGCAGCAGCAATGCAGAGAAGTTAATTGTTTATTTTTTATATACTGCAATCTATGCTGCCTGTGAGGCATATTTAGGACACAAGTGCATTTTATTACTGTATTTACATGTGTTTTGTTTATTTCCATTGTAGTGATTATTGCAAAACATTGAAGGCTGCCGGGGTCCAGCCTCGGTGGATCCAGGGAATTTCAAGCATGGACGACATTGGTGAGAAAAGACATATTCATTTATTAATATAGAAATATAAGATTAGATTAGGAAGAATAAGAGTAGTAGGAAAATTAAGTGGAGAAAGAATGCTGAATAACTTGGCTTACGGGGAAGGCCAATAAAACCTCAGGACAAGAGATTTGCACCATCTATATTGGGCCACCAGTGCCCACTTGAATATCTAAGGGTGCCCTGCCTTAGGCTCCCTTTCGCGTGGGTCTTAGAAGCCAGGACAAGTAAGTAGACTTGGTGAGCTTCCCTGGTCCAGATGGGAATTCAGCCTGAAATTAGAGTAAAGAGGAGACATGGGGGAAACCAGTCCAGTGNTCAGTGCTCAGCTTTCTTTATAGTCCAACTCTCAATGAACAAATTCAAACAGAGACACAATTGATCACAAACATTGAAATGAATATGCAAATGAGTGCAGTTGGTTGTTATCTACAAGGGATAATCAATTGAACACAACCAGACAAAATTTGTTTGCATTTCTCTATATATGAGCATAGTTCATATATATGAGATCTGATAGAATGAACAGTTTCATCAGTTTGTGATGGCTTAAAGATTGATAGGTGAAGATAACCCACTTTCTAGATGTGTTATAAAATATATCTAATCATCTTCCTTGATCATTTCAAACTCTTTTGCTATTTTTTTTAGAGAACAATGAAAATAATGCCATGACACTTATTTGGCACCATCAAAATATCCCTCTGGCAGCAGCAATGCAGAGAAGTTAATTGTTTATTTTTTATATACTGCAATCTATGCTGCCTGTGAGGCATATTTAGGACACAAGTGCATTTTATTACTGTATTTACATGTGTTTTGTTTATTTCC
>SJYV01020003.1:0-22880 GCA_006410875.1 Neotragus pygmaeus
GCATTGCCTTTCTTTGGGATTGGAATGAAAACTGACCTTTTCTAGTCCTGTGGCCACTGCTGAGTTTACTATAATACTAATAAATAATGGTCACAAAAATTTAAACTTGAGATGTATATCTGACTTTAAACCGTTTGTATGTTCCTAAGAGTTGTGTTTGTTGGATTTTTATAATTGAAACCTTAGATTAGAGATATAGAGGTCCTGGTGACTTAATTAGCTGTGAATCAGTTACTATGTTGAAAAATAACTTTCAGATAAGATTAGAGAGATGTGACCCCTGGGAGGGACCAGTGCACTTTGTGGTGCAGGGAATCCTCTGGGTCTCGCTTCGTCCCTTTCAGACCGCTGTGGCCTTTCCCACAGAGCAGCGTGTCGGAGTCCTTGCATTTACAGCTTCTCACCACGGACCACCCTGAGTCAGAGACCACGTGTGATCAGGAAACTCTCAGAATAAGGAAATAAGTGATGACATCACTGCAGCCGTTCTGCTTTTCAGTAAAGAGGTTTGAAACTCAGTCTTTTTTAATATCAAAGGAGCTGAAGCCTCTGAATATCTAAGGCAACGTTTTAAAAAGCATAGTAATCCCTGTCCTGAACACGTGGAGGCTTCTGAGTGTTTTGGGCTATAAGCCTTGATTTCAAACTCTTAGGATGCAAAGATAATGTTTCAAATTGGAAAGCAGTTTAGGCCTTTTACCACATCAAGGAGGTTGGGTAACAGTGATGTCAGCCTGGTGACGTCCCCGCGGGGCAGGTGTCATCGTCCCTGTTTGGCACCTGAGGAGAGGTGGTTAGCGGTGTGAAGTAACTGGACCGTGGTCACCTCGGCCGCTGGGCGGGCAGAGCTGGGCCAAGGCACACGGCGTTTGCCTGCTGCAGCGACGCTGAGGTGGCGGCGGCCTCTGCTCCCCCTCTTTCTGTCACTTCTTCCTCCATTGTGTTCTGAATTCTCTGTATTTCTTTATCCAGTCCCCACCTGTCTTTACCTTAACGCTACACCTGGTAGAGAAGTTGCTGCCCGGTGTTCCGATTACCCCCATCACCCAAGCAGACGGCCTCACTCAGCTGCCATGGACAAACGCCCCACAAACCCAGCGGAGCAGACGGGGCTCTGAGCGGCGAGTGGGATGCGTTCGCTCGGTCAGAGGCCTGGGCTCCCTGTCAGCTCATTGTCGGGTGCAGGGTAGACGTGCTTGCGGACGGCAGGACTTTCCAGCTGCAATTTTGGTGAAGACATAAACATGAAGTACAGGCCAGACAAAACACCTGCAGACTCCAAGAGTCCCACGATGGGTGCCGGGTCAGAACCATGCAGGGTCAAGGCTGCTCTGGGGGGCCAGCCGGCCAGGAGAGGTCACGTGGCCACCGACGGGCCTTCAGGAGGCAGAGACCTGTAACCGGTGAGAAGCGCTCCCCTGGAAGGAGGCTGAATGGTTGGAGGGCGGTCCTTTGGGGAGGCAGCACTGTTTATCTGGGAAAGCGCCTTGGGCTGACCTCAGCCCCTGGGAGAAGGTGGAGCCCCCCGAGGGACGCGGTGCCCACCAGGTCCCGATGCTGAGAGTGCCTCGTCCACCGGCCCGCGGCTTCCTCGTCGTGAGGCGCGGAGGGCTGGCCGGGCTGGGAAGCGGAAGGAGCCGTCCCGCGAGGCCGCTGGTGGCCGCGCGGGGGGCGCTGGCCCGCCTTACCCGTGTGTGATCGTTGGTTCTGTTTCAGAAGCAGTTGTCCTAACTTTAGAAGTGATTGATTAGAACACTTATTTTTCTTTTAAAAAACCCATAATAAGTAAAGATTTTCTAATAAAGTGTCACTGAATCAGTTATACTTTCCTCGTTTTTTTCTAACGTGTGTGTGTGTGTGAGGGGGGTTATTGACAGCCAGTTTCACATACTGGCTTTACTTAAAAGGAAATACCCTGTGAACTGGCAGTGTTTGGTGGCTCTTTGATGTCCGGAGTCACTGACGGCATCTCCGGCTTAGTTCTGACAGGTGTCTGCTGGCCTGTGTAATCCAAACCCACAGGGAATGGGTTTTGCCTTTTCTCTTGTGCATTCTCGTTTGCTCTTAGANCCTGTGAACTGACAGTGTTTGGTGGCTCTTTGATGTCCGGAGTCACTGACGGCATCTCCGGCTTAGTTCTGACAGGTGTCTGCTGGCCTGTGTAATCCAAACCCACAGGGAATGGGTTTTGCCTTTTCTCTTGTGCATTCTCGTTTGCTCTTAGACAGATGTTGATCGAAACCCACAGGGAACAGGCTTTGCGTTTTCTCTTGTGAACTCTCATTTACTCTTAGACATATGTTGAAAACCATAGGCGACTATAATCCAGTGCTCTTGTTATTTATTTGATAATTGTTCCAGCTAAAACTGAGCCAGCCGGGGCTGTGGAGAGCACCTTCAGGGCAGCTCCTATGCTCTTGTGGCATCCCCCATCATTTCCTTCTTTTTTAAACCTCTTTTTTTTTTTTTGCCACCGGAATGTCAGCACCTTTAGGTCCTCTCAGCAGACAGAGCTAGCATATATGTACACTAACCTCTCTCTCTTCATTCAAATAACCTTGAGTGCATACTGATGTAAATGAATGCCAAATGAATAAACAAATTGGGATGAGGGGGAAATCTTTTTTCTCATTTATGATTCATAGATACAGAGAGGAATGAGGGAAATGGAAAATCGTCATTAGAATAAGTAATCATTTCTGCAGGCAAGATAAATTTATGAATGCTAAAATTAGTAAGCTAAAACTTGAAGGAGAATGGGATTTCTGCACAGCCTCAAATGATCTCCTGAATATTTATTAATTACCATGGTGGTTTTAACTTATGTCCAGAAATTGTTTGCTGTTTCTTCCTCCGGGAGATGGGGCTTAATTTCCTTCCATTTGACTGAGGGCTGGACTTGATGACTTGCTTATAAAGAGTAGAAAATGAAAGGGAAAGATAGTTAACTTTACAGAGAAAAGCCTGGTAAATGCTACTTAACTAAATCATTAATATCAGCATCATCAGTAATAAGACATCCAAAATCACTGCAGATGGTGACTGCAGCCATGAAATTAAAAGACGGTTACTCCTTGGAATAAAAGTTATGACCAACCTAGATAGCATATGGAAAAGCAGAGACATTACTTTGCCAACAAATGTCCGTCTAGTCAAGGCTATGGTTTTTCCAGTGGTCATGTATGGATGTGAGAGTTGGACTGTGAAGAAAGCTGAGCGCTGAAGAATTGATGCTTTTGAACTGTGGTGTTGGAGAAGACTCTTGAGAGTCCCTTGGACTGCAAGGAGATCCAAGCAGTCCATCCTAAAGGAGATCGGTCCTGGGATTTCTTTGGAAAGAATGATGCTGAAGCTGAAACTCCAGTACTTTGGCCACCTCATGCGAAGAGTTGACTCATTGGAAAAGACTCTGATGCTGGGAGGGATTGGGGGCAGGAGGAGAAGGGGACGACCGAGGATGAGATGGCTGGATGGCATCACTGACTCAATGGACGTGAGTTTGAGTGAACTCTGGGAGATGGTGATGGACAGGGAGGTTTGGCGTGCTGCGATTCACAGGGCTGCAAAGAGTTGGACACGACTGAGTGACTGAACTGAACTGATATCACATACCTTCTGATAAATGGGATGGGAAGAGCGTGTCCCCTCCATGGTATTCTCTTCCAAAGGTCTGTAATCTCAGCTGATGTATGAGAATACATCAGGAGAGCCCACACTGCATTCTACAAAACACCAGCCCAGCCCGCCTCAAAACGGTGACGATAATGACACAGACAGGCTGTGGTGCTGTCACAGAGTGGGGGACACAGCCACTTACTTGCAGTGTGGTCTGCTGGATCCCAGGAGAGAAAAAGGCATCTGTGAAAGAACTGGGCAAATCCAAATGAAGTGTCTCGCGTAGTGAGTAGAGTTGTACCAGTGTTCATTTTCAGTTTTGGTAAATGTTACGTGAGTTGTTAGCATTAGGTGAAGCCAGGTGAGAGGGGCTTTCTTTATGGTCGTTGCAAGTCTTCTGTTAGTCTAAAGTAACTTCAAACTTAAAAAACAAATCAGAACAAACAGAAAATAACCAGAGACGATCCAGAATGAGTCGTGTTGTACGTGGCTTCTAAAGTTGAAAAAGGTATTGCTGTTATTCTGTTTTACAGGAAGATATGACTGTAGTTTCTAGAAGGAAGTTCTAGAAGAAAGACAGTTGCATTTGGTGTCACTTCTAGGAGTTTTATTGCTGACCATTTACTGGATGTTCCAGTGCCGCTGATTCTTGATCCACAAGTTTTATTCTGTTCTTTGGCTTTATTTTTCTTTTTCAACCATGAAAATAGTATCTTCAGCTTTTAGAGCTCTGGAATATAATATCTGTCATCATTATAAATCAGTTTAACTTTATTCATTTGAAGAATAATTTTAGGTTATATTTAAAAATCCACTTCTGCTCTGCTTGTGGTTGGTGAAACCTCAGCGTCACCTGCGCAGTTGTGTGGGTGGTGTGAGCAAGGCGAGTCAGTCAGTACAGAGGCAAGCCCCGCTGAGTCACGCAGCCAGAGGAGCTTGGTTCCGGAGCCTCTGACCCACCTCCTCCCAGCCTCCGGCAGCCCTTCCTTTCTGCTCCTCTGAAATAGAAATCGATGGCTTTGGCAGTCACCTTTGCTGACAGGAAGTCAAGGTGAGGTATTATAATAGAACCGTTCACTGGTACTGTGTCGGGAGGGGCGTCTGCAGCTCCTGAGATTTGTCTTCCCTCGGTGGCTCAAAGCCTTAGTTTGGGGATGATGAAGTTAGTTACCTGCATGAGGCCAGCAGCATGACCCAGTCGCTTTGATATTTTTTTGCTCCGTCTTCAGAGGGTTCTCCCGCCTATACTCACCAGAAATACACTGTTAATAAGATGCTCTTTTATTTGCTACGACTATATTCTCCCTTTAGAAATGTTGCAATGAAATGGAATGAGCCATTTAAAAAGTCGTTAGTCTTGATGTTTGTAGGCTCTGTCTTTTTGTCCCGAAGCAGTAGGAGAAGCTCGAGCGGATCCTGGCCAGCACAGGGTTACTAGGTGAGGGCAGAGCCGACGGCTCTCCCACTTGTAGCTGCGTGTCTGTGGGCAGCTCATTAATCTCCCGTGGTTCAGTTTATTTATGCAGTGGGAACAGCCACGGTGTCTGCCTCGTAGGATCATTGGGAGGGTTGAGTTAAAGATGCAGGTGAAACGCTTAACACAGTAACGGGTCAACTTGTCGCCTAACAGTTGGTGCAAGTTACTCAGCAAAAGAGTTTGAAGACTATTTGGAAAATTGGGGTACAATAATAAATACGAGTAGCAATAGTAAAAATGAAGATTACACAGGCTTCCTTGGTGGTCCACTGGTTAAGACTCCGTGTTTCCATGGCAGAGAGCACAGGTTCAGTTCCCAGTCGGGGAGCTAAGATCCTGCATGCCTCGTGGCACAGCACCCCCGCCCCCCACCAGAAAAATGAAGCTTACAGCAGTTGTTTCAGAGCATCTGGTGCCATGCCCAGTACCAGGGGAATTGGGTGCACATGTCATTTAATCCCCCCAGTAGCCCTAGTGGAGAGTCTTCCCTCAAATGAGGGACCCTCCGCTAGAGGGGCGAGCCCCTCAGCTGCCCAGTTGCAGAGCGGGGTGGGGGCCCCGTCTGTGGGGGCCAGGGGCTGTGTCCTTCCAGTGCTCTGCTGTGGGGGGCAGTGCGGTGCCTGCTCTTGACTCGGAACACGGCTTTTTCCCAAGTCACATCTCTCAGTGGTCCTCACATTACTTCTACAAAAATAAGTCTTCTGTGTGGGATTCTAAATAAAAACAAAGGCAAGAAACTCATGAGTCACTTTAAAGACTCTCTTACTTAAATAGAATATAATTACAGGGCTTTTCAAGTATATACGAAGTAAACAGTAGTATAATGAACCCGAGGCACTGCAGCCACCACCACCAAGCCTGCGGTTTTTAATTAATCTGTATAACTCCATCTGGTCTCCCGCCCCGCTTGGTTGCTGTCATGATTCAGTCACTCAGTCGTGTCCGACTCTTTGCATCTCTATGAACTGCAGCACGCCAGGCTTCTCTGTCCTTCACTATCTCCCAGAATTTGCTAAAACTCAAGTCCATTGAGTCGGTGATGCCATCCAACCATCTCATTCTCTATCGTCCCTTCTCCTCCTGCCTCCAGTCTTTCCCAGCATTAGGGTCTTTTCCAGTGAGTCAGTTTTTCACATCAGGGGACCAAAGTATTGGAGCTTTAGCATCATTCCTTATAATGAACACCCAGGACTGACTTCCTTTAGGATGGACTGGTTGGATCTCCTTGCTGTCCAAGGGGCTCTCCAGAGTCCTCTCCAACCACAGCTCAGAAGCACCAACTCACTGTCTAGAGTGGTCATAGCTTTTCTTCCAAGGAACAAGCGTCTTTTAATTTCGTGGCTACAGTCACTGTCCACATTGATGTTGGAGCCCAAGAAAATGAAATCTGACACTGTTTCCATTCTTTCCCCATCTATTTGCCATGAAATGATGGGACTAGAACCCATGATCTTTGTTTTTTGAAGGCTGAGTTTTAAGCTTTTCACTCTCCTCTTTTACCGTCAAGAGGCTCTTTAGTGCCTCTGTTCTTTCTGCCATTAAAGTGGTGTCGTTTGCATTATCTGCATAATGACATTTCTCCTGGCAGCCTTGATTCCAGCTTGTGAGTCATCCAGCCCAGCATTTCATACGATGTACTCTGCATATAAGTTAAATAAGCAGGGTGACAATATACAGCCTTGATGTACTTCTTTCCCAATTTTGAACCAGTCTATTGTTCTATGTCCGGTTCTAACTGTTGCTTCTTGTCCTGCATACAGGTTTCTCAGGAGGCAGATAATGTGGTCTGATATTCCCATCTCTCTAGTAATATTCCACAGTGTGTTGTGATCCAAAGGCTTTAATATAGTCCAGTGAAGCAGAAGTAGATGTTTTCTGGAATTCCCTTGCTTTTTCTGTGATTCATCATTTGTTGGCAAATTGATCTCTGGTTCCTCTGCCTTTTCTCAATCCAGCTTGCACATCTGGAAGTTCTCGGTTCATGTACTGTTGAAACCTGGCTTGAAGGATTTTGAGATAATCTTGCCTGCGTGTAAATGAGCGTAACTGTATGGTAATGGTAATTTGAACTTTCTTTGGCATTGCCTTTTTTGGGACCGGAATGAAAACTGACCTTTTCCAGTCCTGTGGCCACTGCTGAGTTTTCCGCATTTGCTGGCATGATTAGTGCAGCACTTTGACAGCATCATCTTTTAGGATTTGAAATCGCTCAACTGGAATTCTATCGTCTGCACTAGCTTTGTTTGTAATAATGCTTCCTAAGGCCCACTTGACTTCACATTCCAGGATGTCGGGCTCTAGGTGACAGATCACACCATCGTGATTATCTGGGTCGTGAAGATCTTTTGTGTACAGTTCTTCTGTATATTCTTGCCACCTCTTCTTAATATCTTTTGCTTCTGTTAGGTCCATACCACTTCTGTCCTTTATCGAGCCCATCTTTGCGTGAAACGTTCCCTTGGTATCTCAAATTTTCTTGAAGAGATCTCTAGTCTTTTCCATTCTATTGTTGTCCTCTTTTCTTTGCATTTTTCACTTAAGAAGACTTTCTTATCTCTCCTTGCTATTCTCTGGAACTCTACATTCACTTGGGTATATCTTTCCCTTTTTCCTTTGCCTTTCGCTTCTCTTCTTTCCTCAGCTGTTTGTAAGGCCTCCCCAGACAACCGCTTTGGCTTCTTGCATTTCTTTTTCTTGGGAATGGTTTTGGTCACCATCTCCTGTGCAATGTTCCAAACCTCTGTCCATAGTTCTTCAGGCACTTGTCTATCAGAGCTAGTCCCTTGAATCTATTCATCATCTCCACTGTATAATCATAAGGGATTTGATTCAGGTCATACCTAATGGCCTACTGGTTTTTCCTACTTTCTTCAATTTAAGTCTGAATTTTGCAACAAGGAGTTTGTGATCTGAGCCACGGTCAGATCCTACTCTTATTTTTGCTGACTGTGTAGAGCTTCTCTGTCTTCAGCTGCAAAGGATGTAGTCAGTCTGCTTTTGGCACTAACCATTTGGTGATGTTTATGCGTAGCTGTCTCTTGTGTTACTGGAAGAGGGTGTTTGCCGTGACCAGCGTGTTCTTTTGACAAAGCTCGGTCAGCCTTTGCCCTGCTTTGTTTTGTACTCCAAGGCCACACAAGCCTGCTGCTTCAGATGTTTGACTTCCTACTTTTGCATTCCACTTGGTTATTATTGTGCGATTCTTTTTTAAAGGCAAAACTTGCATTCATTGAAATGCGCGTTTTTGAACTGCGTGATCTTTGCAAGTGGGTGTCTCCGTGTACGCACAGCACAGAGCGCCTCTTCCGCCCTTGAGTTCCTGCACGCTCCTCGCTTAGTCCTCCCTCCCCGGCCCAGGGGGCCACTCTTCTGGGTTTTGTTTTGCTTCTCCTTACCCTCTTCTAGGAATTCCTGTTGAATGGAATCTCTCCACTCCTTTAGCACAGCACACGGGCGGGCTCTGAGGTTCACCCCTGTTGCTGTGTTTGCAGTTGATATCTCCTTACCGCCGAGTGGTGTGCATTCCAGGCTGTGACTGCAAAATGCCTTGTTTATCTCATCTCTTGTTGAGGAACTTTGGGGCTGTTTCTGGTTTTGGACCACTATGAATAAAGCTTCTGTAAAACGTCATACAAGACTTTTAATGGTTTTATATATATATATTTAGGTCATTACCTGGAAATAGAATCTCTGGGTCACAGGGCAAATGTATATTTAACATTACAAGAAACAGCCCAGCCTTTTTCTGAAATGATTATACCTTTTCTCCCTTCCACCAGCAAAGAACCCGAGAGCTCTAGTTGCTTCATGTCCTCTTCAGCCTTTGGTGTGGTTAGTCTTTTAAATTCTGGCCATTCCAGTGAGCATGTCCTGTTGCTTCATTGCGTGTGTGTGCTTGAATGTTTATTTGGCTGCGTTGGGTCTTAGTCACGGAGCTCGGGGTCTTTATCGCGTCGCGGGAATCTTTCACTGTGGCGCACTACACACAGGCCCTGTGGCTATGGTGTGGGCTCAGCACTTTCGATACGCGGGCCTGGTTGCTCCGCAGCATGTAGGATGTTAATTCCCGGACCAGGGATTGAACCTCACCCCCTGGATTGGCAGCGTGGAGTCTTAACCACAACATAGCCAGGGGAATCCCGCAGCCGGCTCTCCTGGAAGCAGCGGCTCGCCGGCTGGGGGTCCCGCAGCCGGCTCTTCTGAAAGCGGAGGCTTGCCGGCTGGGGGTCCCGCAGCCGGCTCTTCTAGAAGCGGAGGCTCGCCACATCCCTCTGTGTTCCACTCCATGATGTGTTCTGTTTTCAGCAGGGCAGTAAAAAGACAAACACACAGAAAAAACCTGAATGTCACTTGACCACAAAATTCAAAGCAACTCCAAGGCAAAGAAAAGTGGTTACTTTGCAGATTTTTAGGTTCCCCCCCACCCAAGATCTTTAAAAGCAGGAGCAGAGTTGATTTACATTTGAGCGCACACTGTTGCTTGAACTGAGGCACACAGAACCCAGTCAGCGTGCCCGTCTGATGTTTGCACTCTTCCCTTAGTTCTGAGCGAGTGCCTGGGGAGGCATAAAATGATTCTGTCTGCAATAAGAAAACGTGTTTCAGGGTATCATAGCTGGTTTTTGTATTAAAGATGAGAAGAGTGAGTAAATGTTTGTCTAAATGACAAAGCTGTTTGACTAACTGGTCCTAAACAACTGATTAATTTTTTCTTGTTTTTTAGATCGGGTGTATAGTTCGAAATTTAGAACTGTTGCTAGCTCCAGCTGGTTTCTGCTGTTTCCGCCTGAGGCTGGGCTTCTTGGTGCCGTTGGCGTTTGGGCCCAGGGGCGTCTTTGCTACATTCCTGTCCTGTGCACGGGAGGATGTTTAGCATTGTCCTTGGCTGCTGCCATTGAATGGAGCAGTGACGACTGAAAGTGTCTCTAGTGTTGTCCCGTGTCCCTTCGGGGCAAGGTCCCTTCGGGTGATAACCACTAACTTGCAGCAGAGGTACGGCAGGCACTGGTGGGGCTCTCCAGGGGCCTGGCCCTGGGTCAGGGACTCTGCGGGGTGGGACTGCGGGGTGAGCCGCGGGTGCCCTTCCAGCGCGCACCCCGGGGAGGGAGGGAGAGGTGCTTGGCAGCCGTTGCGTAAGCGCCCCCCGAAGAATGCCCTGCTTGAGCTTTGCTGCTTCCTCTTGCCTCGTTGGCGTGTGTGTTCCTCTCGCCTGCCCTAAGGAGAATAATCTGTATCTGCCCTGTCACTCAGAGGACGGTCTGATGTGGTGTGTTCTCTAGAACCTTAGTTCTAAGGGACGGTGACTTAATAGTACATAAGAGAGGACCCTGTGCCCTCAGAAAGTCTGGAAAATGTTGGTTTAAATGAAGGTAAAGTGTTTCCTTATGTGGTAGGATTTTTGAAAGCTTCTAACATCAACTGTAAATTGTCATTCTCCGAAAGGAACTGGATTGGCCCTGTCTCACGTTTCCTCAACATGCAGCTTATCCACAAAGCGTTTTCCAGAGAAATAAAATTCTGTGGGACATGTTTTGGGAAGTACTGTTCTAGAGTCACCTCGGGGAGGCCAGGGTGCAGGGAGGAGCAGGTGGTGGGCTGGGCATTGAGCTGGTGGAGTGGACGGACAGGGTTGTGCTGTGGTCCCTGCACACCCCAGGATGGCCATCCGTAACAGTTATTAGGCAGTGAAAAACTCAGGTTCTAGGCGGGAAGGCGGGAACGAGCTGCTATCCTGAGCCTCCGGGGTGCGGCCCCACCCCCACCCCCTACGCAGCATGCTTGGCCCCTTACCCAGNCCATCCGTAACAGTTATTAGGCAGTGAAAAACTCAGGTTCTAGGCGGGAACGAGCTGCTATCCTGAGCCTCCGGGATGCGGCCCCACTCCCACCCCCTACGCAGCATGCTTGGCCCCTTACCCAGCAGTCGTGAGATCCTCCACTCTCTCCAGCAACTAAAGGGTTACAGTCCCGGCTTCAGCAGAGACGCTGCTTCGCCAGCACAGTGAGCTGTGTCTTTTCAGGTCGGTTGTGGCCCATGGTGTGTAAGTTGCTAATATTTTGCGTATCATCCTGGGTGTGAGGGGAGAAACGGGATGGCAGCTGAAAGGGGCCTAAGGCTTTTTGTCAGAAGCACCCTTCTGCTCAGACTGCCCAGCCTCTTGTGTGTCAGGCTCCCATTTGTTGCCTAGCATGAGAGAGACTGGAAATATCCAGACGTGTTGACTTAAAACAGCAGTAATAATACACTATTGGGTATAACTGCCCTTTGAATAACCAAACGAACAGCTGAGCTTTACTCTCCACGCTGAAAGTTGGTTGGGAATTCCCTAGCTGTCCAGTGGTTAGGACCCGGTTCAACCTTGGGGCTCAGGTTCAGTCCTTGGTCTGAGAGCAAGAAGCCTACGAACCACGTGGCGAGGCCAGGAGGGAAAAAAAAGTGGATGAGACAGTTTTGCCAGTTCAGAGAAAGACTATTTCCAGAATCAGTTTCTCTTGGAGCCGCTGAGATGGAGTCTCCAGTGGACGGAGTCATCCGGCTGGGATGGTCCCGCGGGCCCAGCCACAGGGAGAGCGCCCTGGCATGGGTCAGTCGGGAGGCTGGCACAGCCAGCCCCAGGCCGTTGGCCTCTGTTGTGTTGTTGTGATCTGTGACGTGAACACTGAGGCAGGCAGAGCAGTCCCATAAAGAAAAGCCTCAGGAAGACATGCCTGCTGAGAGAACGCCTCTCCCCAGATGAAGGACTGTGAAAACATGTACAGCCTGCATTAAACATCAGAAATAAGGCCGGTCTGAACTTGAGACGCTTGTTTTCAGATGTTGCTTACATTGCTGTTAGTTCCTATAAACTGACTAATGGAAAATTTTAGTCTCTGTTTCTATATTTATTGTAAGAGAAACTACCAAACTATTCTTTCAGGAGTTCAGATGGGAAGAGTTTGAATGCATGCCCAAAGCTGTAAGAGCCTCGATTTCCATAAGATAATGTAGAAATGAGATATGCTTCTGTTCAGCTGCTGATGGGAGAAATAAAACCTGATAAACTTGCTTGGCATTATTTGTGAGTTTGTAACTTGTGATCATGGATAATAAACAGTGATTTGATAACCCTGACTTTAAAGTTGACCTGAATAATAAACTCATTATTTGTTTTTACCTGCACAATAGTATTGAGCAAGTGAACAACCTGCGTGAGATACAAGCACTGAGACGCCTGAATCCACACCCGAACATTCTCACGTTGCACGAAGTGGTTTTGTAAGTATATTGGGGCTTTAAAAATGATCTAACCTCGATGACAATTGTTAGATCTCTTTTTAAGAAAGAAAACCATAGTAGACATTTTAAATACTGGCTTTGTAGCTCAGACACATATTTGGGCCAATGTCTGCATCTGAGTCCTAAAGTGGAAAGGCCTTCGTTGCAGTGACTCTGTGTCACAGCAGCGAACATCATTTGAATGGTCCCCCTCCCGGAAGCTCAGCTGGGCCTCCGTGGAGGCGGCGGTGGCTCGGGACACCTGCCTGTGAGCCTGTGGCCCTCTTTCGGGGGCTGCACTTGGGTCATCCCTGCAGTTGCCATCTTGGTATGACTTCATGCAGCCGTTCTCACCGTATTCCACGTAATTTCCGGGGATTTCTCATTTCTGTTCTAATCAAAAAGGCAGAGCACAGCTCGTCTGGACGGGCTTGTCTGCCGGGGCCTGGGGCTGGGATCTGGCCTGAAGCTCCGAGAAAGTGCTCCTCAGCAGGAAGCCTGGCCTGTACCACCATCTGGGAAACCGCAGCCTCTGACCATTGAGCTGGGGGAGGTTTTCATCTGAGAGCTGACCAGTTCTAAACTCAAAACGCAGTGCCTTGTCTTGGCCACGTGGCCTCCTGGCCCGCGTGCCCTGAGGCACGTGTTCCGCCGGGTCCGGAGACTGCAGCCTGCACGGGCCCTGCCTGTGCCGAGTGCTTCAGGGGCAAAGCGCTTCTGTCCACGGCAGACTGAGGGACAGCGCGCCCCGTCCAGCCCCTCCACAGGCGCCCTGCGGGGCCCGGGGCGACCCTGCAGGGGCGTGGGGAGAGGCGTCTTCCTCCTTTTGCCCCTGGCTGGGTTTTGTATTTCACTCCCCACACTGTGATGTATCTCAGTGACACAGAAGTAATTTAGGTAAATTAAAGCTGAATTTGCAGACAGAGCTTGAATTAAGTCCTACTTTCTTTGTTTTGCTTCTCAAACTCCTCAACCTGTTTCTTCTGTCTGAAGATATAACAGTTACTTTCATAATCTCGAGATGCTTTTTTCCCAAAATTGTGGGAGGCCAGCTTTTAGAATTTTTGNTAAGTCCTACTTTCTTTGTTTTGCTTCTCAAACTCCTCAACCTGTTTCTTCTGTCTGAAGATATAACAGTTACTTTCATAATCTCGAGATGCTTTTTTCCCAAAATTGTGGGAGGCCAGCTTTTAGAATTTTTGCCTAAAGTCGTTTTATTATTAAAATTATTTTTACCTAATACTGATTGAAAATCAAAACTTCTGCTGTTTCGGTCATTACACTTTGGCCTTTTCTGTGGGAGTGTTTTATGTTTATCAGAAGTGTTTACAAATGAGTTAAGTATTTGATGCTTTTTTTCTGATTGATACAAGGAAAAAACCATTTTAAAATCCTGCTTTATTCTTCAGTGACAGAAAATCTGGTTCTCTCGCACTAATATGTGAACTTATGGACATGAATATTTATGAGCTAATACGAGGTATGTAGAATAATTGGAAAGAGCATCTAAGATCTTTTAAAGCTTAGTTCCCATATATTTGTCTTAATTCTCGAAATCATCGATCACCACGGTCCAGTAGTTGTATATAGGTAGACAGTGCGTGTGTGCTAAGTTGCGTCAATCGTGTCCGACTCCCTGTGACCCAGCGGACTGTAGCCCGCCAGGCTCCTCTGTCCGTGGGGTTCTCCAGGCAAGCATCCTGGCGTGGGCTGCCCTTCCTCCTCCAGGGATCTTCCCGGCTCAGGGGTTGAACTCGGGTCTCTCGCGTCTCCTGCACCGGCGGGTGGGTTCTTCACCGCTAGCGCCGCCTGGGTGTGGGGGATACCTGGGGGGCAGTCTTGTCTGCTCAGAGCATGGCTGCAGACGGGAAGGGAGGCCACACGGGGCGACGCGGGTGAGGGAGGCGCAGCGGGAGGCCCGGCTCAGGCCTCCCGCGGGCTCGTGCCCTTCGAGGGTCCGTTCCGGGCTCTGCCGTGGCTCGGCATTCTACTCTAGGCTTCGGAATGAGGCAGGCTTCCCCCACAAATCATCGCTTGAGAGGGACTCTCCTTCCTCCTGGGGTTGGGACCCTCACGTGGTGCCCTGAACTGCTGAGCGCTCATCCATCCCTGTCTTTTGAACAATACAGCTCTGTTTGGGGAAGCTGCTGGCCTGAGCCGACCCCAGTCATGGCTGGTTTTGGAGGCCGGCAGAGGTCACTTGAGGGAAGCAGAGAGCAGGAGGCAGAAGGTTGGCCCATGTTGGTCAAATAGCCCTGGGTCTGACCCCCCGGGCCCTGCCCCGTGGCATTAGATGTCAGGACAAATGAGCCTTGTAAATATCACACAGCAAGTGTTAGACTTTATGGGTCATATTATTCTTACTGAACAAATGAAAAAAAATTACTGCCTTATGTTATATGAGGGACTCTTTATATCTGAAATAGAGGTTTAGCGACAGTATCATAGATGATTTAAAAACTGCTATATTACTTCAAGCAGGTTAGGCCAAAGGGCAGATGATGTGCTATAGAAAACTTTTAGATCAAGAAGCTGTTCTTGCAACAAAGGGGACCTTTAACATGACGTTAAAGGTGCACGTGAAGAGTTCAGATAAAACTATGTTTATGAAGTAGGAGTGTGGAAAGAAGTATTATGGCAAATGGACATATTTTATATGTGATTTAAAATATGTGGCTTAGTAAGTTAATAAATAGCATGAGTAGACAAGTTTTACATCTGTGAAAGTTGATATAAAACTTTTGGATCCAGAAGCTTTTACATCTTTTGAGGAAAGTAGGAGATTGCCTTGTATCTGGGAATATATGGTGTTTCTTTTAAGTTACAAACCTTGTGTATTTTATTCATAGACAAACCTCTCACTCAGGTGTCTTGCTTTAAGTACAATTTAAAATAAACTTAGTCATCTGGTTTCTTGGTCTAAAACCTATTAAAAATAAGAGCTCTTACAAGGAGTTTCTAGAACTTTACACACCTACAGAAAGTGACAGGTGAGGATCCAGTAATGAGGGAGGAGACTGAAAAGGTCCGGGAAACCAGCCGTAAGCTGCCAGGGCCCCCAGGACAGGTTAGAGGGAGCACAGTCATGTACTGGTTTGTGGTGACCATATCACTATAGGATATGCTGACGGGAAAGTGGGTGAAATGTGTTTAAAAGATTCCCATGTAAAATACCTCCAAATAGAAAAGAGTTTTATATCTGAGAAGTAAACCTCACTTACCTGGAAATTTCACTTGAGGTCTTATTCCAGACAACTTGGATAAATAAGGTGTTACTCTTGATTAACTTTCAGATACACTAACTGACTTAGATTCTTCACTTTGATAGACTCTGTGTAATACCTATTTTAACAGTGTATCAGGACAGGATATCAATGCAACCAAGAGAAACAACCGCTAAATTTTACTGTAATTTGCAATGATCTTTTTACCAGTAAGCCGACATTTTGTTCTTAATGAAACTACAGAATCACTTCCTTTTAGTATAATAACAATTCTCTTGGTATAAGGATACATATGTTAGAATTATGATTGTTAGAGTGTGATATTTTAAAACTCGAGGGGAGGGGATAATTTCTGGCAAGTTTCTATGTGTTTAGATTGGAGAAAACTTTGTTTAGAAATCAGTATTTTAATTTCCAGTAGTAGAGGAGTTGTGTGATTGGAGGACGTGAATCTGTTTCTCTCAGAATCTGTCTACAGAGCCTGCAGAAAGCAGACTGTTGTATTCAGGCTCAGCGGCCGCTGGCTCATCCCGTGGATGCCGCGTGGCTTCACAGGCCAGGCGCTGTGCTCTGAGCGTGGGATCAGGTGCTCTCGGTGCTAAGGGGCCTCTACGTGTCAGATGTTAAAACGTGGGGAGAACAGTTGACAGCGATTGTCAGACACTCACTGTTGGAACGCGAACCCTGATTTCAGAGCTGCCTTCGCATTGAGGAAATGCAGTCATCCCTTCGGGTCTGCAGGTTCTGGTTCCAGGAGCCCTGCAGGTTACCAGAATCCATGGATGCTCAGGCCCCTTGTATATGAAACGACTCAGGGATTCAGCCAACCTCAGAAACCTCGGATGCGGGACCCGCGGACAGAGACCCGGGGCCTCGGGGGCGCTGACAGTGTGGCGATAACAGTGGCGGCTGACGGCCGTGGGTGCCCGCCACAGGCCCAGCGCTGCCCCTGGCTCTCGAGAGGAGTCAGCTTGTTTCACCCTGAGCGCCTGTGAGGCAGACTCTGTCATGATGGCGTGTTCGGGATGGTGAAAGGAAGGCATGGAGAGACGAGGGGCCCGTCCATGGCCGTGGGCCTCGTCCGTGGTGGTCTGGGGGCGGGACTCGGGTAGCGCCTGCTCTTGCCCACGCCGCCCGGCTCTCTGGGCAGCCCTGAGTGGACCGGGAAGGCTTGGCGGCCAAGGCCACCATCGACCACTTTTGGGCCACGTAGTCGCCTTCCATGGCTCCTCTGCCTGTCCGCCTCGACAGACTTGGCCACCCAGACCCCGAGACTCTCCCCGCAGCACACGGGCCGCCTTCTGGACCGCAGGCTGTTCCAGGTCCAGGGGCTCGTTTTGTCACCTTAGGGTTATACCATTTAGAGCCTGTGAGTGGACCAGGCACCCTAAAACAAGTCCATGACTCTGAGCCGGGTAGGAAAAAGCAGATCAAGCTTTGTTCGACTGTCAGCGCAGCGTTACCTTTTGTTTCCCTGAGGAGCTTAGGAGCTCTGAGCTGTGGAGCATTTTATACAAGGGGCTTGCACATCCACGGATTGTGGTACCTGAGGGGCTCCTGGAACCAGTACCCTGCAGACACCCAGGGATGACTGCATTTCCTCAGTGCTGAGGCAACTCTGAAACCAGAGTTCATGTTCCAATCATTATGCAAAGTAACGATGCATGACAGATTAATTACTGTGTCAGATAAATTCAGTTGTATTTTCATATTTGATCAAATCTGAGCCACTGAACTGTAAGATGCAGTATTCTTTATGTACCAACAAAAAGGAAGAAAAATATTGCCACTGCCGCTCTGACTCATAG
Source organism: Neotragus pygmaeus (assembly GCA_006410875.1). Taxonomy (NCBI): domain Eukaryota; kingdom Metazoa; phylum Chordata; class Mammalia; order Artiodactyla; family Bovidae; genus Neotragus; species Neotragus pygmaeus. The sequence continues at coordinate 17,380 of SJYV01020003.1, forward strand.
CAATTTTAGTTCTGTCCTTGTTAACGGAACTGGTTCAGAACCATCGAGACAGTTTCCACCCACGTCACTTTTGTGCATATATAAAAAGGAAATAGACATGACATAAACCCGTTACGGCGTTTCTAACTCTTCCTTGAAACATTCTGAAGTGGCGTGGTCGCTGAGAGTCTTCCTCACACTGTTTATCTGTGCCGTTCAGGGTGTGAGTGAGTAGCGTTATTTTCGCTGGAATTTTCTGAAGCCGATGGCGCCATCCTGTTAGGTCAGTGCTGGTGCTTCTGGGAGGTGCCCTCCGGTTCTGTGTTGATGGAGCACAGGTGTCCCTGACCGCACTCCAGGCCAGAGCGCGCACAGCGCCGCGCGCCCCTCGCGGGGTAATCGTGGTGCCTGGCTCTCGGGGTGGCTGTGAGGAGTAAATGACAGGTGTGGGGTGTGTGGAGCAGCGCCCGGCGGGCGAGGTCTTTAATCAGCGTGCGCTCCTGTCACCACCACCACCACCATCAGCGCGCTGCGCCCAGCTGACGTGTGCCGGCTCTGGCTCGTTCCCATGCTGGGAGCTCAGCTGCACTCCAGAGACGCGGAGAAGAGCTTCCAAGAAGTCAGAGCGCTTGCCTGCGATGAGCCAGCTTCAGAGAGCAGAGCTGGGGACTTCCCTGGCAGCCCAGTGGTTAAGACTCGGCTTCAATGCTGGGGGTGTGGGCTCCATCCCTGATCAGGGAACTGAGATCCCACATACCGATAGTATGGCCAAAAAATAGACACGAAGCAAAGCAGAAGGCAGAGAGCAGGGCTGGGGGCCCTCCTTGAACGCGGTCCTGTTGAGAGAGGGGTGCTGGTGATGGCTCCAGCTCCATGCTGAGTCTGACAGCCCGCCTGCTACGCTCTGCCGGTCAGGACCTCCAGCTTCTCTGAGAACCACGTGCTGTCCTGCAGGGCTCTCTCTTGGAAAACACCGATGGCAGACACGTGCTCACTCAATGCCTCAGGGCCTAGCCTCTGGGCCCAGGCGTAGACTGTGGCCGGCAGGCACCTCGGAGCCTGACCAGGAGGGCCAGCCGCAGCCTGGGGACGGGGCATCTTGTGGGAGGGGCGTGTGTGCTAGATTTCCTGGTTCAGCGCGGGCTACACTGGAGGCCACAGCAAATCACTGTGTTCACTTTCGATTTTTTACATTGCTGCTGTTGTATGTGACATTCATTAAGTGCCTTCTTAATGAGAATATTTGGTAAAAAATTATCTTGGAATAATTTGGCTCAGTGAGCCAGGGAAATACTGTTTGCAGTCTGCTGCTGGCTTCAGTAAAGGGTCATACAAGGAACCTCAGGGCGTTTTATTAACAGTATTTTGTCTGCTTCAAGATGTTTGTGAGAATCTGGTGGGAACCAGATACTATCTTGCGCCCGGAAAGTTAGGATCTTGTTTTGGGGGAAATACTTTTGAAAGTCGATAGTCCATCCTCCTTGTCGAAGGTGTGGACTCTCTGACTGCTCAGACCAGTGGTGCCCCTGGCTCAGGCGGGCCCCTGGTTCCCCTGGGAGCCCCCGTGTGCAGACAGGGATTCCTATGGAGAGATGGGAAGGAGTCGCAGCCTTGCCCCCACGGCTACGAGTGGGTAGAGGGAGCTGGCCCGGGAGGAAGGGAGAGGGTCCTGCACTGGGGGCAGAAGGCAGTGAAAGGTCAGACTCCTGGCCCCCCGCCTGCTTGTAACTCACTCGGTCTAGGCCTGGGCCTTGGAATCTGCTTGAAGAAAGATCCCTAGTGATTCCCTCAGTCTAGGCCTGGGCCTTGGAATCTGCTTTATGAAAGATCCCTAGGCGATTATGAAGATTGGATGCAGTAGACTTTTCCTAAAAGAGGCCACCTTCCCTGAGTTCAGGTTCTGATGAATGTGAGGACAGCTTTATGCTGTAACTAGGATGTGGCTGTGTGGCAGTGGCTGGGAAGGGTGCTTCTAGGAACAGAGCGGCGTGAGCACGACCGGAAGTGGGAGAAGGGGATGGGGCGAGGGCGTCCCGGCAGCGAGAGCAAGGCATGGGACGTGGTTCCTAAGGCGCACAGCCAGGCCCCGCAGCTGGTTCTGGGCACTTGCTAGAAAGGCAGCTTTGAGGGCCCCACCGCAGACCTGCTGAACCTGCCGGGCCGGGATGGAGAGCAGTCTGTGTCCTCACCAGCCCCGGGGGACTGGGGCCCCGGGTCCTGAGAGCTCTGCCCCCGGGGTCTGGGGAGCCCGCCTCATCTGTGGCAGCGAGCCAGAGGGGACAGAACCTCACAACACTTCAGCCAGCCTCACGGGTGACAGAGAGCAGAAATTTTGCTTTCTTCTCACCTTTGTACAGATAATTGATAAAATTACAGAATTCCTCAAGCTGTGGGAAGCCAACAATCTTAGTTTTAATTCTTTTAAATTGTGGAAAACTGAAATCCTGAAAGATGATGCTGTGAAAGTGCTGCACTCAATATGCCAGCAAATTTGAAAAACTCAGCAGTGGCCACAGGACTGGAAAAGGTCAGTTTTCATTCCAATCCCAAAGAAACGCAATGCCAAAGAATGCTCCAACTACCACACNGAAACTACAGAATCACTTCCTTTTAGTATAATAACAATTCTCTTGGTATAAGGATACATATGTTAGAATTATGATTGTTAGAGTGTGATATTTTAAAACTCGAGGGGAGGGGATAATTTCTGGCAAGTTTCTATGTGTTTAGATTGGAGAAAACTTTGTTTAGAAATCAGTATTTTAATTTCCAGTAGTAGAGGAGTTGTGTGATTGGAGGACGTGAATCTGTTTCTCTCAGAATCTGTCTACAGAGCCTGCAGAAAGCAGACTGTTGTATTCAGGCTCAGCGGCCGCTGGCTCATCCCGTGGATGCCGCGTGGCTTCACAGGCCAGGCGCTGTGCTCTGAGCGTGGGATCAGGTGCTCTCGGTGCTAAGGGGCCTCTACGTGTCAGATGTTAAAACGTGGGGAGAACAGTTGACAGCGATTGTCAGACACTCACTGTTGGAACGCGAACCCTGATTTCAGAGCTGCCTTCGCATTGAGGAAATGCAGTCATCCCTTCGGGTCTGCAGGTTCTGGTTCCAGGAGCCCTGCAGGTACCAGAATCCATGGATGCTCAGGCCCCTTGTATATGAAACGACTCAGGGATTCAGCCAACCTCAGAAACCTCGGATGCGGGACCCGCGGACAGAGACCCGGGGCCTCGGGGGCGCTGACAGTGTGGCGATAACAGTGGCGGCTGACGGCCGTGGGTGCCCGCCACAGGCCCAGCGCTGCCCCTGGCTCTCGAGAGGAGTCAGCTTGTTTCACCCTGAGCGCCTGTGAGGCAGACTCTGTCATGATGGCGTGTTCGGGATGGTGAAAGGAAGGCATGGAGAGACGAGGGGCCCGTCCATGGCCGTGGGCCTCGTCCGTGGTGGTCTGGGGGCGGGACTCGGGTAGCGCCTGCTCTTGCCCACGCCGCCCGGCTCTCTGGGCAGCCCTGAGTGGACCGGGAAGGCTTGGCGGCCAAGGCCACCATCGACCACTTTTGGGCCACGTAGTCGCCTTCCATGGCTCCTCTGCCTGTCCGCCTCGACAGACTTGGCCACCCAGACCCCGAGACTCTCCCCGCAGCACACGGGCCGCCTTCTGGACCGCAGGCTGTTCCAGGTCCAGGGGCTCGTTTTGTCACCTTAGGGTTATACCATTTAGAGCCTGTGAGTGGACCAGGCACCCTAAAACAAGTCCATGACTCTGAGCCGGGTAGGAAAAAGCAGATCAAGCTTTGTTCGACTGTCAGCGCAGCGTTACCTTTTGTTTCCCTGAGGAGCTTAGGAGCTCTGAGCTGTGGAGCATTTTATACAAGGGGCTTGCACATCCACGGATTGTGGTACCTGAGGGGCTCCTGGAACCAGTACCCTGCAGACACCCAGGGATGACTGCATTTCCCCAGTGCTGAGGCAACCCTGAAACCAGAGTTCATGTTCCAATCATTATGCAAAGTAACGATGCATGACAGATTAATTACTGTGTCAGATAAATTCAGTTGTATTTTCATATTTGATCAAATCTGAGCCACTGAACTGTAAGATGCAGTATTCTTTATGTACCAACAAAAAGGAAGAAAAATATTGCCACTGCCGCTCTGACTCATAGCAATTTTAGTTCTGTCCTTGTTAACGGAACTGGTTCAGAACCATCGAGACAGTTTCCACCCACGTCACTTTTGTGCATATATAAAAAGGAAATAGACATGACATAAACCCGTTACGGCGTTTCTAACTCTTCCTTGAAACATTCTGAAGTGGCGTGGTCGCTGAGCGTCTTCCTCACACTGTTTATCTGTGCCGTTCAGGGTGTGAGTGAGTAGCGTTATTTTCGCTGGAATTTTCTGAAGCCGATGGCGCCATCCTGTTAGGTCAGTGCTGGTGCTTCTGGGAGGTGCCCTCCGGTTCTGTGTTGATGGAGCACAGGTGTCCCTGACCGCACTCCAGGCCAGAGCGCGCACAGCGCCGCGCGCCCCTCGCGGGGTAATCGTGGTGCCTGGCTCTCGGGGTGGCTGTGAGGAGTAAATGACAGGTGTGGGGTGTGTGGAGCAGCGCCCGGCGGGCGAGGTCTTTAATCAGCGTGCGCTCCTGTCACCACCACCACCACCATCAGCGCGCTGCGCCCAGCTGACGTGTGCCGGCTCTGGCTCGTTCCCATGCTGGGAGCTCAGCTGCACTCCAGAGACGCGGAGAAGAGCTTCCAAGAAGTCAGAGCGCTTGCCTGCGATGAGCCAGCTTCAGAGAGCAGAGCTGGGGACTTCCCTGGCAGCCCAGTGGTTAAGACTCGGCTTCAATGCTNGTTCTTTACCTAGATTCAATAATTATGTACAGTTTGTCCTGTTTGTTCGGTCATATTTCATATACCTTTATATGGGTAGTTTTTCCCTGAGTCATTTGAGGGTAAATTGGAAACATCATGCCTCTAAGATCCTGAAATACTTCAGTGGGAATTTCCTAAGAATAATAACATCCTGTTTCATAATGAAAATGATAAATCTTAATGTTAATATTCTATTATCTAATCCATAGTCCATGTTCAGATTTTGTCAGTTATCCCAATAAAGTTTTTTATAGCTTTTCTCCCCATTTTAGGATCAGATCCAAAATTATACATTACTTTTCATTGTTTCTCCTTCAGTTCAGTTCAGTTCAGTCACTTAGTCATGTCCGACTCTTTGCGACCCCATGAATTGCAGCATGCCAGGCATCCCTGTTCATCACCATCTCTCGGAGTTCACTCAGACTTATGTCTATCGAGTCCGTGATGCCATCCAGCCGTCTCATCCTCGGTCATCCCCTTCTCCTGCCCCCAATCCCTGCCAGCATCAGAGTCTTTTCCAGTGAGTCAACTCTTCGCATGAGGTGGCCAAAGTACTGGAGTTTCAGCTTTAGCATCATTCCTTCCAAAGAAATCCCAGGGTCGATCTCCTTCAGAATGGACTGGTTGGATCTCCTTGCAGTCCAAGGGA
>SJYV01020005.1:0-12286 GCA_006410875.1 Neotragus pygmaeus
TCTTGGAATAAGACCTCCTTCTGGAATGACCTGCTCTAGGAAAGGGTGGAGATGCCAGGCTAAGAGCGACTTTTCAGTTTTCCCACATTTCTGTTTCATGCCAAGCCACAGCGAGAGCACAGGCTTATTCTGTCCAGTGCTTTCTGGCAAACATTTGCTTCTGGACAGAAATTTCAAGCACCCGTTCAACAGGGCCAAGTGCAGGGCTCAGCCCACAGCTGAGCCATCAACTGTGCTGGTCACCACCAGCTGTCATACAAGAAGACCCAACCTGGGAAAGCATTCCAGATGTTCACCCAACTTCTGTTTGGTGGCTTTTTGAAGTCCTTCCTGCCAAATCCACATGGATGAGGGACAGATGAGATTTTAGAAAGCAGCTTTTCTCTGACAGTTTGTTCTATATTTGGATTTTGGAGTCACTCAGTAGATTTTGCAGATAAAAGAAAACTTCAGAATTTCATAGGCATGAGCCAACATGGGCTGGAAACCGGCTGTGAGCAACACTTGAGAATCAGGCTATCGTCCGTCTTTCCCACTTAAGGAGAGGTGACCTTGGGAGGTTGCTAAACTTTTTAAAATATTAGTTGTCACCTTGGTAGAATGGGAGCAAATGACAAATCTCAGAGGGCAGCAGTGAGGATAAATGACACAGTCCTACAGAGCACCTGCTTTAGAAAGTTCTCAGTAAACGTTAGTCTCTACCCACACCTGACTTTGCTTCACCTACAGGACTTCTTCACCTTGACCCTACTAGAGAGTGGAGGATTTCTTATTAACTTGGTAGAGTATCATGTTTCAGAAGCTGCTGTACATTGAGGAAGATCTTTATCCTATCAAATCCAGATCCATCTCAACCATTAAATGTATTCAAACCCAACAATTAACCCATATCCTATTTTAAATGAACAAGAATTTCTACCACCGCCTCTATCTTTAAATTGGGAAATTGGGATTATATCCACTAGTAGCCTGTTCAAACTAAAGAACATAACTAAATCTCCTGTTGATCGGTCAGTAAATATTCAGTGAGTGACCTTCCTGGGTTAGAAATTATGTTTGGCAGTGGGGAATACAAAGATGACAAAGAACTGTCCTCTGCCATCCAAGAGAGAATGTTTGTATGAATGGTGATGGACATGTGAAAAGGTGGGTATAGATCAGCATCTCAGGGCGACAGGGTACCATGTGCAGAAGAGAGTCCCTTAAACAGCCTAAGAGTGTGAAGGCTCTGGAGAGCTATCAGGAAGAGGTGGGACCTTCAGTTCAGTTCAGTTCAGTTCAGTCCAATCGTTCAGTCGTGTCCGACTCTTTGCGGCCCCATGAATCGCAGCACGCCAGGCCTCCCTGTCCATCACCACCTCCTGGAGTTCACTCAGACTCATGTCCATCAAGTCAGTGATGCCATCCAGCCATCTCATCCTCAGTTGTCCCTTCTCCTCCTGCCCCCAATCCCTCCCAGCATCAGAGTCTTTCCCAATGAGTCAACTCTTTGCATGAGGTGGCCAAAGTACTGGAGTTTCAGCTTTAGCATCATTCCTTCCAAAGTAATCCCAGGGCTGATCTCCTTCAGCCTTAACTGAGTCTTAAAATGAGTCTGGCAAAGGAGAGGAAAGAAAATTCAGAAAGAAGGAATAGTAAGAGCAAAGGCAAAGAGATGAGAAAATCAGGACAACTTTAGGAGCCATAGTCCAACTGCATTGTAGGAACAGAAAGTTTGAAGTGATTTTGGAGAAAGAAGCCACTGGAGACTGACATCTTGGAGATGTGGACTGAGTTCTGTGGGTCTAAAGTAAAGGGTTAGTTGCTGAGTTACGTCAGGCTCTTTATGACCCCTCCAGGCTCCTTTGCACATGGAATTCTCCAGGCAAGAGTACTGGAGTGGGTTGCCATGCCCTCCTCCAGGGGATCTTCCAACCTGGGACTGAACCCAGGTCTCCTACACACACGCACACACCCACCAAATGCCCTCCCCGAGCATGTGTGTGTGTGTATAGGAGGTGTGTGTGTCTGTGTGTGAAGGAGCTGGCATGCCTTCATCTTTACCAGGCATAGTTTCACAGAAGAGTGGGGTGGTGGGTCTCTTCTTCTGTCCCCCTGGTAATGGGCTTCCCTCACCTGGTGCAGACAGCTCTCTGCACAGACATCACCCCCCCATTGCCTCTGGTTCCCATGTGTAGGGAGAACTGAGTGCCTCCTTCAGAGCAAATGCATCTCTGCTATTTCAGTGCTGCCTAATGCAGAGATGGCCCCACAGGTCAGAGAAGTTGGGCCCTGAGAGTCGGGCTGGGAATCAGGAAGAAACCTCCCTAGTCCTGCCCCTGTCTCTTATACACATCTTGTAGTCATTCTACCCTCCCAGTAAGAGGAACCCTTGCCCCCCTTCATCCAGTGACAGTGTGGAGTGTGTGGAGGATGAATGGATTCTGTTGAGGTCCTGGCTTCCTTCCTTGCCTGCTCTGGAACCCCCACTCTTGGAACCCCCAGATTCTACACTTGTGAAATAGAACTGCATTGCGTGCCAGGCTCTATTGTTGTGAAGAATACATGAGATAATGTGGGGAAAGCCCCTGGCAAGGAAACTGGCAAAGAACAAGCAATTAATGTTAGTTTTTGCCTCTCCATTTTGCATCTAATTTGCACCTTCCACATAAAGCCTTAAGTTGTTTAGAACGAATCCCTCCCACCTCTACCTCTGCCCTTTCTCAGCCATACTTCATTATTATTTTCTTTAATCTATCACCTTCCTCATCAAATTGGATGTTTCCAGTCTCTCCCAAATTTCTACCTAGGTACCTGTGAATGGTACGTATTAGACAAATCAGCAGACAGAGGAAGAATTTGGGTGCCGGCCGTGAACTATGGGATTTTCATAAAGTCTAATTCCCACCAGACCTTAGCTGGAACACAAGTCTATCTCCAGGCTAAGACTGTATCTTCCACTTATTCTGTCAGTCTATTTTTCACTTAATGTGCATCTGCTGAGTACCCAGTAAGTGCCAGAGATTGTGCTTGTGCTGCCCGTGTGGACGTGAGTGGACCTCCCTTCACGAACAAGTCCTCTGGGAGAGGCATAAATAGTCCTGCCCAAGTGTCTGATGTCAGAGGAGGCAGTAAGCTACTGTGTGGCATGTTAGAGGAATGACATGCAAAGAGAAAACTTGCTTCCTGTTCACTGCAGTCAGAGGGTGTGTACAGAGTCTTGCCTATCTCCTGTCCCAGCCCCTACTATCTGCCAGTCCCAGCTTTGATGCTAATCTTTCTCCTGTATTTGCCTCCTCTAGCTGGCTTCTCTGCTTCAGCTTCTCCTGCTCCTTCCCTCTGTCTGGGAGAGACTGGGCTTGGCCACCACCACGCTCTCCTAAAGTGCTTTCTAGCTGGGAGTCCAGATTCACAGAATTGCTTTCTCCCAGAGCCTTTCCTGCCCTTTTCTCTTCTGAGTGTCTCTCCTGGGACAGGCTGGGTTATATTAATGGCTTTGGCTGCAGGCAGCTTTTGAAGATTTGTTCTACAAGAGATGTCAGCTGTATTCCTTAGACTATGACTCAAGCATTTAAACTTTCCAACAATGATTTATTATCGGGCAGACTTTTTTTTCCACCCTTTTTCCTACTGCTTGTCTGTTGGGACCTTCGAAAGGTGATAAAGATAAGGCAGATGGGGAGTCTGGTGGGGGTTGATTAACATGGATGAGTTCCCACTCCCCTAAAAGTCAGAAAAACTAGGGCCTCCACGAAATTGCTGTTAGAGAAGAACCTGCACAAAAATCGTGTTTCTATTCCCACAAGCACCATCTGTTCAAGTTTGTTAGGTACCAACTGGATGTGATACCCACTTACGACAAAGAGAGTCAGTTATGTGGTTTGACCCATGCGGTCAACTATCTCAGAAGTTGGTGGGTTAATCCATAAGTGATTAATCATTTTGATCATTAACATGACAGTAACTAGGCTCTCAGATGAGAACGTTGGGTCATGATCTCCTTATTTCAGATACTTAGAATTTTAATCAGAACCTTCTGTGATCTGAGTAAACCAACTACCAGTGGCCACTCTGGAAAATTCTGTGATCTGGTCAATGACTATAATTTCTTAAAGGAGCTAAATAACTATTTACTTGGGTCTCTGTTCCCTTATGATATAGAGTCTTGACAGATAGACCTTATATATGATATAGAGTCTCGGTGGGGCCAGGGCATGAATGTTTTGTAAAAGCACCATGGTAATTCCAATCTGTACCTGGGATTGACAAACACTGGCCCGAAGATTCTCTAATCCATTGCATCAATCCACAAGACTTTCCACCTCCAAATTTGTATATATACTTACTTTAATATGTATTTGTCAATTATTTATGTCATGTTTATTTTTAATTTGTGTATTAGCTTCTCCAATGAAATGGTTGTCATCCTGAAGGGAGGGACGTACCCATTATGGTTTTAAATATTTAATATCTAGCACACCATTTTGAACAAGCATGTGTGCACTCAGTTACTCAGTTGTGTCTGATTCTTTGCGACCCCATGGACTATAGCCTGCCAGGTTGCTCTGTCCATGGAATTTTTCCAGGCAAGAATACTGGGGTGGGTTGCCCTTTCCTACTCCAGGGGATCTTCCCAAGCCAGGAATAGAAACCACGTTTCTTGCATCTCTTGTATTGGCAGGTGGATTCTTTTCCACTGAGCCACCTGGGAAGCCGTTTGAACATACAGGTGGTGGTTGACTCACTAAGTCATGTCTGACTCTTGCAACCCCATGGACTGTAGCCTACCAGGCTCCTCTGTCCATGGGATTCTCCAGTCAAAAATACGGGAGTGGGTTACCATTTCCTTCTCCAGGGGATCTTCCTGGCCAAGGAATCGAACCCAGATTTTCCGCAATGCAGGCAGATTCTTTACCAACTGAGCTACAAGGGAAGCCCTTTGAATAAGGAGGTTTTCAGTAACTATCTGTAGATGATCATTTCAAGTATTTCCTAATCAGATTGAGAAAAGACCTTGAAACCTAATCTTGGTAATCTGTAATCCCAAAGAATGTCTTGGGAGGGGTCCAAGCTAGACTCACAGGGTTCAGGGAAACCCTGAACCTCCAGGNTGTGGATTTATCTCTAGGCTTTCTATTTTGTTCCATTGATCTATATTTCTGTCTTTGTGCCAGTACCATTCTTTTTCATAATGTCCCATCCTTTCCTACTTGTGTGCCTTTGCTCTGGTTTTTCCCTGCATCTGGACTGACCTTGTTCCCATCTCCCCTTATCTCATCTAAGTCCTGTCCGTTCATCGATGTCCATCTGAAGTGTCACCCTGCCATGAAGCATCTCCCAAATCCCAGATGTTAGACTTCTTCAGTTTTTTGAAGTCCCTTAACTCTATATTCAGGCCATTGTATCCATCAGGATGGTCACGCTTATCCTGTAGTGACACCTCAAAATCTTTGTGACATAAAACAATGTTTATTTTCACTTACAGCAAGTCAACAAGGAAGATGAGGTAACTTGTCTAAGTAGAAGCTAATATGTCAGTAGTGCAAAGCTTGAACTGATTGGTGTTAGGTCGTTCAAAAATATTCTGTATTGACCAAATATTAAACAAAAATACAGTCTGCAAGTTTAATTTCCTGGGCTTATAACAGGAAGGTTATTTTTTTCTGCTTTGTAGATTCTCCACGTTTCTTCATCTTTTCTTCCTCTTTATTTGCTTTTATATTTAAAGATAACAACAGAAAATAATTGCCCTTAAAAGTTTCATATGGAAATTACTTTTTGTCTTAATAAAACTTTAATACATAGAAATATACCTTAGGAAGTTGGCACATAAAACTAGCTCTCACAGTGGATTAAAAGATACAAGTGGCAAATGAATGTTTTGTTTGTTTGATTTGGCTGTTTATTTGCATTTCAGTGGATTTAAAAAAATAATTATCAATGTAACCTTTGATCATTGAACACTATTATGTGAAAACAGAAATGCATCTAGAAGGAAATTCATCACGTGTGATCCTAATATGGAGTGGAACGCTCTCCATCTCATTGGTATCATGACCCTTTCTCTATATGCACACATCCCTAGTGCCTTTTTCTTTTAAAGAACAACAGTCTTATAGTTTAGGGACCCTAAACTCATTTTAATTTAATTACTTCCTCAAAGGTCCTATCTCAATTGGTTACATTCTGAAGTACTAGGATTTAGGACTTCCATCCTAAAGGAAAACAGTCCTGAATATTCATTGGAAGGACTGATGGTGAAGCTGAAACTCCAATTACTTTGGCCACCTGATGCAAAGAATTGACTCATTTGAAAAGACCCTGATGTTGGGAAAGATTGAAGGCTGGAAGAGAAGCGGATGACAGAGGAGATGGGTGGATGGCATCACCGACTCAATGGACTCATGTAGAAGCTAATATGCCAGTAGTGCAAAGCTTGAACTGATTGGTGTTAGGTCGTTAAATAAACCCTGGGAGTTGGTGATGACAGGGAAGCCTGGCGTGCTGCAGTCCATGGGATCGCAAAGAGTCAGACACAACCGAGTGACTGAACTGAACTGAAATAGATTTGGTGCAAACACAGTTCAGTAGATAACAACTATATAGTCCACTTCCAAAAATAATTTCAGGAACTCCTTTTTATGGAATTCCTTCCTTCCCTCTGTCTTTTCTTTTCTTTTTCTCCTGTTTGTCCTCCCCCTCCTCCCTCCCTTCCTCCCCCTGTTTATCTTTCTATAGAATCTAAATTAAAACAATAACAATGGCAAGTACATGGAAGGACATCTTCCACTCTACAGGTGTGAAGACATAGTAGTGCAGAGATCCACAGATTCTAAGTACCTTCCCAAGTTTGCTTGAGGAGGCTCTAGTGCTGGTTGCTGTTTAAGAATAGAGAAAGTGAAAGAGGACAGTGANCAATAACAATGGCAAGTACATGGAAGGACATCTTCCACTCTACAGGTGTGAAGACATAGTAGTGCAGAGATCCACAGATTCTAAGTACCTTCCCAAGTTTGCTTGAGGAGCCTCTAGTGCTGGTTGCTGTTTAAGAATAGAGAAAGTGAAAGAGGACAGTGAGCAGGCGCAATGTGGGACACATGCTGGTCTTTGGAAACCTAGCTGAAAGTACAGCTCTCATTTCCCAGGCCATCCCAGCCTCCAGCACAGTAGCAGAATCAGCGACATTTCTGGAACCCAAATCCACACATTTGAATCAAGGAGCACTTGAAGTTTCTCCTAAATGCTCTTCCATAATGGCCATTCTCATGCTCATCTCTTAGAATCTTTGTCTTGTTCTGCCTCGTGAGATTCATACTTGAGTAACCGGGACACTGTGCATAGCTTTGCAAAGTGAGGAGAACAAAGAGAACTGGACTTCTTTTGGAGGAGGCTTTGAGGTAGTACAAGATGAAGATTCTAAGAGATGAGCATGCGAATGGCCATTACGGAAGAGCACTCAGGAGAAACCTTCAGTGCTAGTGGTAAAGAACCTGCTTGCCACTACAGGAGCTGTAAGAGACTCAGGTTCAATCCCTGGGATGAGAAGATCCCTTGGAGGAGGACATGGCAACCCACTCCAGTATTCTTGTCTGGAGAATCCCAAGGACAGAGAATCCTAGCAGGCTACAGTCCATGGTGTCACAAAGAACTGGACATGACTGAATCAACTTAGCATGCACGGACTCATAAGATTATGACTATCAGAGAATTCCTCTTTTCTGCTCAGATAGGCATCACAAGGAAGTGAGAGGAAATATACTCTCCCTAACTGAACTGTTAGACCACAAACAGAGGTGCTGGGGTCTCCGATTCTTACAGATACAGTTTGTATTAGACTGGCTGTTAATCACCATCACCACTCTATGTAGCAAAGTTCCTAGGAGTTTGGGCTTGAAAACAAAAGATTTATATGAAACTGTACAATACAGAATCTAAAATTTTGTTCTCCATCAAGCTACTCTCCTTTTTTGCAAGTTTCAGGTAATCTGATTTCCTTCTCTCATGTAGATTCTTTCCTTATCAGTTATACTGTGAGAGAAGCTGGGGGTGGGTTGGGGGTGGTGGGTATCATACCCTAAATTCCCATCATCTTGTTTCTAAGAGGAGTTGTTGAATTTTGTTATTGTTCTCTCTGAAAACTATTAGAGGCTATACAAACATGGTTTCATCCCTGAAAACATGTCTAAAAAAACCGAATTTGCAATAGAATCACATGTAGGACATTATTAGACTCTTTCTATACAAAGCCATTTATAGGCCACATTTCCATCTACTACAAGGATAAGTACATGTAACCTAAAATATAGCTACCCTAAATCATATCCAAGGAAGGTGGCAAAACACCCCAAAACACTGTTGAAACTTAGCTTCAGATACATTGAGTGTTCAAGTTGTTTATCCAGGTATTATCGTATAAGACTCATGAAATGTGTATCACTCAGTTAGAGTTCTTAGCTAACCATCATGAATATGAGCTCAAAATGACATCATAGCATGGATTTCCTACTTATATTTTAATTGCACTCAGAACTTCATTCAGCTACTTGTTATCTATGTGATTCAGATTGAAGCCTCCACCATCCCATAAATGTGCCCTCTGGTGTGCTTCTGTCATTGTCTCTTCTTGCTGTGTCTGGTCCAGTTTCTAGAGTAAACCTGGCTGCTGTTTCAGTGGCTTGTTCATAGTATATGTTTAATTATATGTATGGAATAAATAACATGAGTGCAAGAGAAATACCAGGTTCAAAATAAAACGAAACCTCTCTATCTTGGAATACAATCAGTTATAAAGATATGACACTGGCCAGCTAACAGTATAAGATGGGATTTTCAATCTACCCAACTCCCACTGGAGTTAAAAAGATATCCTAGTTCCTAATTTTATCTTCAGTTAAAGATGATGAATGAGATGGACTGGACTCCCCCAAAAGTCACATCCTTCACCTAGTTCTAAGGTACATCTGAGCCACTGTGGGTGGGGCTGAAGTCTGGAGGAGTAAGGCCAGGTGATGGGGGACAATGGAGAGGCGGGTCTCCATCACCTTTCTCTTTCCACCTTGAACCCTGGAGAGAGGGTTGTCAGCCTAGATGTTATGAACCCTTTGATTCATACCTTTCTCATCTGACTGCACAATACTTTGGTGCTTTAATAAGACTCAGTTGAAAAGAGACTTCCTTCTTTTCACAAATTGAAAGAGAAAATCTGTTTGGACACTTTTAAGGGAAAGGGGGAAACTTCTAAGTTTTCTTGCATTTTTTTTTTTCTCTTTTAAAGTTGTTTCTATCTCTTAGTAGCTCTCTACCTTGCATGTTTGTGTCAATTTACTGAATCTTTGGAGAATAAATAAGGAAAATAATGAGAAAATATTTATGTTTTAGGTTTTTAGGCTTGAAGGTCCAAGTGGAACACCACTCAACAGACAGTTTTCAGCAGGTATTTTTTTTAAATTAGGAATAAGTTAACATTATCTTTATGCTATTAGGGAAATCTCACCAAATGTTTACATATTTCTAAACTTTGTTTTGTTATGTTTAGATTATAGCTCAATTTTAAAAAAACAAAAGAACCTTTTTTATATAGATCTTAACTTTTCAGTCCCATGATTTCTGACAATTTTCTAAACCAATAAAAACTATCATCAAAACCAAGATATAGAACATTTTTATCACTGGAAAAAGGGCCCTTTCTATGCCTTCCTACTCAGTTTTCCCTGTATGTAAGTGGGACTTTCTTATCTCTATTAGTTTAGATTAGCTTGACCTGTTCCTTTTCTCATTAAAATGTAATATATCATGTATTCTTCTATATTTGGCTTCTTTTGTTCAATAAACTGTTTTAGTGATCCATCCATTTTGTGATAGCAATAGCACATTCATTTTCCTTGCTAAATAGCACTCCATTTTGGGAATGCACCACAGTTTATCTAACTCTCCTGTTACCGTGGTTTGCTCAGGTTTTGGCATTTATGAATGAGGCTGATTTGTATATTCTTAAGCCTTTCTTTGGTGAACACATCTATATTTCTTTGAATAAATATCTGGCAGTAAAACTGGTGAGTCATAAGGAATGTGTATATCTACATTAAAAAAACAAACAAACTGCCAAACAATTTTGAAAGTGGGAAAGTGTATACCTTTTGGTATACACTCCATTAGCAGTGTATGAGCATTCCAGTTTCTCCATATCTTCACCAACTTTTGGTACAGCCAGTATTTCTTATTTAAAAAAACAACAACACTACTTTCAAAGATATAAAATAATATACTACTGTAGTTTTGATTTATATTTCTCTGATCACTAATGACAGTGAGCAACAATTCCATATGTTAATCACTTGTGTATTTTCTTTTGTAAAGTGTTCAAGTGTTCACCCAAATTTTAAAATTAGGTGACTTGTATTTTTATTATTTAATTATAGGAGTTTTATATATTCTGAATAAGGGCCTCTTTGAGATATATGTATTGGGAAAATTGTTCCAAGTTTGTGGCTTGCACTTCATTTTCTTAATGGTCTGTATATTGATTTACAGAAAGGTTTTAATTTTAATAATGTTCAATCTATAATTTTTATGGTTATTGTTTATTGTGTCATGTTTATTATTTGGCTAATCCAACATCATGAACATACTCTCCTATTGGCTTTTAGAGGCTTTATAATCTTAACTTTTACATTTAGAACTGTATATCTCAATTTAATTTGGGAGGAATAAATAAGGAAAATAATGAGAAAATATTTATATTTTAGATTCTTAGGCTTGAAGGTCCAAGTGGAACACCACTCAACATTTTTCAGCATGTATTTTTTTTAAAAATTAGGAATAAGTTAACATTATCTCTATGCTATTAGGGAAATCTAATTAGATGTGTCTAGGTTTTATTTATATCTTTATCCATTGATATATATGCTGTTATTCTACCACATTTCTTGTGATGGCTTCTTTCCTATATTTAAGATTTCATTTTGAGATAACTACTGTTTTAAATAACTATAGATTCACTTACAAAATGATAGAGAGGGATCCATGTACCCTCTGCAATATTTCCCCTAATGGTATATCTTGCAAAGCTGTACTATATCACAATCAGGTTACAGTCAGGATTCAGAACACTTCTCTCATCACAGGATTCCGCATTTTGCCTTCCTAGGGACACACTCACTTCCACTCAGCACGCTTATTCCCTGGAAACCATTCATCTGTTCTCCATTTCTACAAATGTGTCACTCCAGGAATGATATATACATGAAACAATGCAGTTTATAATCTCGGGATTGTCTTTTCCCTCAGTGTAATTCTCTGCAGATGCATCCAAGTTCAACCGTCACTTTCTTGAGAGCTTCTGCTCTGAATATCCCCATCTCCAATGTCCACTTCAAGATGTTTTGTTAAATGTTATAAAGCTACTTCTCAATAATGTCCTCAGAAAATTCATTGAATAAAACGATTCTCAACAACAAAAAAGCTACTTCTTAATAATGATTTATATCAGCCTTTTCTGTTCCCACTTCCTGAAATTATCTTTTCCAGATTTTCATCTAGCTAACGTTTTCTCTGCTCAGAGGCTTTCTTCACCTTCCTCTATAATATAGCTTTCCTATCCCCACACTTGCCACTCTGGATCCCATTAACTAATCTGCTTTCTTTATAACACTCATTTATATCTGAAATTATTTATTTTGTTTCCTCTTAGAGAGTAATGTTGATCAGACAGCATCCTTTTCTTTGTTGGGCCTCAGAGCTTAAAATAGTCTTCATTTTTCTTAGGATCTCAGTCTAATTTTTCAGACCCCTTAGTAAACAAACCAATAGAAAAATTTATGCTATGAGTTTTTTCACGTTCCTCCAAATAAATGATTGAGGAACATGAGTTCAAAGGGTTTTCTGACCCAAAGTGAAGTCGCTCAGTTGTGTCCGACTCTTTGCGACCCCATGGACTCTAGCCCACCAGGCTCCTTCATCCATGGGATTCTCCAGGCAAGAATGCTGGAGTGGGTTGCCATTTCTTTCTCCAGCGGATCTTCCCAACCCAGGGATTGAACCCAGGTCTCCCTCATTGCAGGCAGATGCTTTAACCTCTGAGCTGCCAGGGCAGACCTTTCTGACCCAAAGTCTGATGATAAACATTCTGAGTCAAAGAACATTAGAATCCAGATCTATAGTATTCATCTGTAAAACATACCTGAGGGAACCAGAAAACTGGATTCAAACTATCACAAGTTGGTAATATATTGATTCATAGAGAAATGTGCATATTACTAAGTACAGATAGTCAAGAAATGTGGGATAACTCTAAGAACCACATTAATAA
>SJYV01020006.1:0-15867 GCA_006410875.1 Neotragus pygmaeus
TATTTATTTCGGATATGTAGCAATGTGATTCTGCTATACATACACATGCCTCTATCCTTCAGTGTTTTCCCCTTTGGTTATTATAGAATCCCGAGCAGCGTCCCCCGTACTGTATAGCTTGTCCTTGGAGGCTATCCATGTAAAATACACGAGTGTGTACATGTCAATCCCAAACTCCTGATATATGCATCCCCCCAACCCTTCCCTGCTGGTAACCATAAGTTCATTCTGTATGTCTGTGTCTGTTAGTTTTACCTCTATGTCTGTGAGTCTATTTCTGTTTTGCAAATAAGTTCCTCTGTACCATTTGTTTGGATTTCACGAGTAAGCATACCGCACCATGTTTCTCTTTCTCTCTGATGTTTTCTAGGTCCGTCCGTGTTGCTGCACATGCCATCATTTCACTCTCCAGCGGCTGCGTAACAGCCCATCATGTCGCTGCGCTGCACCCCTTCACCCCTTCCGTCCGTGGGCAGCTGGCTGGCCTCCATGTCCTGGTTACTTACTGTAAACGGTGCTGTGATGAACATCGGGGTGCACGTGTCCTTCTGGACCATGTTTCTCTCCGTTTATACGGCACAGGAAGAAAATATATAGTAACTTGGCTAATTTGTTTCATATTTCTGGGGTAACTTCTCTATTCTTAGGAGGCCTGCTCTCATCTCAAGCCTGTATCTTCATTTTTTCCAGCACGACTATATAGCCAGAGTGGCACTGAGAAGCGTTGTGGAAAAGAGAGCTCGGCTGCGGGGGACCAGTGCACGGCAACTGGAACAAACAAGCTCCAGCTGCAGCGTCACCTGCAGGGAGGCAGACCGGGCACCTGCATGACCAGCAGGCAGTGCTGAGCTTCGGAGACAAAAAAACACCGACTCCATTCAGGGGGCGAGGCTCTGAGGCCCAGAGGTGCTGGTGAAGGCTTCTGGGGGCCTGGATTGTTCTTGATCACTCTGTTCCTGCTTTCCAAAAAGTGTATTTTACCACGCACTTGTAATTTGGGAGCCTTTCTGTATGTACGCCCTAGTCAGTACAAACTCATCTAAATGAGAACGAAGCCCAGAAGAGACTGGAGGCAGGGCCCTGCGTGCAGGCCCGCCAGCTTTTTTTCCGTCACTGGTGCTCAGTGCTATGGAAAAGCGTGAGACCCCAGGATGCTCCTGAGAATCCGCCAAGAAAAGGCAGGACAAGTGAGTAAAATGTCCCTGGAATGCTTCTCTCTCAAAAAGGAAAAGGCCCACACTCTTATTCTGATTGAGGCTGAAACATGGGGTTTCCAGAGGAGAATTCACTGACCTTCACATTAGAAATGGGGACACGGGCTCAATGGGTGGATGTACAAGTTTCTTTTCCTAACACAGACCTAGAATTGTGTTGGGCCTGTCGCTTTTCACATCTGTTACTCGTGGGCCTCGATAAAAATTTAAAACAGTCTCCATGTTTATTAAATTATCACATGGAGGGTTTCCAGAAATCACACATTTCCCAGACTCTGTGTTAAAGGAGAAGTGTTAGAATTTTGTTTTGTTTTTGACAAACCGGAGGGAATTTCTTAACCTGTCCTCAGTTAGATAAACAAATAAGCGTATATTTGTTTCCTGTGAAGAAATACTTCAAAGGACTGCTAACAAAATTAGTCCGTCCTAAAAGTCCACCTTGGCGCATAAATCCTGTCTGATGCAAAGCTGAGGCTTTGTCGAGTTACACGTGTCTTTAACTTAAGCTGTTTTACCATCACTGAATGTCACGTCAGATGTGAACAGTAAAATCACTGTTCATGGAAGCTCCTGCGGGCTCCATCTACCTGATTGAGCTCAATGGGGCCGTTACCCATTTAGATGACTCAGGCCTTCAGATCCCAACCAAACTGTGCCTGTAAGAGCAAAAACGCACCAATCCTCCTAAGATTAAAAACTTTCGGGGGAAAAAGTGAAGGGATAAGTTAAGAGTTTGAGTTGAACACACACACTCTGCTGTGTGTTTCGTTGTTGTTCAGTCGCTCAGGTGTGTCTGACTCTTGGCTACCCCACAGACTGCAGCACGCCAGGCCTCCCTGTCCATCACCAACTCCCAGAGTTTACTCAAACTCATGTCCATGGAGTCAGGGATGCCATCCAGCCATCTCACCCTCTGTCGTCCCCTTCTCCTCCCACCTTCAATCTTTCCCAGCATCAGGGTCTTTTCAGATGAGTTAGTTCTTCACATCAGGGGGCCGGTGTTGGAACTTCAGCTTNAGCCATCTCACCCTCTGTCGTCCCCTTCTCCTCCCACCTTCAATCTTTCCCAGCATCAGGGTCTTTTCAGATGAGTTAGTTCTTCACATCAGGGGGCCGGTGTTGGAACTTCAGCTTCAGTATCATGTGGTGTCTACGTGGTGTCTTTCCTCGTGATGACATGGGCACCTGGAAGGTGGACACAGGGTCTCCACACTTTGTGACGCAGCCTCTCTCAGCGGCACACAGAGGCCAGTGACCACTTGGATGGACGGAGCTCTGGGGCCAGGAGCCCCAAGATGTGACCTGTCACTCAGGACAACTGAGCACAGCCCTCTCCACCTAGCACAGAGGCACAGTCAGTGGCGGGCGCGTGGTCTAACTGTCTCTTGTTGAAGGAGGGCTGGCTCTGCCCAGTCTCTCCTCACGGTCTCCTGGGCCCTGGTGTTCATTGTCAACTGCCCACCAGTGAACAGTGGGCAGGCAGCAAGTCTGGAATCTGCCACGTCAACCACTGGCCTCCCTGGGTGAGAGTTGGCAACCTTCTCCTCATTAGAAAGAGTCGTCAGGCTGGGTTTGAATCCAGCTCACTAATCATCGCGGGCGCCAAAGTTGATTCCACGGAAAATCACCAAGTGTGTACCCAGCTCGACCCCTCGGGACACACCTGATCGACCCCTTAGACACACCCAGGCACTACGTCTCCACCTACGGAGCCTCACAGACATCCCTGCAGATGCATGGTCTCCGTCCAGGTGTGGAAGCTACTGCTCAAGTTGCTGGAAAAATATCTAGTGGGAAGTGCTCTAAAAACAAAGGTCTGGGAAACTGTGCAGCCCATGCGCCGACCCCTGACCACAGGGAGGTGAGTACACCCAGGGCTGGGTATACACAGTGCCGTACAGGAGGACCTGGGACCCACAGTCTGCAGCCAGGCAAAGCTCAGAGGTTCATGTAACACGCAGGGAAGCTGGATTCTGTCAGAGCACATGCAGGGTGGTCCTCTGGAATCCCAAAATCAAGGGCAGAAAGACACAGCCCTATAAACCTCACTCCCACCAGCAGTGTGTGTGTCCACGGATGTGTGTGCACGCCGTGTACATTGTGTGTGTGCAGCTAAGCCTTGAGAAGAGATATAAGTTTGGGCGGGTGAAACTGTCTGACCTTAGAGATACCTTGTTGTCCCTTAGAGAATGTGCATGAACTCTGAATTCCAAAAGTCATCACTAGACACTGAAAATGCAGTAGACTTGGTGAGACAGAACTTGGAGTGCATTTATGATTCTTTAAAACAAACACAAGGCTTTGTGCATCTCACTGATGTCAAATCAGGATGCCTACCAGGCTGTATGTACACGTGCAGACTCCAAGCTGACCCCGAGAGGCTTGCCTCCTGGGGTCCTGCGTGTGCGTGAGTGAAGCCTGGACTGTGTGTGTGCTCACGCAGTCGTGTTTGACTCTCGGAGACCCCATGGACTGTCGCCCACCAGGCGTCTCTGTCCGTGGGATTTTCCAGGCAGGAAGACGAGTTGTCGTTTCTTGCTCCGAGGGATGGCCCTACCCCAGGGATGGAACCCGTGTCCCTGTGTCTCCTGCGTTGGCAGGAGGACTCTTTACCACTGCACCGCCTGGGAACCCCCGGCCTGCCCGTGTGTATCCCCTCCCCTTGACCTGCCCTGAGACCTGGCCAGGGGGCAGGGTGAGGCCTCTGGGATGCGTCCCGTCACAGAGGACTCCTGGGCTGGCGCTCAGATTGCTCTAGAGTCTGGCCCCCTCGCTGGCTTTGACAACACTTGTGGGAAGACCGGATGACGAGGAACTGGAGGCGACATCTAGTAGCTGAAACAGCTTCTGTCCAGCACCAGAGAGAAGCCCGGGCCCCCAGTTCCAGAACCACGTGGAGATGAATTCTGCCGACCGCCTGAGCGGGCTTGCCAGCACTCTCCCCAGCCCGGCCCCAGACCAGCCCTGGCCCAGACCCCAGCTGCGGCCAAGCTGCGCCCAGACCCCTGACCCACAGTGTCTGTGAAGTAGCGCAAGGGTGCTGTTTATGCTGCTAGATTTCTGCTAACTTTTCATGCAGCAATAGGCAATGAATATGCTGTCAGAGTAAAACTCGTCAGAAAAGCTGGATCATTAAAGAAATTCTGAGTTAAATCCTCATAGAAAGTGAAAATCCGCTAAGCTCCCAAGTGTGTCTGTTTTGGACATCAAGAATTTCAAATATTCGCTTTCCTAATAGAAAAATACTTTTTCACTGGTGATGTTTATTTCTCATGGGACTTTGAAATGGCCTTAAAACCCACACTTAAACAGCTAGGATTCATACAGAATATGATTTCTTCCTGTTATGTTTGTGAAATGGATACAATTTGTCTTTATATTAACTGCACACTTTTGCTCTAAAGAAAATAAGCTTGAAGGTTTTGAACATAACCATTCTTGTGTAATTATGGATGGATGGAAAGAAGTGAGGATGGAAGGAAGGAAAAAGAAAAAAGTGGAGAGGGAGAAAGGGGAGAAGGAGGAAAAAAAGAGACTGTCTACCCGCAATCAAGAATTTAAACATCAGTCTGTATGGAAAATCACGAGGACGCAGAAGAGAAAGCAACACAGTATGTGTTAAGTTGCTGATTCTCCTCCTCTGTTTGAAGTTCAAGAACGGCATGTCTAGAGATTTTCAGCAAAGCATGTAGGCACTTATGAACAATTACGTACCCTGTGGGTTATTTGTGTGTGTCTACACCTTCTGCTGCATTATCTAATATGAGAACTAAATTGAGAAAACCAACTAAATTAAAACTAATCAGAGCTTCATCATGGTACCCAGCTCAGCAGATAATATTCCAGTGCTCCATGCAATTAAATTCTTCAATTATTCTAAGTGTTATTATGCTAATTTAAAAGGCTAGGATTATTAGAAAATGTATAAAGAATTATGCTCACTTATAGCATTTTATTTATGTGATTTCACGTTAAATTATTTAAGGTATGAAAATTATAAGAGTTACCAGTATGTGACTTCAGCCTCTCCCACTGGGGCAGTCAGCCACATGGAGGGGAGGTGTCCCAATTTGTCCTCCAGCGGGGAAGCCTCACAGCCTGAAGGACACGGCCTTGCAGGGCTCCTGTTGGAGAGCTCATCACGGGAGTGGGGGCCATCCCCGGACCACACGGGATAGGGGAAGCTCTGCCCCTGGAGGGGTTGCCCTTTGTTTGGGATCCCTGCGACTTGCAGGCAGCCCTTAATTACAGGAAGCATAAGAAGGAGAGGGGAGGTGGAGAAGAGGGCCTGAGGGTTTGCAAGGTTGCACCCACACAGCCGGAGGGCGCCTTGACAAACACCTCTTCCTCCTCCAGCCTCAGTCAGCAGGGCCTCTCTGTAGAAAGAATAGCTCGACAGCGGGGCTTTTCCATATACGGGAGATTTTCCATCAAATTCATACCCTTCCTCGTGTATCCTTCCTTTCCCCTGCTTGTTCAGTCTTCTCTCTTTCGTGAAACACCTTCCCCCACTTGGACCCCTCTTCCCCTCTCCCCGTTTCTTCCTTCAGTCCCCTTTCCTAAGGAGTGTGTGTGTGTGTGTGTGTGTGCTTGCGCTCGGGCGCACGCGTAATGTGCATACAGACATGCTCAGTCATGTCCGACTCTTTGCAACCCATGAACTGTAGCCCTCCAGCCTCCTCTGTCCACAGAATTCTCCAGGCAAGAGTCTTGGAGTGGGTTGCCATGCTCTCCGCCAAGGGACCTTCCCGACCCGGCGATCAAATCCATGTCTCCTGCGTCTCCTCCATTACAGTCGGATTCTTTACTGAGTCACTGGAAAAGTCCAAGTTGAAGTATAATCGACTTACAATCTCCTGTTAGCTTCAGGTGTGCAGCGAAGTGACTCAGTTACACATATATGTATATACAGGTACATGTGTGTGTATTCAGTTACACATATATGTATACACAGGAGCATGTACACGTGTGTGTATTCTTTTCAGAGTCTTTTCCGCTACAGATTATGACAAGGCACTCAAAGTAGGTCCCCGTGCTGTACAGGAGCACCCTGGTGCTCCTCTACTTTATATACAGTCTTGTGTTAGTCCCAAGCTCCCAGGTTGCCCCTCCCCTCCTTTCCCCTTCAGTAACCATACATTTCCTATGCCTGTAAGTCAGCATGTGTTTTATAAATAAGCTCCCGTGTACCATGTTTTAGATTCTACATAGAAGTGGCATCGTATGGCATTTATCTTTCTCTGTCTGATTTACTTGACTTAGTGTGATAATATTTATCTTTCTCTGACTGACTTCACTTAGTGTGATAATCTCCAGGTCGGTCCTGCTGCCGCGGGTGGCATGGCCTCGTTTATCAGGGCTGAGTGATACTCCACCGTATGCGTGGGCCACATCCTTATCCGTTCCTCTGTCGGGGGGCACTGAGGTTGCTTTCACGCCTTGGCTGTTGTAAGGAGTGCTGCAATGAGCATTGGAGTTCACTTGTCTTTTGGGTGAATAGTGTGTCTGGATGTGTGCCCAGGAGTAGGGCTGCTGGACCACCGGCACCTCGTGTTTTAGCCTTCTGAGGAGCCTCCGCACCATTCTCCATAGTGGCTGCACCGACGCACGCCCCCACCAGGCGTGGGAGGCCCTCCCTTCACACCCGCTCCAACATGCACTGTTTGGGGACTTCCCTTCTTTCCTTCCTTCCTTCCTTCCTTCCTTCCTTCCTTTTTTCCCTTTCTCTCACTTTCTTTCCCATCTCTTTCTTACTTCTTTTTTCATCTTTTGATTCCAGTATTTTGCCCTATTTACTTCAATCTACTTTTTTTAACTTCCTTTTCAGCAATGAATAAAGCATTTATCTTCAAAAACTTAGGAAAAAACTCACACCCACGCACACGGCCCCTCCTGCATTCATCCCTGCCCGCTCAGGACTTCCCAGTAGAGCGAGCGTCCCTGCTTCTCCCAGCTCCTGGCCTGTCCCCCCAGGCCTCCTGGGAGCCACGAGTGTCTCCTGGCTGACTGCTCCTCCCCTGAGGGTCCTGTGAGGTCAGAGCCCTGTTAATACCAGTGGGGCATGGGGGTGGGCCGCGGGGCACCCAGACCCCCACCGTGTCCCTGGGTCCCGACCCCCAGACTCCCACTGCAGTAGCCAGGAGCCCCCAACACCAGCCGCCAAGTGCCGGCCCCAGCAGGCTCTGGACATAGGGCACCGTGGAGGGACTCCAAGCAGCCAGGTCATCGTCGGTGCCAGAGGGAAGAAGGCCCACAGCCCTCATCCTGCCTGTAGAAGTGTGTACCGCCCAGAGTCCCACTTCACAACCCACTGAGTCCGCTCACATCCAACCCCCTGCCGAGGCAGATAGTAACCTTTGTGGCATCCAAACAGATGTTCCTGGAGCCTCAGAGGCCCAGGAGGACTTGCCCCAGGGTCCTCATGCTGGGGTCTGGATCCCAGTGCTGGGGGTGCTGGGCACCTTCCCCAGGGCACACGGGGGCACTCAGGTGGGCTCGGTCTTGGGAGACCAGTCCGTGGCCCCTCTGAATCTGTCAGGATCTCAGGGGGGTTTGGGGTGTGACCACCCACTTCCCTCCTTACCCTCCTTCCCTGGGGTCAGAGGGCTCCCCCAGGAGCCCCGCCCCCTTGTATTGTTCATGTCAGCATCTCCCCTGAACCAGATCGCAGCACCTTAACCCACTTGGCATCTGCTTCTCAGAGACCTGCCGGGTCTGACTCAGCTCCTCGGGGCCTCACGCGGCTCCATAGGCGTCTCACACGGCTCTGCTGCCCTGGTGAGCTGAGGTCGCAGGACTGGGGTGGGGACCTTTGGGATCCCTTCTCGCTCACCTGAGGCCCGACCTGGCGATGCTGGGATCGAGATGACATGTATATTTCGGGCATGATCTAGCAAAGATTTCGGTGTGGGTCAGGCAGGTGGTAGTGGATTTTGCAGTTCGCTTCTCTGAGCGAAAAGAATGCATTCTCAGAGCGCGTAACGCGCGGTGTTCTTGAACTGGACAGGGACATTCGTTCTGAATTACAAACTATCTTTGGGAAAAAAGTGAAATTGGCTCAGTTGTGTCTGACTCTTTGCAACTCCACGAACTGTACAGTCCGTGGAATTCTCCAGATCAGAATGCTGGAGTGGGTAGCCTTTCCCTTCTCCAGGGGATCTTCCCAACCCAGAGATCAAACCCAGGTCTCCTACATTGTAGGTGGATTCTTTATCAGCTGAGCCACAAGGGAAGCCCAAACCATCTTTGGCTAAAATTTTTAAAAAGTACTGGAAAGGGCCTCTTAATAGAGCATGTGTGCGTGCTAAGCTGCTCGGTCCAGTCCGACTCTTTGTGACGCTATGGCCTGCAGCCCGCCAGGCTCCTCTGTCCGTGGGATTCTCCAGGCGAGACTACTGGAGTGGGCTGCCTATCCTCCTTCAGGAGGTCTTCCCGACCCAGGGCTGGAACCCGCATCTCCAGTGTCTCCTGCACTGCAGGTGGGTCCCTTACCACTAGCACCGCCTGGCTGTGTGGCCACTGCTCCTGTGTTTTCGCCACATCACTAGGAGAACATCCAGAAAATGCACACAGGCTGACCCAGGAGCACCTGAACAGGCAGGGCTGAGCGGGGGCAGGCAGGGACGGTGGTGGGACAGGCTTCCCCCCCAGCAGCAGGTGGGGGTGTCGTCCTCTGGGCACGTGTGTCCACGTGTCTTCTTTCCTGGACTGGGTGAGGCCCGTGCCTCGAGAAGGCCACTGCCAGTGCCAATAAGAGCAATGGCCGCTGGTTTCACAAGCAGAGTTGGAAGCAGGTGGATCCCAAGAACCTAAGAAGAGGCCTAGAAAGGCATGCAGCTGCTCCGTGTGGAGAGGACAGAGCTTGTCTGCAGGGCCAGACCCTTGGGGACAGGGCGGCAGTGGAGCCACCAGGTGCAGCGGGCATCCGAACCTAGCAGGAAGCTTCTGGAGACCTGGACCAGTCAGGGAAAGCTGAGCAGCGGTTACCCGAGGCAGGAGAGCCAGACTCGGTGGTGAGAAAGGCAGGAGGGAGACAGAGTCCCCTGACCCCCATCCCACTTCTGGCTCATCTGGGGGCTGAGCTCCAAGGACCATGGAGGCTTCTGGAACCAGCCCTGGACCAGGATCCAGAGCTTCCACTTCTTCTCCGACAGGACAGGGCTTGCCGCAGGAAGTGGTCCGGGGTCCATGAGCCAGCCATGGCCCGCGTGCTTCCCTGGAAGAACCATGCCAAGTGCACCGAGCCTCCTGTCTCTCCGCACGGGGGACAGTGTGTGCTGCCTCCTGATCTGAGATGAACCGGGTTGAACCGTGGCCAGCGAGTGAGCCCCGGGGCCTTGTCTTCACCACCGACTTCACCCCAAGCACTGTATCCATGCTTAGTGCAGTTTTATTCCTTAAGGATGTGGTTTTAAAAAATTTTTTAGAAAAGTCTGCAAAGACCGTGTTTCTGAATAAAGCCACATCTCTGATACCGGGGCTGGGTTTCCGTGTATGAGTGTTTGTGGGGCACGGTCCACCCCTGGCCTGGTTGGCTGTACCCGGGGTCAGGCAGTGAAGACAAGACGTCCTTGCAAAGCACTGGGAACACCGGTGCTGTCTGCAGGTCCTCAGGCTCTGGGGACGGCTGCTCTGCGTGTGTGTGTGCGTGTGTGTGAGTCACTCGGTCATGTCCAACGCTTTGTGGACTGTGGCTTTTCAGGCTTCTCTGTCCATGGAATTCTCCAGGCAAGAATATTGGAGTGGGTAGCCATTCTCTTCTTCAGGGGATCATCCCAACTCAGGAATCGAACCCAGGTTTCCTGCATTGCAAACAGGCTTTTTACAGTCTGAGACACCAGGGAAGCCCCACGATGCTCTATGGTTAAACAAAACTAAGACCCCAAAGCCCCCCTCAGGACGCAGGGCAGCTTCAGTCTCACCTGCTGTAAGGAATCCTGCATCATCTGGTTGGTCTTGGAAGCCTCTGGGAGCCTGGGCCTGGAAGCAGGTCGAGAGGGAGGCTGCAGGGCACCTCCTGCCCTGAGAGGTGCGGCCACGGGGCAGGCAGGTCACTGGGCTGTGTGCTCCGAGACCGCCTCTCACACACCTGTCGCACACCTGCTCCGAGACCACCTCTCACACCCCAGGTGAGCGGAGGAAGGAGGTGACAAACACCACGGGCTCAGCTCATCTGTCCTGACGGACACCTCAACCCAGCGTGTGACGGAAGACGGCACATTACGAACTGTGTGTCTTCAAGATGATCCATTAGCAACAAAATGAAAACAGAGAAAGGAAGGTGAATTTCAACTGATGCTCTTGAACTGTGGTGTTGGAGAGGACTCTTGAGAGTCCCTTGGACTGCAAGGAGATCCAACCAGTCCATCCCAAAGAAAATCAGTCCTGAATATTCATTGGAAGGACTGATGCTGAAGCTGAAGCTTCATTACTTTGGCCACCTGATGAGAAGAACTTAATCAATGGAAAAGATCCTGATGCTTGGAAGATTGAGGGCAGGAGGAGAAAGGTCCGATAGAGGAGGAGATGGTTGGATGGCATCACTGACTCAATGGACATGAGTTTGAGCAAGCTCCAGGAGATAGTGAAGGACAGCAAAGCCTGGCGTGCTACAGTCCATGGATTTGCAAATGGCTGGGCACAACTGAGTGACTGAACAGCAGGTATAGTTAGTTCAGGTGAGCTGATGACAGCGTAGGTGCAGAGCCCATAAGACTGGTGTCCAGAGGAGAGGATGCCGAGGAGATAGCCTGGGAATGGAGGCAGAGCTGAGAGTGATGCAGCTACAAGCCAATGATGGCCGGCCCCCCTGAGAGGCAGGCAAGAGCATCCTGCTCAGGAGCCTATAGAGGAAGCACAGCCCTGCTGACACCTGGCCTTTGGCCTCCAGAACTTTGAGAGTATGAATTTCTGTTGTTTCAAGTCCTGCAGCTTGTGGCACTTTGTTACAGCCCCGCAGGAGACTAACATCCTGGCTAACTCCTGTCCAGGGAGTTCAGGGTTACTCCTGGGTGCTCTGCCCTGGGCAGTGTGGTCTGTCCTAGGTACTGGGGGCTGCCTAAGGTCATACGGGGTCCCGTGGCAGGCAGAGGTGCACCCTGGGAGCAACAGAGCCCCAGGCACATCTGGGACAGGTTCCCTCACCCGGCAAAGCCCGTGGCCTCCTGGTCGTGCTTGCTTTCAGACCCAGCTCCCTGACTCAGTGCTGCCGTATCCTGACTCCAAACAAAGCCCAGACTGCCAGCTCATTTGTGCACTGATCCACACAACAATCTGGGGGTCACCACCCTGCTCACCCTGTGTTGAGGTGGGGGGACGCTGGTTCCAGCAACAAACAGACAGAAACAGCTTGGATCTCGTGGAACGTGGAGCTGACCTGGAAAGATGGAGAAGGACCTGTCACCTCGCCGCATGTCTCTGAGACCGTCCTGAGAAAATCCTTGGACCCCGGTGCCCTGGAACATCAGCATCTCCTCCCCTTCATGCTCAGGTCCAAGCTGATGCTGCCTGTCCCCTGGAGAAGCCCAAACCTGTTGGACCCTTTCTCCTGACATAAGATGATGCCCCGGTCCTGTGGGGACATGAACAGGTCAAGTAACCCACTCGTCCTGCAGTGACCTCCTGAAATTCCAATGTTCACCTAAACGAGCATTCTTCTTCAAGGTTTTGCCTCGTTCTGCTGAGCCTTCATCCTTTCAAAAGCTTCTCTCCCAGTGGCAAAATTCGTTTCTTCTTTAAAACAGCTCCTTAAAATATTGTACAACAAAAGCCCCCAATATCCTGGAGCGTGAGTGCATGCCAAGTCACTTCAGTCGTATCGGACTCTTTGAGACCCTGTGGACCATAGCCCACCGGGCTCCTCTGTCCATGGGATTCTCCAGGCAAGGAATACTGGAGTGGGTCGCCATGCCCTCTTCCAGGGGCGTCTTCCTGATTCAGTGACTAAACCTGCGTCTCCTGCAGCTCCTACACTGAGGTCGTCTTCTCTGTCACTGAGCCCCCAGGGACGCCCATCCTGGAGTACTGTCACCCTAATGAAGACCCTCAGGCCTGGAGACGGCAGACCTGGCCACCATCTCCCGGCGCTGTCTCAGCGGCTCCTCTGAGGGTCCTGTTACGAGCACTCCCCAACCTTGTCTCCACTGTGGTCGCCGGATGTCCATCCTCACCCCTTCCCCGTGCCCAGGCCGCGGCCTGGAGTTCAAGTGAGACTGCTGGGTTCTGTTGAGAGGGCACTGTCTTTGCGCACCTGCTCAGCAGACCTGTCCAGCCCTCCCACGGTGACTCATTGGTGACCTGCTCTCAGGGGGGCATGAGGTCGTCCCCTCAAGGCCAGGTGATCACCTTCGCTGGCTCCCCCAGACTCTTTGTCTCTCCACACCCCCGACACGCTCACGAATGAAAGCCCACCTCCGTGGGTCCGGGGCTGCAAGCGGGGGCTCTCAGCCTTTCCTCCTCCTGTCTCTCTGCTCTTGGCCGGAATCCCACAGAAGGCTTTTTCACGGCTGCATAGTTGTCAGAGCAGGCTTGAAGGGGGCCCGCTGGAAGCCTGAGGACAGCAGGGCCAGGACTCAAGCGGGCACCACCCCCAGCCGCTGCTCCGGGGGAGCCCAGATCACACTCAGTGCCCCGCTAGGGAAGCTTCCTCCACGCAGACCCTGCAGGACACCAGGCGCAACCTCGCACGGCCCCCGACTGCCTGATCCAGCTGCCCCCTGCCGCTGCACAGCTCCCCGGGGAGCCAGAGAGCCCCGGAGTGTTCTGGGGCCACTTGTGAGTCCTACAGATGCGTGTGTGGTTTCTGCCTCTCCACCCTGATAACAAGTGCTAGAGTAACCCAGCTGAAAAGCGCGCCACTGAAGCGCACTCAGGCTCTCGTCCTGAAGCATCTGGCGACCTGGCGTCCAGGCCTGGGGCAGGGAACTGTCAGGCAAGGCTGCAGGTTTATAGGCACAGCCCTTGTAGAATGACGGGGAACTGCCAGCCTCTGAGCCTCAGAACCTGGGTCTCCATGTGAAATAAGCATAATAATTACACTCTCCACACAGAATTCTTTTATGAGTAAATGAACAGAACATGTGTATGTGGACTTGTAACCCTTGTGAGTGTCCTTCTTAAATTAAGTTGAGCTTCCCAAGTGGCACCATTGGCAAAGAATCCACCTGCCAATGCAGAAAACATGAGACACGGGCTGAATCCCTGAGTTGGCAAGATCCCCTGGAGGGGAGGGCATGGCAACCCACTCCAGTATTCTTGTCTGGAGAGTCCCGCGACAGAGGAGCCTGGTGAACTATAGTCCATGGGGTTGCCAAGAGTCATGACTGAAGCAATTGAGCTTGTAATAATTATTTTCCATTTCCTTTCTTTTTGCATAGCATCTTGGATCTAAAAAAACAGGAGAGCGAGGTGGACCTACAGAAGGCTCCTCGTCCATCTAAGGGACGAGAGGCGCTCTCCCCCACTTCCCCGTCCCCGAGCCTCTCCAAGCCCAGGACCACTTCTGAGAGCCAGTGCTGTCTGACTCCAGCTGCCAGGCCCAGGGCAGCCTCAGGCCTGGCTCTGGCTCCCACAGAGGCCTGGGAGCCCCAGAGCAGCCCGGCCCATCCCCGCCCGCTGGCTGTCACCAGCCCCCGCGCGGGCGCACGGGCCTCCCGAGCCCCAGAGCAGCCCGGCCCAGGGTGTCTCCCTGCAAAGCAGAGCGTCATTAGCAGCCAGCAGCCGCAGAAATTAAATACAAATAGAATCCCAGGAAGAGTGGGAGAGGAACAGCTGCAAGCGAGCCCCGCAGAGGGGTTCCCCCCACTCCCGCCGGTGACGGTGGAGACTCCAGACCCGACCCTTTCCCGAGGACGCTGGCTCACGTCTGGCTGTAGCCAGAGAGCCAAGGGTGGTGACGTTGGAGCAGCGCGTCACAGCTCAGCTGGCCGAGCAGCGGACACAGCGAGGGCTTATCCGTGTTAACATAAACCCTCATTAGAGCGGATTAGGAGAGAAACAGTGACAAACTGGATGGACACTCACCCTCAGGGGGTCCCGGAGAGACGCCACGCACTGATTACCGTCTCAGTGACGAAGGCGCCGGGCCTGCGCGGCTGCGTGTGTGGAAGCAGCGGGCGGGGAGGCTGGCCGATGCTCCGGGGAGTGGGTTTTACAGACGACGACCTGTTTGGATTTGCAACAGTTTTGAGCCCTGCACCCCCAGACGGACACCCTCCCGCGTCCGCACGCACGCAGGCGCAGGCACACGCAGGGCCCTCCGGCCAGGGCCGCGGGCGTCCAGGGGTGCTGAGGGGCAGCCCTCAGACTGCTCTTACCCCTGAGCCACGGCGAGGCTGTGCCGGAGGTGCCTCTGTCCGTGGGTGCTCCCGAGGACACAAAGTGTGGGACGTCCTGGGCCTGGGCGGCTCTGTGGGCTGGATCTGCAGGGACCCCCGCTTGGGCTCCATCTGTAGGGAAAATGCTTTTCCTAATGCACAACAGGGTTTTCTGAACTCCCTGAAGCCAGCGTTCAGTTCAGTTCAGTTCAGTCGCTCAGTCGTGTCTGACTCTTTGTCACCTCCACGGACTGCACACACCAGGCCTCCCTGTCCATCACCAGCTCCCGGAGTTTACTCAAACTCATGTCCATTGAGTCGGTGATGCCGTCCAACCATCTCATCCTCTGTCGTCCCCTTCTCCTCCCAGCTTCAATCTTTCCCAGCATCAGGGTGTTTTCTAATGAGTCAGTTTTTCACATCAGGTGGCCAAAGAATTGGAGTTTCAGCTTCAGCATTAGTCCTTCCAATGAATATTCAGGACCAAGCTCCTTTAGGATGGACCGGTTAGATCTCCTTGCTGTCCAAGGGACTCTGACGAGTCTTCTCCATCACCACAAGGACAAGTCACCATGCCAAACAGGTGAGTCAGCCTCAGTCTCCTGTCTGCCCCCCTCCGAGGACAGCCCTGCACCCACACTCCGGGCAGGCTTGGGGGCACATCCCCCAGAGTAGGTCTCCCCTTCTCTGCCCCCACACCCCTTTCTCCTGGACACACGCCCTCCTCCCTGGCATTTGAAAGGCCCTGACTCTCAGGCCCACCAGGTCGGGGTGCAGCCTCGGAATCTGTTTTTAACCATCTCCTCAGGCAATTCCAACCGGACAGAGTTTGAAAAGCTCACCTCACTCCCTCTGCTGCTCCGTCTGTCCTGAGGGAGCTCAGGACTGAGTCCTGGGTATGAACCCTGGGAAAGGGCCCCCAATGGTCTGGGAGCAGAGATGTCAGGTCCTGTTTGGGGTGCCACGGGCCGGATAGGCAGAGGCTGGAGGTGGAAACATCTTCCTGGACTTCCAGATGGAGTCTTCAAGCCAAGAATGAAACCGCCAACCAAGAGTGCATCACAGACGTAGGGGAGGTCAGCAGAGCCAGGAGGTATGCCTGTCCATGTGTGGCTGTGTGTGTGTGTCCATGTGTGTGTGCATGTGGCTGTGTGCCTGTGAGTGTGTGTGTGTCCAGGCATGTGTGGACGCATGCCTGTGAGTGTGTGTGTCCAGGCGTGTGTGGATGTGTGCCTGTGAGTGTGTCCAGAGGTGTGTTGATGTGTGCCTGTGAGTGTGTCCAGGCGTGTGTGGATGTGTGCCTGTGAGTGTGTGTGTGTCCAGGCATGTGTGGACGCATA
>SJYV01020007.1:0-64355 GCA_006410875.1 Neotragus pygmaeus
TTTTTTTTTGTGACTCAGTAAATGATGAATAGAGTAAATATTTTATACAAATTTGTCTTTCATAAATATTTTTACAGAAAAAACTTTTATATAATATGACAGCTTTAACTTGAATAATGCACATGATACAGAGACTGGATGGAGTGAACATGATCCATCATATTTTTCCAACTGATTTTGACTAAAAAAACAGGACAACAGAACACCAAAAGCAACTATCACAAGACATTGAAGAGTAAGTTAGAACAGAACTACTCACATGAAAGTCAAAACTCAACGTATGAGAATGAGTGAACACAATCAAACTACTGACCAAAAATTTAAAAATCGACTTTTTCAAAATTCTGGCTATTAGCTTAGATTTTAAAAAATCAAAGGACTTTCTACTCCACACAAACTGCCAACTCATGACAAACAGCAACGTTTGTAACTTACTAACTTGGCTTATTCCTTCCCTCTTTCCCGGCCCAAAAGTCATCTCGAAGTACAGCAGTTGTATCACCAAGGTTACAGCTACCATCAGCAGCCATGCCTCCACCAGAGGACTGGGGAGAATGAGGCTGGGACTCCTCAAAAGTCCCCATCCTCTTTGCAGTTTTCAGAGTCTCCCTCGCAGGGCTTTGTCGTGGTTTGACTTGCTTTGGAGTTTGCTAAACAGGAAAAGCTCTTTTGCAAAAATGTGTCTAAAAAAAAATAATCAGTAACAGTTTAACATGCATCTTCCTGAATTTAGATACAAGTTGGGGCAGATAAGTACATACTTAGTCACGTCAGTCATGTCCTACTCTCTGTGACTGCATGGACCATGGCCTGCTAGGCTCCTCTGTCCATGCACTTCTCCAGGCAAGAATACTGGAGTGGGTTGCCATTTCCTCCTCCAGTGATAAAGTATGAAGTGAGTGAAGTGAAGTCACCCAGTTGTGTCCAACTCTCTGCGACCAAGAGACTGTCCAAAAATACAGAAAGAAGAGCTGGAGACTGAGATTCCACGAAGAACTTTGAAAGCTCTGATATATACCTGGTGAACAAGAAACTCACATGCATATGCAGGGCTGTGAGTTTGTCCAGAAAGTGTCTAAGCGGGCTCCAATCTCTCACCTCTGGGTGACCTTGAGGCCCTGCACAAACAGGAAGTTAAGGCTAAGATAGAATTGCAAAAACGGCCTGACCACTGAGGTTTTTGTCTGGACACACAGATACCCACTCACAGACAGGTGCCCTCAGCAAAGATGAAAAGGCATATAGTTTCAAGGTAATTAAGGAAGTCTTTGTACACAGATTCACTGTGTACCAGAGTAAACCTTGTAGAGTTATCTGGGTATGCTTATTCTGTGTTTACTCTGTGGGTAATGATCTGCGTTATTAAAGTTTTATCTAACTTGAGTTGGAGTTATCAGTGATACTACCAGGATCCCAAAGGCATTTAGATCAGCCTTGACTCATTAACTTGGTCTGGGATTTGGGTTTTACAGTTCCAGGTAAAGGCCATGGAGTCACCAATGTATCCTGCTATAGCTGAAATAATGACTCAGGCCAGGTAAAAGATGCTTACAGCAACTATAGGAAAACAGCCTGATGTTCAGTTCAGTTGGTTGGTCCATGACCTTGGAAGTCATTCCTACAGGTGGGCCTCATTCTGCTCTGTGAAATACTGTTGATAGTATGGGACTTAGTTAAATGCTGTACTAGAAAAAAAGGGAACAAAATTGGTCTCAGACACTGTGAGTGAGATTAATTAGAGTGGCTGACAGGGGTATATTCATGGGAAAATTTAGCAGAAGTCAAAAAAATATAGAAACTATGAATGAACATCATTTTGAGATGATTCACGGTGAGTCTTTCATGTTTCTGTATCTTTTACAAGAAGAAATACTATTTACCTTTGTCCCAGATTATCAAGGATTTTTTTTTTTTTTAATAACAAAAGGCTTTACAAGATGGTGCTAATATTTCCCTCTGGATCAAATATGAGGTTTTTATGCTGTCTGTATAACAAAGGCAATGTGTCCTTCTGAGGCAATAGGCCTACAGTTTTGCTGAGTACTCTCGAGCATTTGGGTTGCTCAGCTAAAATGCAGACTCATCCTCCAGGCCTCTTTTCATTGCTCCTCTGGGGGAGAGGAGAATGAACACAGTATTTTTCTCACAGGACTTGCTGGACTGTGATTAATAACATTCCTTATATCTAACTCAGAAATCTAGATACTGTCAGTATCCATGATATATAACAATAAACTTCTTAGTTTGCAAATAAAGTCTGACTTTTAAAAGTTCTTGGCAAACAGATGAAACCCAGGAAAAAATAGTAATTTATTTTGAGAAAATATTTAGCAAGTTCTTGAGAAAGACAAACATTCACAATATATTCAAAATCACCTCATTGAAACATTAAACAAAAGCAGCTTTACATCTGCTAATAAGAAAACACCTATGGAATAAGGTGCAGGCTGCCAAAAATAAAGAA
Organism: Neotragus pygmaeus; assembly: GCA_006410875.1. Classification (NCBI taxonomy): domain Eukaryota; kingdom Metazoa; phylum Chordata; class Mammalia; order Artiodactyla; family Bovidae; genus Neotragus; species Neotragus pygmaeus. Next base: position 2,465 of record SJYV01020007.1, read on the forward strand.
TTCGGGTTCTGACAATAATAAATATTACACTAGGTTTTCAAACAAAAATTATAAATCTTACTTATCTGATCTAAACTATAAAATAAAGTGTAGTATTACTTTATGAAAATGAACTTGAATCTAAAATTAAAAGATTAATATACAAAAAATATTTAATGGGTAAAATGTACAAAAGAGATAAGTAGTTTTTATGTGGTATAAATATTTTAATTCTCTTCGACAAAAATAGTTTATAAAAACATTAAAAAAAAAACTTCAGAGCATTTTAATTTATGGCAAAATTGAGAGGAAGTTAGAAAATTCCTATATATCCTTAACCTCCTTACGTTCAAAGCCTCCCTGTCAGTACCTCCCACCAGATGGTATATCTGTTATAGTCAATGAACCTATATAGACCCATAGTCACCCAAAGTCCATAGTTTACATTCACTTTCGGTGTTCTCCATTCTATGGGTTTGGACAAGAGTATTATGAATGACAGGTACTTACTATTACAGTATCAAAAATAACCATTCCACTACCCTAAAAATCTGCACTCCATCTCTTCATCTTCCCTGTGCCACAACCCCTTTCAACCTTGATCTTTTTACTATCTCTAGTTTCATTTCTTCTAGAAAGTCATACAGTTGAAATTATACAGTTTGTAGTCTTTTAAAAAAATATTCATTTTTAATTGATCAATGATTGCTTTACAATATTGGTTTGATTTCTGCCATCATCAGCATGAATTAACCATAGGTGTACATATGTCCCCTCCCTCTTGAATCTCTCTCCCACTTCCCACCCATTCCCACCCCTTTTGGTTATTACTGAGCCCCAGTTTGAGTTCCCTGAGTCATACAGCAGATTTCCCACTGGCTATCTGTTTGCATCTGTTACTGTACATGCATCCATGCTGCTCTCTTCACTCCTCTCACCCTCTCCTCCACCATTGTCCATAAGTCTGTTCTCTTATGTCTGCATCTTCACTGTTGCTCTGCAAACAGATTTATCAGTGTAGCCTTTTTAATATTGGCTTCTTTCACTTAGTAAAATGCATGCATTTAAGTTTCATCTATTTTTTAATGGTTTGTTGGCACATTTCTTTTTATTGATGATTATATTTTATTGTCTAGCTATACTATGGTTTATTTATCCACTCATCTACTGAAGGATATCGTGGTTGCTTCCAAAGTTTGGGAGGTATGATAAAGCTGCTATAAACTTCTGTGTGCAGGGTTTTGTGTAAATATATGTTTTCAATTCTTTAGGTAAATAACAAGGAGTGAAATTGCTGGATCATACGGTAAGTGTTTTTGATTTAAGTAATTGTCCAACTGCCTTCCAAAGGAGCTGTGCCACTGTGCATTCCCACCAACAGTGAATGAGGGTTCTTCTTGCTCCACATTCTCACCAGCATTTAGCATTATCAATGTTCTGGATTTCATTAATTTTAATTAACATGTAGTAACAGAAAATACTACCTTTTAAAAACTTCATTGTTTTCTTTCCTAACTGGTACTTTCATTTGCCAGCAAGGAATTAAAATAAATATGTCCTCCTTCCCTCCTAAATACTATATTTTCTAAATAATGGTGCTCATTATAGGCTATTAATTTGAAATGCAATACATATTTTAAAAAGTGCATCAAACAAAATGTAATTGTATAAAGAAAACCAAGGTCAATAGATAAGATATTGCCAAGAAATCTTTCTGCTACTCTGTCTCATTCTGTTTTTTGTCCCCTCAAATAAATAATAATCATTTCTTACTTTTATCAACTTATTGAATATCTAGAAACATTATTTTTCTAGAGTTTTTTATAATACCATACAAAGGAAATGTGCAATCATGACATTTCCCAACTTTACTGAGGTATAATTGACAAAATAATTATAAGATATTTGTACATTGTGATTATTTGATACATATATCAAAGAATTATTATTTCTTTGATTTTTCTTAATATATTAATTTTGAGTCATATCCAATGATTGATTATCCTCCTTATTATGAGTCTTATTTTTCTGGTCTTGTAATTTTTTACTGAATGCCAGATACTTTAATTTTTACCTTGTTGGATGCTGGATAGTCCTTATTTAATCTTAAACTATGTTCCAGGGAACAAAATTACATGAAAATAGTTTGATCATTTCTGGGCTTGCTTTTAAGTTGTGTTATATGGGAACATAACAGCTAATTTTTTCCCACCGTTAAAGTTGTACAGCAAGCTTTTGTGTACAGTACCTGATGCTAGATCTCTTTTTCTACTGTGACTACTTGGAACATGAACTCCAGTTGACACTGGATGGGCTCTAGGAATTGCTCTGTCTGTCCCTTCCAGGTGATTCCTCCCCCAGGCTCAGGTAAGTTTCTGACATGTATGCACTTCAGTAATAAATGTTCACTCTTTTCTCTTTAGTGTTTGTACTCCTGAACCCTGGCCTCATGGCTCCCAGCCTCCCAGCTCCATCTCCCCAGTTGAAGGAAACCCTCCTACCTCTGCGGGTTCCCCTCCACAATGTGGTCTTAACATAAACCTTACATCTTACTAAGCATGAGCTCAAATAAAGACCTGATTTTTTAAACTGTTAAAATTGTTAAACAATTATTAATTGTTTCTAACATAAAATGTCTGTAAGGAAACATAGAAGAAAATCTGAATGACTTCAGTTTGGTAGTGAGTTTTTAGAAGGATACTAGAAGGAAGATCCATGAAAAAACATTGATTGATTGGAGTTCATTTTTAAATATATGTATTTGTTCTATATGCAGTGCACTATTAAATTTAAAGGAAACCACAGAAAAAATACAAAATATTGGTAAATCAGATGGCAGATGTAGAATGTATCCAGAATATTTTAAAATAACAAAGTACACAAAAAGAAAAAAATAAGAGACCCAAATAAAAAGACATGTATACTATCATGTAAGAAACGAGGCGCCGGTCTATGTTCGATGCAGGATGCGGGATGCTTGGGGCTGGTGCACGGGGATGATCCAGAGAGATGTTGTGGGGTGGGAGGTGGGAGGGGGATTCAGGATTGGGAGCTCATGTACACCTGTGGTGGATTCATGTCAATGTATGGCAAAGCCAATAGAGTATTGTAAAGTGAAATAAAGTTTAAAAAAATAAAAATTAAAAAAAAAGACAGCAAAATAAGTGAACAGACACTTCTCCAAAGAAACTATATGAAAGACAAATGATAATATGACTACTGATGTACATTAATAATTCTAAAATGAAAACTATAACCATAGTGAGATGGCATTTCACATACATTTTGTCAGAAAAGCAAAAGTAACAACAACAAATAAATGTAGAACGCCAAATTTTAGAGAGATTTAAGAGCTGAGGGAATTTTCATAAAGTTGGGGTGAGAATACAAAACTAGACAGCCACTGCAATTTTTTTTAAATAAGACGTACACTTACTTGTGGGGGGAGAGTAAATCATTCAAGATGGCCTGTTCAGGCTCTCTCGCCTCAAGTTTTGTAAATAGTGACTACATAAGAGCTGAGCTCATCTGTAGCACTGCACATGCATGTCTCGAGTTGCTCATTGGTCGTAGGCTACTTTGTGCGGTATGCATTTCTGAGCTCCACCTAGAAAGCGGCAGCATTACTGCTGCACCACAAGTTCAGTTCAGTTCAGTTCATTTCAGTCGCTAAGTCGTGTTGGACTCTGTGACCCCATGAATCGCAGCACGCCAGGCCTCCCTGTCCATCACCAACTCCCAGAGTTCACTCAGACCCACGTCCATCGAGTCGGCGATGGCATCCAGCCATCTCATCCTCAGTTGTCCCCTTCTCCTCCTGCCCACAATCCTTCCCAGCATCAGAGTCTTTTCCAATGAGTCAACTCTTCGCATGAGGTGGTCAAAGTACTGGAGTTTCAGCTTTAGCATCATTCCCTCCAAAGAAATCCTAGGGTTGAGCTCCTTCAGTATGGATTGGTTGGATGAATGGACTGGTTGGATCTCCTTGCAGTCCAATGGACTCTCAAGAGTCTTCTCCAACACCACAGTTCAAAAGCATCATTTCTTTGGTGCTCAGCTTTCTTCACAGTCCAACTCTCACATCCATACATGACCACTGGACAAACCATAGCCTTGACTAGNTTTCTGCCATAAGGGTGGTGTCATCTGCATATCTGAGGTTCTTGATATTTTTCCCAGCAATCTTGATTCGAGCTTGGGTTTCTTCCAGCCCAGTGTTTTCATGATGTAATAATATGTCTGCTGCTACAGCTGCTGCGTCAGCCAGGAGAGAGACTGTGTTATGGCTGCTGTGCCAACCAGGAGAGAATAGACGTGTCTGCAGTTCTTATGGCTCCTTGAGTCTTTTTATAGCCTCTTAGCTGGCACCTTGCCTGCCCTAGATTCAACAGATAGTTCGAACAGGGTGAACAGCGAGACAACATGCTGTGAGCAGGATCAGCAATACATTACAATACAGTCCAGCAATCCCACACCTAAGTATTCACTAAATGAATTAAAAATATATAAAAATAAAAATATATGTACACACAAAACCTGTACATAAGTAAGTGTTTACAGCAGCTTCATTCATAATTATCAAAGAATGAAACAATCAAGATTTACATCAATAGATGAATGGATAAATAAGCTGTGATGATCATGCAATGGAATATACTCAGTGATAAAAAGAAAGCAAGCTATTAACATATTAACATTGACTAATATCAACTGCCTTTTGTGAGGGAAAGAAATCACATACAAAATATATTGTATAGTCCCTTTCAGTGACATTCTGGAAACAAACTATAAGGATGGAGAAAAGTTCTGTGTTTGTTTGGGGTTGAAGGGATGTTTGACAACAGATCACATAAGCAATTTATTAGGGTGATAAAACTGTCTTCTTTATACTGTTGGTGATGAATGCATGACTTTGTCAAAATTCCATAAAATTGTGTAACATAAAGACTAAAATTTGTTGTATGCAAATTAAACTAATCAACTAGAATGTGGGGAATCCCTGGATAGGATGGTGATTTTGCAAATAAACATGACTATATTTCTAATTTTCAACACAATCCCACTAAAAAGAGTTGGGATAAAAGGCTCTGATGTAGAGTCAGCAGTGTTTTGACTGGAAACTCTAAGGCTGAAAGACAGAAGGAACAGCACATAAATAATAATTGCATATGCTAAATTTATTTCTTGTATCTGTATTCTTCAAACACATTACATGCATCTAGGGTAAAGCAAATTCTTAAATAAATTATAAATAATAGTAGCCATGTTTCTAATTGTCACAGTGAGAAGTTACAAATACGACAGTGTAGAGGGAAGCTTATTTGGCAGTCCAGCGGTTGAGAATCCACCTGACAATGCAGGGGACACAGGTTAAATCCCTGGTCTGGAAAAATCCCACAAGCTGCAAGGCAACTTAGGCCCATGCCCCTCAACTACTGAGCCCACACACCATAGAGCATGTGAGCTGCAACAAAAGAAGCCACCACAATAAGAAGCCTGCCCACCGGAACCAAAGTGTAGCCTCCACTCTTTGCAACTAAAAAAGCCCATGCACAGTAGCAGAGACCCAGCACAGCCAAAAATGAATCATAAATAAACATTTTTTAAAAGTGTGGGTAGGAGAAGAGTGAAAGTCCTGTGGAATTGAATTTATTGAAGATACCAGGATGAATTTGTTTATCAAAATGTATAAAAAGATATACACAAAATGAATATAGTTATCTATGTATATATATATTTATGTCAGAATAACATACACAAACATATTTTCTAATGCTGTCCACTGAGAATGTTTGCAGGAAATGACAGAACAGGGGCAATGAGCATACTCAGTGCCCATATCTTGTTTTCTAAAGGCCATTCTCTATTAAAATGAATCAAATCTCCTTGAAAAACATATCTGATTTTAGAGCCTATACAAAAAAAAGAGAAAACGAACTTGAATCACCTTGAAGTGCCAGAAATGAGGAAAAGACACCTCCCTCGACACACCTACTAGGAAGGGAGCTGACCATAAAAAACTCCAAAAGACCAATGATAGAACAATCTGTGCAATGATATAAATTGTTACAGGGATTATGTCACAAAGAATAAAACATGTGTCCATGAATCCATGTTGATATAAATGATGGAATATGTAGGCAAATGGGGAGAAGGAACAAATGTTCCAAAAGATCATCAGAAATGGTTTTCTTTCAACTGGCAGAATCAGGAACACCCTTTCCTTTCTTTCCTCAAGACTTCTCTCATCCTACAGTCTCTGTGGTAAACAGGTCTGTAGGAATATTTTCCCTCTATTCCACAAGGCAACATATTGCATTATCACATTGATTATGATATGGTCATTGACTTAGTAATTAGAAAGCAGCAAATGCTTTTGACAAATTGTTAAGATACACGCAAGTAAGAGGATGGGAAAGAAATTCCACTAAATCTCAGGGACCTGGGTGAATATTAGAAGTTCAGTGATATGGGAAAAGTTCAGACATCCTTCCAAAGTGAAGAATTAGGTCCTTCCTACCACAATAACTTCACTGGTGGCTCAGACGGTAAAGCGTCTGCCTACAATGTGGGAGATCAGGGTTCGATCCTTTGGTTGGGAAGATCCTCTGGAGAAGGAAATGGCAACCCACTCCAGTACTCTTGCCTGGAAAATCTCATGGACGGAGCAGTCTGGTAGGTTACAGTCCATGGGGTCACAAAGAGTTGGACACGACTGAATAACTAAACTTTCTAAATTTTCTACCACCATCACAGGAACACAACACCTCTCAGTCTCCTTTGGATTTTAAGGTGATATGCACCTCATTTGGACATTCACTCCAACATGTTTACCAGGTAACCCCAAAGTTCACCAGTTTTGAGTGGGATCAAAAGGATACACAGTATGTCCAGGCTGCCATACGACTTGTTTAGCCATTTGAACCACAGGAACCAAGAACCAGTGACTCTTGAAATGTGTGTGACACATAGTGAAGTAGAGTCACCAGCAGGCTCTCACAGGTGATACAAAGAACCTGAAGACTTTTGCATAAGGAAAGACTGATGCTGAAGCTGAAACTCCAATACTATGGCCACCTCATGCCAAGATTTGACACATCACTCATCGGAAAAGACTCTGATGCTGGGAGGGGTTGGGGGCAGGAGGAAAAGGGGACCACAGAGGATGAGATGTCTGGATGGCATCACCGACTCGATGGACATGAGTTTGAGTGAACTCCGGGAGTTGGTGATGAACAGGGAGGCAGGGCGTGCTGTGATTCATGGGATCGCAAAGAGTTGGACACAACTGAACGACTGAACTGACTAAACTGACTGTCATCTTTTATAAATGACTGCTCTCATTTTGAGAAATGTCTTCAGGGTTGTTACTGAGCATTGGTAAAGACTCAGCACTGGACTATAAACTACCAAGTTATCATGAGACCTGAGTAGCCCATGATGAACTAAGTGGGAACAGATGACTCAGAACCACCTCTGCCATGGAAGGGGTTGCATGGAAGGGCTTGCAGTGGAATAGGTGCTTGTTCTGGGTGTGGAATGGCCTTCCCTGCCCATGATATTTCTGCCAAAGCCAGTACCTATTTACTTACAAATATTTCACACATCATCACATTTTTATATACAGCATTGCTTCTGACCAGTGAAGTATTTGCACGTCAAAGGAAGTGAGGTTTTTAAAAATTAATAACACAAGTGGCAGTTAACCCTGTATTTATGAAATCATTAAATTTTTTCTAGATATAAATTAAAGTCAATCTATTTCCAGGCTCCCAAATCAGCTTCAACATTTAAACCTCTGTGTTTGTGTGTGTCTGCACGCACACACATGTGCTAAATCACTTCAGTCATGTCCAGATCTTGACGACTCTATGGACTGCAAGCCACCAGGCTTCTCTGTTCTTGGGATTCTCCAGGCAAGAATACTGGAGTGGGTCACCATGCCCTCCTCCAGGGGATCTTCCCAACCCAAGGATTGAACTTGCATCCCTTAAGTCTCTTACACTGGCAGGCAGTTCTTTCCCATCACCCGGGAGTGCCTTTTAACCTACAAGAATATTTTTATTGAGCGTGTCTGTATTCCTGATTTCTACTAGGATCTAGAAATGTAGATAATCCTATAAGGGACCTAGGTGAAAATTTTAGCAACTTTCCAGAAGTACTAAAAGCTACATGCAAAGTACTAGAAATAAGGGTGGATAAATGAAGGATTCCCTGGGGTGAAAACTGAAGGTTAGAATCTCCAAGCCCAGCCAATATGATGTATCTATCTCAACATTCTTTGAAATAAAATATTGCCTCCCTACTTTCCTACTTTAATTACCATTGCATGGTCTAGTCTCAGCTTCATAGACACAAAACTAAGCTGTAATATACAAAATCATATGTGTTTTTCAATCATGAAAAATAAGGTCAGCAGTTTCTTGAAATCATGAGATTCCCTGATCTTTACAGCACTAAACTCCCACACCTACAGGGTGAACTCCTGCTCCTCAAGGTCCCTCATGAAGCTGTGATAGCAGTGACCACATTCACATTCTAGCCCAGAGAAGGGAGAAGGGATTTAAGGATATTGTCCAGCACATGTGAACAGCATTTCCATTTATATCTCTGAGGAAATGTTTATCCCTGACCACACAGAGCTTCAAAGGATCCTGGACGTTACAATTCTTTTAATTTTTAATTGAAGGATAGTTGATGTGCAATGTTGTATTAGTTTCAGGTGATCAGGTACAGCATGATTCTGTTTTGTTTTGTTTTTAACAGATTATATTCCAGTATGCTATTACAAAATATTGAGTGTAGTTAGTTCCCTGCTCTATTCAGTAGGTCCTTGTTGGTTATCTATTTTATATACAGTAGTGTTTATATGCCAATCCCAAACTCCTAATTTATCCTTCTGCTACCCTTTTCCTCTTTGGTAACCATAATTTTGTTTTCCATCTTTGTGAGTCTGTTTCAATTTTATGTATAGATTCAAGTTTATTATTTTTCAGATTCTACGTGTAAGTCATATAATATAGTATGAGTCTTTCTCTGTCTTAAAAGGGACATATTGACACATGTATTTGAGATTCAGGTTTTGTACTCGAGGTAAGAATATAATACAAATCTGCAGTCTTATTCACCTACCAAGCAATATCCCTCATATCCATGTGTTCTGGATACTGATGCCTGCATAATGAACTATCTGAAAGTTAATTAATCAAAGCAAGAATCATTTTTGTTCCAGACAGATGGGTCAGGAACTCATGTAAGACCCTGCTGAAAAATTCTCCTGCTGGCTTGCTGGGCTGGCAGCTGGCTGGTCTCCAAGGTATGAGAAGGCTTTGATTACATCTGAGAACTTGGTGGGCATGTACTGAAAGTTGGCTGAGTTGTCCCACTGGGTCTCTCTATGTATTCTCCTGGTTTCTTCACATCATCTATCCAGTGGGGAGTTACTCTCTTACATGGTGGCTTAGACATCAAGAGTGTGTCATCTGTGAAAAAATGTGAAAGCTGTTAAGTAAGAATCAGACTTTGAAACTGGCATGATGCATCTTTGAAAGCAAGAATGGACAAATGGGGTATAGATGCCACTGAACAGAGAGGAATTGTCAAAGAATCGTGCCCTTCCAGAAAAGAAAACTTTCAGGGTTATTTTGCTTACTTTCATAAAATTTAAATCCCGTTGCTCAAACTGTAAAAAATGAAAATAGAAATCAGCCTTAAGAAATACTCTGGAGAGTATTCCAAGATACAGATTATTTATAAAGAATGAAGTTATGGTTGTAACTACATTGGAAAATGTTTTGCAATTAAAAGTTCTGTAGTATCACTAACTTTAATTATATATATGTGTATATATATATATATNATACAACTAGTCAACCCTAAAGGAAATTAGTCCTGAATATTCATTGAAAGGACTGATGCTGAAGCTAAAACTCCAATACTTGGCCACCTGATGCGAAGGACTTTCTCATTGGAAAAGCCCCTGATGCTGGGAAAGATTGACAGCACAAGGAGAAGGGAACGACAGAGGATGAGATGGTCAGATGGCATCACCAACTCAATGGACAGGAGTTTGAATAAGTTGTGAGAGGTGAAGATGGACAGGGAGGCCTGACGTACTGCACTCCATGGGGTCACAAAGAGTCAGACACGACTGAGCGACTGGACTGAACTGAACTGTCTTCAACATCCTCCAACCTGTGACATTTCCCAGCCATCCTGTCCTTCATAAACTTTACACCTTGGAAGACTGCTGCTGCTACTAAGTCTCTTCAGTCGTGTCCGACTCTGTGCGATCCCATAGATTGCAGCCCACTAGGCTCCTCTGTCCCTGGGATTTTCCAGGCAAGAATACTGGAGTGGGTTAGGCCAGAAATTTTCTGTATTTTCTCTCATTTGGGTTAATCAGATATTACCTCATGTTTATGTTTAAGTTCTGATTTTATTTTTTCAAAAATATCAGAGAAGTTATTTTGTGCTCTCCTCAGTCCGTTATACTAAGGACTGTATGATATTTATATGTTTCATTACTGGAGGTGTAAACAGAAAATTTCACTAAAGTTGTATCTGCCAGGCTTATCCACTGTAAAATTATAGCTTTTCGATTGAGAATTAGAAAATATTTGGGGCTATATTTGCACACTATGCAAATATAGTGTGCAAATGTAATTTTTCTCATTATATTTCTACCCATGGAGTGTTTATTCCTGCCAAAGTTACTACTGCGGTATAAGCCAAAAAATGGTATTTTATTTCCAGCTTTCTTTGCACATGTATTAATGAAAATGCTAGTAATTAATTAACATCATTTTGGATTTTATTTTCCAATCTACTATGGTTTTGCGATAAGAATTATTAGCATCAATAATAGTGGCTAAATTGGAGAGTAATCCTGAGTTTTAGGTTTTGTTTCCCCTCTGTTTTGGGGTAGCTATTGTTAGCATTACATTTATTTATTTTATTAGCACCATTTGGTAGGGAAGCATTAAAGAGATTCCACCTTCTCTTTAGCTGTCTTTTCTTCTACTCTAATGCTTTTTAATTTTTAAATCAGAGGCTCTTTTCACTTTTCAGTTCTTTCCTTTTTCTCTATCATCTCCCTCTTACTGAAGATATTAACCATAATATAAAGGCTTTGGATATGATGCCATTTGAAGAAAAATAAACTATTTGACAGAGGAGAAGACAATGGTATCTTTTTTTTTTTTTTCCAAGTCAGAAAACTGATGCAGTAATGAAATGAGAGAAGGTTGCTTGACATAGCACTTCAGTGGAGTTCTCTTTGCTTCTACAGCCCCAAGACAAACAGGTTGAAAGCAAAATTCAAGCAAACCAAGGGACGAGTAAGAAAGGAATTAAATACACAAATTCAAAACAGAGAGTAAGTTTTCCCTAAAGGGTTTTTAAAACAGAAGAATTTTTAGCCGAATCTTGAAAAGTTTCTGACATTGTTTGAATAAAAGGAGAAGAAGCCCTCAGGCCATAGATGGACTGTTTTGAGGATTTGGGGAAGTGTCAAATTTGGAATTCCACCCACAAGAGCAAAGTGGGGCTGAGATGCTTGTAGAGAGGAGTAGCTGAGATGATTACTGAGGATCAAAGAACGGGTCAGTTGAAGAACAATTTCAATTAAAAAAGAAAATAGCCTATATGTGAAATAGATCGCTAGTCCAGGTTTGATGCATGAGACAGGGTGCTCAGGGCTGGTGCACTGGGATGACCCTGAGGGATAGGATAGGGAGGGAGGTGGGAAGGGGGTTCAGGATGGGGAACACATGTACACCCATGGCTGATTCATGTCAATGTATGGCAAAAACCACTACAATACTATAAAGTAATTAGCCTCTAAGTAAAATAAATAAATAATTTTTTTAAAAAAAGAAAAAAGACTTGTAAATTAGTTAATTTTCATCTGAAGAAAAGCTAAGAAGGTATTCCATGATGGTATCGAGATTCAAGCTCTTCCCAGGAAGAAAATAAAATTTTTGAAAAGGCAGTCCTTCTGCACCATCATTTTATCAAAGGTAGATGTTAAGAATAGGGGCTTCCCGGGCAGTGCTAGTGGTAAAGAACCCACTTGCCAGCACAGGAGACATAAGAGACATTGTTTTGATCCCTGGGTCAGGAAGATCCTCCAGAGGAGGGCATGGCAACCCACTTCAGTATCCTTGCCCTGAGAATCCCATGGGCAGAGGAGCCTGGAGGGCTACAGTCGACAGGGTTGCAAAGAGTCAGACACAACTGAGTGACTTAGCATGCACACATGTGTAAGAGCGATTTATTTCATAATCTTAGATAAAGTTAAATAGCCTGATTAACTGAGTCATAACTGATCTTTGGCCTCAATCTTAACTTTTACATAATTCGGGTCCTTCATCTGTACAGTCTAAAAGTCAAATGACTCACCCATTAATAGTCCCCACTTACAAAGCATTCCTGGCTCCCAGGATAATCTTCAGCTTGTACCAGAGATGGTGGCTCCTGATAAGTTCCACCTGATGCAGTGTGCTGCTCAGGTGCCCTTGAATCTATGTAGCTCTTGGTGGACGAGCTTTACCCAATCTGTGAAAGAGATCAGAAAACATGGTGAGGATGAAAAGGAGGCTTTGAATCATGGTCTTTAACCACGTGCATTTTATTTATTTATTTATTTTTTGTTCTACAGTAGCATCTATATTTGCTATATACAATGTGTATATATATATATATATATATTTTTTTTACTTTATTTTACTTTACAATACTGTATTGGTTTTGCCATACATCAACATGAATCTGCCACGGGTGTACATGTGTTTTTAAAATGTGTTTTTCAGAACACTGTATCCCTCTTCTTAATATTTTGTCATATACTATTTTAACAATATTTCCCACATTGCTCCCCCTTGAGCTTTTTGAGACTTCTTATCCAGAGAGATCAGTTTTATGATTAAGGTAATACTTGCAACCCCAGAGCAAACCAACAGCCCTAAATAGACTTAGCTTGGTGAGTTGTTCATCAAGTTGTATAATAGCTAACTAATAAGTGTTCCCTATGAGTAGTTACTTTTACGAACCCTTTTTTTTTTTCTGTGTAAATTATTTCATGTATTGTTAAAAAACAAAACAACCTCACAAATTAGGCATGATTGTGATACCACTTTCATGAGAAACAGAAGTTAAGCCAGGATATGGACTCAGAGGTATAACATATCCTAATTAACCCAATTTTCTTTTGATATATCTAATTTTTTATGTACAAATTACATATTTTTCTGTAAATAAGCACCATTCATGAAAGAAAAACACATGCACTCATTTAATTCAGTTTCCTTAAATATTTTGTCATTTGATCAAACATGTGTTCATAGTAAAGTACCTTTGTAAAATCCAGCTTAATATTTTTTTTTTAATAGAAAAAGGAAAATGCTATTTGGTAAGTTACTAAACCTACAAAGGCTGGGAAGGGCTGTGTCTGAATGTGGAGGAAGGGGTTGTATACAGGTTATGATGGTCCTACCCAGAGGCAGCCTAAGGGTAGTGATGGACATAATTTTAACTATGACAACAATGGCAGTGACTTGGACAATAAACTGCACCATATTTGCAAATTTATTTTGGCTCATGACTCATTCTGAAGTAGCATATTATCTTAAAATTCTGTTTTTTTTCTATTTACATTGCTGCTACTTGTTCTTGAAATAAAAATACATTTGAAATCATACACAGACACACACACAAAGTATGTCAACCACAATCTCATCAAAAAGAATAAACTTCTGTGAATAGTTTTGCCAACAGACTGTGAACGAGTTAATATTCTAATTGGGGACTAGAAACCAGGGAATTCTCTGGGACACCTAATCAAATTTCCCGATCATGTGGTAAAATGTAATGATAGAATACAAAAGCCAAAGAAGCAAGACTAACAACAACAAAGGAATTCAAAGACTGAAAGTGTGGATCACGTAATAGTATTTTATCAATGATGAATCTCTTAAATTGATTAGTGTAACTTGGTTATGCCAGAAAATATTCTTAGAAAAGATCCACAGAAGTGTTTAGCAAAGCAAAGCTCAGCAGTGGCCACAACACTGGAAAAGTCAATTTTCATTCCGATCCCAAAGAAAGGCAATGCCAAAGAATGTTTAAACTACCACACAGTTGCACCCATCTCATGAACTAGCAAAGTAATGCTCAAAATTTTCCAAGCTAGGCTTCAATAGTATATCAACCAAAAACTTCCAGATGTTCAAATTGGATTTATAAAAGGCAGAGGGGCCAGAGATCAAATTGCCAGCATCAGTTGGATCATCAAAAAAGCAAAAAAATTCCAGAAAAAATCTACTTCTGCCTTATTGACTATGCCAAAGCCTTTAACTGTGTGGATCACAACAAACTGAAAAATTCTTAAAGAAATGAAATACAAGACCACCTTATCTGCCTCCTTAAAAGTCTGTATGCAGGTCAAGGAGCAACAGTTAGAACTGGACATGGAACAAAAGACTGGTTCCAAATAGGGAAATGAGTACATCAAGGCTGCATATTGTCACCTTGCTTATTTAACTCATATGCAGAGCACATTGTGTGAAATGCCGGGCTGGATGAAGCACAAACTGGAATCAAGATTGTCGAGAGAAATATCAACAACCTCAGATATGCAGATGACATCACCCTTATGGCAGAAAATGAAGATTTAACAGCCTTGATGTAAGTGAAAAAAGAGAGTGAAAAAGTTGACTTAAAACTCAGTACTCAGAAAACTAAGATCATGGTATCCGGCCCTATCATTTTATGGCAAATAGATGGGGAAACAATGGAAACAGTGACAGACTTTATTTTCTTGGGCTCCAAAATCACTGAAGATGGTGACTACAGCCATGAAATTAAAAGATACTTGCTCCTTGGAAGAAAATCTATGACCAGCCTAGACAGCATATTAAAAAGCAGGGACATTACTTTGCCAACAAATTTCCATCTAGTCAAAGATACGGTATTATCAGTAGTCACGTATGGATGTGAAAGTTGGACTATGAAGAAAGCTGATTGCTGAAGAATTGATGCTTTTGAACTGTGCTGTTGGAGAAGACTCTTGAGAGTCCTTTGGATTGCAAGGAGATACAACCAGTCAATCCTAAAGAATATCAGTCCTGAATATTCATTGGATGGACTGATGCTGAAGCTAAAACACCAGTACTTTAGCCACCTGATATAGAGAACTGAATCATTGGAAAGACCCTGATGCTGGGAAAGATTGAAGGAAGGAGGAGAAAGGGATGACAGGATGAGATGGTTTGGATGGTATCACTAACCGGATGAGTTTGAATAGGCTCTAGGAGTTGGTGAAGGACAGGGAAGAAGCCTGACATGCTGTAGTCCATTGGGTCGCAAATAGTCGGACACGACTGAGTGACCGAACTGAACTGAACTGAAAGTCTTTAGTGATAAAAGGGCATAACATTCCGACTTAACTCTTGAATAGTTCAGAAAACTTTAATATGCATATAATACACAAGTGATTAAAAAGCACATGAGATAAAAATGTCAATAACTGATAAATCTGAGTAAAAAAGATATATGGGAGTTGTTTGTACTACTCTTGCAACTTTTCTCTAAGTTTGAATTATATCAAAATAAAAAGGTAAAAAAAAAAAAAGAAGATTTGGATCACTTGACCAGGTGAAGAGGTTAAAAAAAGTGAAAATGAAGTCATTCAGTCATGTCTGACTCTTTGTGACCCTATGGACTGTAGCCTACCAGGCTCCTCCGGGAAAGAATACTGGAGTGGGTTTAAGATCACTTCACTAGATAAGATGCTAACTGAGACTACAGACTGAATGAACTGGTTCCTGGAGGGTGATTATAAAGTCCAATAAGTACCATGCAGTGTTGCCAAAAGGAAAACTAAGGAAAATGTATGCAGGTCTTTGCCATTCCTATACTCTCTTATATGATACATATGATTAATATTAAACTCTATACTTCAGGGTTTTAGTGACAAAATAGAAAAGGGATACTATGACTGAAAAATAGAACACAATAACCCAGAGCTAGGAGAGCAATAGTTGGAGCCATTCATAAATTTAAAAGCTTAGTAAACTATAATTAGGTCATATTTTGTAAAGAATTGTGACTGAGGTTATGGACATATAGAATTGATGTGAATCACAGAGATAAAAATTCAGCTATGTTTTTCAGAAGGAATTACTTTCTAAAGAACCACTTGTCTGAACTAAAGGATGATGACTGTCTAAGATTTAAACTAGCCTTTTGAATGTCTCACCTCCCAGACATGTCTATACCCAAGGGGAAGATTGAAAATCTGTGCATTCACCCAAAATAGCATATTCTTCGATGTTTTCTCTTCTATGGTTAAGAAGAATAATGTGTTTCAGAAGAGGGATCCAAGAGCTGTAGAGAATCATGGGTCTCTTCCAAGGGAGGGAGCATGACCTACCCTTGGGGTAGGGCTAGTACATCCTCCCAATAAGATTACAGAATTGCTGTGTCCTAGGAATGGCCCTATGCCTCCCTTTCCTATTTCTGAAAAACAGTGTTTGTTGTGGTTTTCTGGATTTATTCAACCCTTGGTTTTGGTGTGTCTGGGGAATGAAGGAAAAACAACTTCCTAGTTAATAGGTTTACAGATAAAGAAGATCCACATGGAGGCAATGTTAAGATGATCACAGTTCTTGGAACTGTGGCCTTGGGGTTAGATCCTTTGAGAAGAGAGTGAGAATAGTTTATGTGGGAATAGTTTGCATGGGAAGAGAAACAAATCTTTTCATTGAGAGCAACTGTGTTAGGTTGTGTTATTGTCGAAGTTTCCCCCCTCCTACTGAGCCCATCCTCAAAAGATGTCAGGCTGGGCCAAGGAGCAGTTGAGGCCAAGAAATATTTGCAGAAATGATGTGTGCTATTTCTGAGAAAAAGTCTTAGGAGATATCAAGTGGTTCTGACATTGCTCTTTTAGTTTTGCCAAGATTGTCCTAGATATTGGCTACTCATCTTGCTGGGGTCCATCGGGGGAGAAAAGCGGAGTGACCAGAGGTCTTTAACCAACATATAACAACTGTGAGATTTAAATTTGTATTTCTGTATCTCACTGAGATTTCGAGATTATTACTGCAGCATACTGTAGGAAAATCTAACCAGTACTCTGAAAGATTAGTTAGGAAGAATCAATTTCTATACAACAGGAAATAAAGCCAGTATTGGTGACAACGTTGAACATGGAAAACAGATATGCTATTTGTCCACTAATTCAACAAACACTTCTTGAAGACAGTAACTACATTGAGGGACAGTGCAATTGGTGCTATGCTTTCTGATGTTCAGAAATGCATGTGACCAAAATTTTCTTATTGTGAAATGTTGGAAACTGATGGTCTAGAACTAAAAGAAAAATAGCTTTGCAGGAGAAATACAAAAAGCATTGTTTTATTGTGGTTGATATATGCCAGTGTGAACCAAGTATAAAAGTATGCAAAGCATTTCAGATAAGAATAAAGAATCTGTCATTAAAGCTGAAGGTTATTTGTTAAAATGTCCCAGACAGGCAGCTTACAGAACGGTCATCAGAAACAAGAAAATCTTTTCCTCTTGGACCTGAAGTTCTTTGTGTCCCATGAATACAAATTAGTTTACCAAGTCCCAAGGAAATAGCCATGAATTTCCATAGTCTAATAAGCAGTTGGTGGGCTAAGTACAATGGCATCCTTAATTCTTACCCTAACATCCTTTTGGAAGAAACAATAAACAGAGAAGGCTCAAAACTGATGTAAGACACACAGCATGTTTGGAGGTAGTGAAGGGAAATGTCCTAATGAGTGTGAGACAAATAGACATCAAAACACAGGTACCAGTGTGTTGTGAAATTTAGTGAAATTCTAAAGACAGACATGCTCATAAACATTGATATAAGGAAGTTCATTGACATAAGGGAGTGAATTGAATGACCAAATTTAAAACTTACATAAAGCATCAAAGAACAAAGCCTTTTTTTTTTTTATTTTAGTAAAAGAATATTATACTAAGGGAATTGTAGACAAAGCTAAGTTGCATGGACAAAAATGTCAACTTTAGAGAGCAATTTTCTCTATGGATTGAGATGAAGAGTCTTGGAACTCAGGAAAAGAGACTATCTAATTGACCTGGAAAAAATTAGTGCTATTTAGAAAAACAACAACAACAACAACAGACACTCTGAGAGAAGTTTCACAAATCCTATTATTGTAAACACAGTGACATCAAGGGTGTGTGTGGGGGGACCAGAAGGAGGGGATTAAGGTGGTAGAGTAGGGGAACAAGGAGCTTGCCTATCCCATGGACACAACCAAAAAAGCATCTATACGGGGAGCAGTTCTCACTGCAGTCAAACTGGAGACAAGCAGAATGACTCATCCACAGCCAAACCTGTAAAGGAAGATCCCCATGTAACCAGATAGGAAGGGAGAAGAAGCGATCAGACCAAGACTTGTGACTGTAGGAAGGAGAAAGGAAGAGGAGTGTGATGATTTGGGCTCAGAGATACCCCTTGGGGAATGAGGGGTTCAAATCTCAAGTCAAGCATCCCAGCCCTAGAATCCAACACCAGGAAGACAAGTGCCCTTAGCTGGATTGAAAACCAGGAGGGCTGTGAGAATCCTAGACTCTGATGTGAATCACTTGCACACACATGCTCACTCTGTGATGAATGCAGAGGAAGCAGGCAGAAGCTTCCCGAAGCTCTGGCTGGTTTCCTGTGAGCATCCCAGCACACACCCTCACCCGCATCAGGTGCCCACTCCACCCCTCTTGCTCCAATGCAGCTTCCCATGAGGGTGAAGCTTGTTGTTGCCAAAGGGGAGTGAAAGTCTCGTGGGGCTAAATAGTAAACTGAGATCCTGCAGTTCATCTAAACTGGGCATGGACAGCCATTGCTGGTACTCACAGACGTGACTGGTCAGAAGTCTGGATCTCTGACTGGTGAGCTGGGAGTCAGTACATGGCCCAGCCCCTCTTTCTCTGCCATTGAACCCCACTAGGGCAGAAGGTCCACTGGCCACTGGGAAGGAGGAGACACACACTTAGAAGATATAGAATCAATTTGTACCTATATCTCAGGACTAATGCTCTAGCAACTTGTGAGTAGCAAGCTGTGGCAGCCATTGAGCAGAAGAGAAGCCCCAGTTTATGACTGACTCTGGGTCAAGCCCTTCCACTTCTAGTTCCACTTCCCTTGAAGGCAATAGCTGCCAGCACACACTGGGGGAAGAGGTAACCCATGCTCACTACAGATTCATTTCTTCCAAAGTCACTGAGCACACACAGGCTGCATAAGAATGCTACCACTCAATGTTACAACTTTAATGCCAGGGTAAGTAATTGTTTCATCAGATATGTAGATGACACCACCCTTATGGCAGAAAGTGAAGAGGAGCTAAAAAGCCTCTTGATGAAAGTGAAAGAGGAGAGCAAAAAAGTTGGCTTAAAGCTCAACATTCAGAAAACGAAGATCATGGCATCCGGTCCNTGAGATTGCATCCAAGTACTGCATTTCGGACTCTTTTGTTGACCATGATGGGTACTCCGTTTCTTCTGAGGGTTTCATGCCCACAGTAGTAGATACAATGGTCATCTGAGTTAAATTCACCCATTTCAGTCCATTTTAGTTCACTGATTCCTAGAATGTTGACATTCACTCTTGCCATTTCTTGTTTGACCACTTCCTATTTGCCTTGATTCATAGACCTGACATTCCAGGTTTAAGTGAAAAATCCTTGGATCTTCTGTTTAGTGATATCAGTCTTATATGCCTAATATCTCCAATGTTTCATGCTTGAGCTCCTTGACATACGTTTCATTCTCCATTCTTCAAGGCTCTTATCACAGAACTAAGCATGTGAGAGGAATTTAATAGTTGATTTAATTTAACTTATGATTGTATGGAAGATTGATATTTTCAGCTCTATAGACCAAAACAGTAGGTTCCAGTTTCCTAAAAGTTGCGAACTCTTACTTCATAGGTAGTAAAAAATGTTGAGTACTGTCTTCTAGAAAACACAGTTGTGGCTGCGATTATGGTAGAAACAAAACAAAGTTTCTATTGTCAAGATATTTATATGCAACCGACAGGGAGACAGACAAATAGGCAGACACATAATATAATTTCAGGGAATAATAACTTCTATGGGAAAAAAGAAAGCAAAGTTTAGTTGGGAAGGACTCATTCAGTGAGAGAAGGGGACTATTTGAGGCAAGAGTGATGTCTGAGCAGAGACTGGTGAGATACTGAAGAGTACGTCCTTTGAATTCTGGTGTAAGGGAGCAGTCCTGGTAAAGTTCTTGAGACAGAAAGGAGTTTGAACTATTCAAAGAGTTGAATAAGTTCCAGCATAAATTTTGAAAACAATGGGAGGTGATGGTATCAGAGAAAGAGTGACTCACAGGGCACAGCAAAGAGTTTGAACTTTATACTATATGACAGTTTCTTACAATTAAAACTTCATTTGATTCTCACTGCAAACCTGAAAGGTAATGTTGGTATTTTTGTAGTTTCAGAGAACTGGGCTAAGAGGGTTGTACTCTAGACTATAAAATCAAAAGACCCAGAATCTACATTATATCCTCATTCTGATTGTCTCCACATCCTGTTGTTCAGGTAAACACCTGGACACTCTGCCTCCAGAATGTAGTCAAGCCCTTGAAGGAGCCTAAATGTATGTTGAAAGTGAAAGTGTTAGTTGCTCACTTGTGTCTGTCTTTTTGTGACCCCACAGATTGGGGCCCACAAGGCTCCTCTCTCCATAGACTTGTCCAAGCAAGAATACTGGAGTGAGTTCTGAGCCCCCAGGAAAGCCCCGAGAATACTGGAGTGGGTAACCAGTCCCAGCCCAGGGATTGAACCCAGGTTGCCTGCACTGCGTGCAGATTCTTCCCCATCAGAGCCACCTGGGAAGGCCTCATGTATGTTATGCCTCCCCCATTCAGGTTGTGAGTTTGGTTCAGTCTCTCAGTCGTGTCCGACTCTTTCCCTAAGCCTCCCTGGTCTAGATCTGTCCCTTCTCCTTGACAAAACATCAAACGTTCCTCCTCCACCCAAGAAGATAAAGGAAACCTGCTTTGACTGAGTGATATCCATTTCTTCTCTTTTATCCCTAGAGTATTCTTGGGGTTTGGGGACTTTTCTATAAAAATAAGTAAATAAATAGACATTTTACTTTTTCATTTGAGTGCCATCCTAAAAAATACTATATCCTGGATTATCTGACCTCTGTGAATTCAGTGTCTACATTCTCTAATCTCCTTGTGAATTTAGTGTCTGTATTTGTGTTTATGTCTAGGATTTTCATGGTCCTTAAGTTAAACAAGGCTATTTTATTGTTGAGTTAGTGGAGGTGAGGGAAATGAATGGCAACCAGCAATCATATGATGGTCACTAGCAAACAAAGGCTAAGTGATGTTAAAATAATCTATTTAAGTTGAGAAAGTACAGAGATAACAGAACCATCTCAGGATACCCATAGTCTTCCAGGTGTGCTTAATAGAGGGTAACTTGCACCATGGTATTTAATTTCAGCAAAAGCAGCATTATTTGGTGTAATAAATTGTCATTCATTAGAATTATATTAGTCCTAAAATTTTATCTTTACAAAATTTGTTTGATTAGATTACCATTCTGTTTGTAGTTTACACCTATTTTATGTTTGTATGTATTTTTTGTGCGTGTGTCTTAAAGAAGCACTTGATTAAAACATTTAAATTCAAATTAGATTCTTCAAAAATATTTTCCTTTAAAAGAGATTCACACATTTCTTAAATTTAAAAAACTCTGGTTTAAAATGTGCATCACATATAAAGGAAAGAAATGTTAATAGTCTTTGGTAATTTTGTAGCATCAGGACTGTAACTCCAACATTTATAAAAGTACTATAGCTTAATCCAGATGGCTTATTTTAATTTAAACAACAAAGGTGTCCATTGCAATGCTCTTCATGATGGTAACTATTGGAAACAATTTAAACTTTTATTATTATAGGATTAATTGGATGAGAAACATTATACAATTGAGTATGTTTTATACTTGAAAATAATATTATAGATGCAGTTTTATTGACTTGGGACAATGTTCACCGTATATTATTAAGTGAAAAGACTGAACAACAAAAATGTATGTATAATTTAATACTATTTTCATAAAAAATTGTGTGTTTCTGTTACATGTGTGTGGAAATCTGTGCATGTGAAAAGGCCAGGCCTGAGAAAACATATACTATGGGATTTAGAGTGATCTTGTCTGGACTATTGGATTATGATTTTTTCCTCTTTTGGTTTACCTGTATTTTCTAACTTTCCCACACTGATTAGAAACTATTTTTGCAATTAAAAATAACTTAAAATTTAAAGTGTAGCTTAAATGTTTTAAAAATTGCCCAAGATAACCATTCAATTTTAAAAAGAGGCATCAAGGAGAACTTTCATCAGGTTACATAAGAAAGATTAAAGAGTGGGTGAGGTAAAAGATGGTTCACAGATTTTGATAATTCTTTGAGAAATATGAAATAATATCTGAAATATTCATTGGAAATAACAGGTTGGGGCATCACAAAACCACACCTGGGAGTAACTTACTTAAACACTAAAATGTGGGTCTTTTCATATAGTCTGGGATGTAATTTTAGTCTTTTATCTTCCCTAAATGAAAATAACAGAAACTGTTAAAGTCAGGTTGCAATTTTCTACTAAGAAGTAAAGGCCTTTTTTTTTTTTTTTGGAAAGAGTTAAGTTTTCCAATTATTTCCTGATAACTCATGATCATAAAAAGGAAAATCCATATCATTTATAAGTTTCACCATTTTGAGAAATAAAATGGTGTGTATAAATCCAGAAAAGTAATGCTTGAACTAATTATCTGTTTTTCCCAATTATTTGTGTTTATAAGCATTTATAAAATATATAAAATCTCAAAATATAAGCCAGAACATCCATATTTTTAGCATTCAGGGAGAATTGTTATTAACACTTTAATTCATATAGTTTTGGTTATTTTCATTTTTATTCACACTGTAAAAATACTTGGATTTAGTAAACATACTGTTTACAAACTAACTTTGATTTAAAGTACCCTTAGAACATTTTTCTGTATCAGAGAAGTCTTAGAAAAGAAAAACATTATTTCATAGTAATCTTTTATTAAATAGTTTGCAGGCTGTTGTATTTTTTAAAAAATATTACTATCTTAAACGANTTTGATTTAAAGTACCCTTAGAACATTTTTCTGTATCAGAGAAGTCTTAGAAAAGAAAAACATTATTTCATAGTAATCTTTTATTAAATAGTTTGCAGGCTGTTGTATTTTTTAAAAAATATTACTATCTTAAACGATACTGAGAGGATCATGTTTGCACATGAAACTTTGAGCATCTCTTTAATTGTCATCTTAGGATAAATTCCAGAATTAGGGCTAGTGGGTCAATACATAGGCAGTTTAAAGATATTTACACACATTGTCATTTTTGCTTTCCTTCTAGAAGACTATATCTGCTAACACATCCATCCTTGTTGACTATTTACAGTTTTACCCAATTCCTGGTAAGTACCTTGAAGGAAGAAACCCTGAAGATTCTATTTTAATTTCTAGACACTTAAGTACTTTGTATTCAGAGCTGAAGAGAAAACAGAAGAGCTATAACAATTTTAAGTTCTTACAGAACTTCCTTACTGATCAGAAAGAATGATTGTAAAACTCTTCCCACCTCAGTTTTGCAGATGGCAGAAATCAAGTTTGACACTTCCCAGAGCTGACAGCTCCTTCATGATACCATTTCTGAAGAAAATGGAACACAGGACAAGGATCTTCTATCCCTTTGCCTTTGACAGAGTTACTTTCCAGAGTGCAATAAACATCCCAGGATATACTATTGAACTGAGTTAGAAATAAAGACCCCCAAGGCCTGGAAACCATTTAATTGCTATTCAAGCATTTCTGAAAGTGCTTGGAGCCCCTCACAGGAAAATTCCCTTATGCACAAGACGAGGGAATTGCTAATAACAGGGGTGGGAGGAAAGCCATTTTTAAGGGTAAGAATTGGCTTGGGATGCCAGAATTAAAACATTCAATGTGTCAGGTCAAACTTTATATTAAATTATAAATATTTACAGTTTCCTTTTCTTCTAAGAAGAGGAAATAGTTTTATGCTTGTTTGTTTCTTTGTTCATTTTTAATGTTGACTAGCAGGAAAAGTGTTCCATTCTCTGGCCTTGCCCCCTCCCCGCCTCTGGGGATGTCATAGAGAGATGCTCTGCTGTATAACATTGCTTCTTTATACTGAGCTATACCTTATATATCACATGCACCCCTAAATGATTGGATTCCAGCCTTGCTAGTCTGTGCCCAAACCACAGGGTTAGGGGAGCAGTGGGATAATATATGTGTATCCTACTTTGAAGCTACACTTAAGGTCTTAAATGCTTTGACTATTTAATGCCTATCTCTGTTTACAGTGTTTTCCCCATAGACCTAGAGTTCCATAGGGGCTGAATCTGACTTTCTTATTCACTTTTGTATCTGCTACACAGAAGTCCTGTTGAACTGGCAGCCTGTAAGAGCACATGCTTTCCCATAATCTTACCATCACTGGGAATTCATTTTGGTTTTAACCTTTGCCAATTTGATAGCTGAGAATGGAACTCATTGTGTGATGCTGGTAAAGTTGAGCATAGACTCATTTGTTTATTTTTCCTTTGTAATTTGCCTCTTTGTGTTCTTTGTGTATTTTTTCAATTAAGAACTCCTCTTTTTCCTGTTGATGTAAAAGAAGTATTATTTTTTATATTAAGGATAGTAACCTTTTGTCTACCATATATTTTATAAATGTTATTCCGCTGGTATGTTATTTCTAGTGTTTTTAGTGTAGAGAGAATTTTAACATTTTTCCTCAAATACATTGTTTTCCTTTATGATTTTTGCTTTATGCTTAGAAAACTCTTCTCTACAAGATGTCAGTTCTTACTTTTTAAATAGCTAAGTTTTAAAATTAATCTAACTTTTTGAATTCAACAAAATGTTATTCAAGAGCTTTAGATTATTACCTCAAATAATATAATTTGTGCATTATTTTTATATGTGGAATTTTTATATTTCCAAGCTTCTTAATCTGCAAATGTTACAATGATTAGGACCCAATAAGGGAATGTCTATTTGCATGCATGCATGCTAAGTTGCTTCAGTCTTGTCTAATTCTTTGCGACTGTATGGACTGTACCCCCCTGGCTTCTCTGTCTATGGGATTCTCCGGGCAAGAACACTGGAGTGGGCTGCCATGCCCTCCTCCAGGGGATCTTCCTGACCCAGGGACTGAACCCCCATCTCTTAAGTCTTCTGCATTGGCAGGCAGGTTCTTTCTCACTAGCACCATCCGAAAATCAAAAAAGGAATAGCTCTAATAAATATCACTGGGTCCCCAGTTGATTTCCTCTTTGCATAGATCATTTCATATAAGCCTTGAGAAATAATGTTGACTTTTTCCTACAGTTTTTCTGAAAGGATGTGAGGTAGGGGTTTTACTCTAAATAACACAAGGAAAGCTTCCTGAATATATTGTCTGAATAGCTTCCTCTTCCCCCCAAAATTCCATATTGCAGAGTGGTAGCTAAAAATATATACCCCAGTTGTTCTTATTGAAATAATCCATGCTACTTACTATCTCACAATTTTCCTTTCTGTGCTCCTCTGAGCCGAGGTATTGGGGAGTAAAATTTCCACTCTGCCTCCATCTAGTCAAGGCTATGATNTTTTTTTTTTTTAATTTTTGGCTGCTGTGGGTCTTCATTTCTGCTTGCACACTTTCTCTAGTCATGGCAAGTGGGGGCTATTCTATAGATACTATGCACAGCAATCTCATTGTGCTGGCTTCTCTCTCTTTTCTAAATTTATTTTCAATTGGTAGAAAATTGTTTTACAATGTTGTGTTTGTTTCTGTCATACAACAACACAGTAGTGCTAGGAAAACTGGACAGCTACATGTAAAAGAATGAAACTAGAACACTTCCTAGTACCAACACACAAAAATGAACTCAATAGATGAAACGCAGATTCTTAACCACTGGACCACCAGGGAAGCACAAATTATGATAATTTCAAAGGTTCAGTCTAAGGCCCTCTTTTTTTCTTTCCCCGACATAACATTTTCAGAGAATTGACCCATTTTCATGACATTATTTTTTCCTTCTATATGAGAATGGACATGGGTTTGGGTGGACTCCAGGAACTGGTGATGGACAGAGAGGCCTGGTGTACAGTGGTTCATGGGGTTGCAAAGAGTCGGACACAACTGAGCAACTGAACTGAACTGAACTGAATGACTCTCAGGTGTAGCATCTCCAGCCCAAGCCTTTCTCCTAAGTATAGCTGTCCTCTCTCTCATACTTGACATATTGCAATCGAATAAAGAGGACCTAATACATTTTATTATTTTTTCCTACTTCCTTTCTCTTTGCAAAGTCACATCCAAAATGACTTCTTTACTTATTGCTAATCACCCAAAGTAATTCAAGGAGAATGTTATAACAGGAGTTGTAAATTCAAATATCAGCCACGTTTTGGAAATTAATCACTCTTCAGTCTCATCATTTGCAAATACTTTCTCCCATTCTGTAAGTTGTCTTTTCAATCTGTTGATAGTTTCCTTTGCTGTGCTTTTAAGTTTTATTAGGTCTCATTAGTTTATTTTTTTGTTTTTATTTCAGTTACTCTAGGAGGTGGATCGTAAAAGATACTATTGTGATTTACGCCAAAGGGTGTTCTGTCTGTCCTTTCCCCCAACAGTTTTATAAAATCTGGTATTACATTTAAGTCTTTAATCCATGTTGAGTTTATTTTTGAATATTATGTTATAGGAAGTTCTCATTTCATCCTTTTAAATGTAGCTGTCCAGTTGTTTTATATATATGTGAGTGTATGTATATATATGGACATGTATATAATGGACTTCTTGTCATTGTTGTTTAGTCACTAAATCATGTCCTATTCTTTTGTCACAGAGTTGCAGCCTGACTGTAGCCCACTAACTCAGCCATAGAAAAGAATGAAATAGTGCCATTTATAGCAACAAGGATGGACCTAGAGCTTATCATACTAATTGAAGTAAGTCAGATAGAGAAAAGACAACTGTCATATGGTATCACATGTGTAATCTAAAATGTGGCAAATTTACAAAACAGTAAATGAAAAACAAACATAGTTACCAAAGAGGAAAAGGGAAGCAGAGGGATAAATTAGGAGTTTGGGATTGACATATACACACTGTCATATATAAAATAGATAACCAACAAGGACATATTGTATAGCACAAGGAAATATACTCAATATTTTGTTAGAACCTATCAGGGAAAAGAATCTGAGAAATAGTATACATGCATGTATACACATGTATATGTATGTATCAGTAAATCACTGTTCTGTAAACCTGAAACTAACACAACATTGTAAATCAACTGCAAATATAAACAA
Source organism: Neotragus pygmaeus (assembly GCA_006410875.1). NCBI lineage: Eukaryota > Metazoa > Chordata > Mammalia > Artiodactyla > Bovidae > Neotragus > Neotragus pygmaeus. The sequence goes on from SJYV01020007.1 coordinate 29,910, forward strand.
ATAATAGCTACACCTGGGCAGGAAACAGGAGGCAGGCTGGATTTGGCCACAAGCAGTGATGCTGACCTTCGAGGAGCCACAGCCCATTTGGTTCAGTAGACAAATCCATGCCAGCATCAATGTGGATGTACGGGTATGAGTACTTACTTCAGTCAATTTAAAAAAGTAATCTTGTATTGGGTGAGCCAATGAGTTAGTCAAGGATTTTCCATACGATGATAAAGAAAAACCTGAATGAAACTGTTTGTCAACCCAATATTAAATTCCAGTAATTCTATTTAAAACAAAAATTTTAAAGTATAGCAATAAAAATACAAGAGAGTTGAGAGTATTTTACTGTAGAGGATTTAGTTTGATGCCTAAACAAGCAAAGTTGTGGTTCTGTTTTAGATTACCATGCTTATCACAGTCAAGAATCAGAATGCACACACTGACATGAGATGAACAAGCAGAAAAGGAAAAAGAAAAGTCTGTCCATCTTTGTTCCCTAAAGCAAATAAAATCTTGAACATTTCCTATTAAGAGACTGAGTCTCTAAAAAGAAGTAAATTTGTCACTGATTTTTATAATTTTTATGTCCAAAAATATGTAAAGCCTTTGATATCTGAGGTAATTATCTGANCCATCTTTGTTCCCTAAAGCAAATAAAATCTTGAACATTTCCTATTAAGAGACTGAGTCTCTAAAAAGAAGTAAATTTGTCACTGATTTTTATAATTTTTATGTCCAAAAATATGTAAAGCCTTTGATATCTGAGGTAATTATCTGAGAAATTGCCATTTTTCTCACCTAGAGTGGAACAGCTGGAAGCTTAGCAATCTTAAGTGTGTATGTGGGTGTATATGTGTCTCTGAATGCATGTGTTGTATTTTTTATTTGGTAATCTTGTGCTGCTAACACTTGGATGCTTTCCTAAATGTTCTCTCTGAATAAACCACTCTTTCCTAGATAGCTTTGTTTCTGATCTAAACCTTAAGTCTTCCAATTTTACCTAAATTTTGATGATTCTTACCTCAAATTGTTTACTAAACCCATTGTCACCTGTCCTTCTATCAGCTCCTCTCACACTACAGGCTGTAAGCCCCTGACAGTGCACAGCTTCCAACATCCAGCTCCGCGCTCCCCCGCTCCGCCCCCACCACCACATCGCATATACTCATCTACAGTCCAGTTCGTTTCCCTAAGAAATTCCTTTGCCAGAAAAATCTGTTTCAAATTGCTCAAGCTGATGCTCAGAATGGTCTAAAGATTGGTATCTCCTTTGTCATTTTGGATGAAATACATTATGACGTGAACTATGCTTTCAAGTCAGGTCACCATTTTCTCTCTCCCACCCACATACAGTAAAAATCCTACTTTAAGTCCTGTGCACACACTCTCTGTCCTTCCTCCGTGCTCATACACTTCAAATATATTATTATTCTTGTTTAGAAAGTATCTGTTGGTATGAGGGAAAGCTCATGGTACATTGCTAAATTTAAAAGTTATTAAATAGTATTCATAGTTGACATACTTCCTGAAAAATGAAAGAAGATCAGAAGAAAGCAAAAGCACCCGGAGACTTGCTTCAGATCATAAGGTACACACCAAATCATGTTTTATTCACTTTGCTTTTTCATAGTTTTTTTTTTTTTAACCTAGTACATGAATTATTTTTATAATGAGAAAAAAAATAGTATCTACTTTTAAATATTCTACTTAAAGTTCTTCAGGACACACCTCTAATAAACACTTCACTTAGTCATCCCAGAATTCAGCAATCCAGAGTCATCTCTCCTGGAAACTCATTACAGTATTTCTACAGGAAACATCGATTCATCTTGTGGATGAGCTACCCAAAAACAAGTTCTTCCAGTTCTATGACCACTAATCTCCATCATCTTTCTCCTTCAAGCCAGACTTAAAAGTTCTCCACCCAGAAATGACTAGAGTGAATAATTCATGCATAACTTAAAACGAAAATAATTAACCATAAAGCAAGCAAAAATTGCAACAAAATTAATATTTTGATCTTATGAAATAAACATTAAAATATAAAATTACTTCAAATTCATTTATTTGCTTGTTTCCATGTTCCTGCCCATTTGTGAGTGTGTGTCTATTAAGCTTGCTTTTAATCCACTAACTCCACCTATTCTTTTGTTCAAATCTGTGATATTGTCACAACTCTGAAATCTCAGCTTCAAGTACTCTTCTCACTGGCTATGACTGGCTTTTCAAAAAATTTGTTCTATCATCCTCATACCAACAATTCTTCAGCCAATTCAAGAAGCCCAAACTCTTGTCCTCACAGCATCATCACTATCTACACGCCCATTTCCTTAACTAGAGAGGATTCCGTGATCAATCACTCCAATCTTTCAGCAACCAGTATTGTGTGCCCTCCCAATATCCACCTCCATGTTAGTGGCTAAATGTTGCACGAGAAATATAACAAACCATATTAACTGATATAGCTGCTGATTTATAACCACAGTTCTTAAGGGTGCTTGGCAAGGCCAGTGTACAAGCCAGTATGATTTCTTGCTAGTTCTCAGTTACGAATATTTCATACTATCCACTCAGTCTTCAAACTTTGAGCATCTAAATTCATTCTACAAACTTTGTTCATATTTCATTGAAAAAAAAAATAGATGAAACACATAGAAACTTCCTTATCCTACCACCAAAACTTCTATTTCACCAGAACCCATTTCAAAAAGTCCCAGCTAAAATTAAAGAAAAAAAATATTCATTAGGTTTGGAACCCTCTATCTCCTCATCTTACCATTGATTTCCTATGATAATACCTCCTCTGTCTNCCTTATCCTACCACCAAAACTTCTATTTCACCAGAACCCATTTCAAAAAGTCCCAGCTAAAATTAAAGAAAAAAAATATTCATTAGGTTTGGAACCCTCTATCTCCTCATCTTACCATTGATTTCCTATGATAATACCTCCTCTGTCTACTTTGTCATAAATTTCTTCCTCCACAATGGATACTTTCTACTAGTACAGAAAAATGCTTCAGTAGCCTTTTAAAAAGGCTCATTTTTGCAATGTAATGTGTGTGNTCTCCTCATCTTACCATTGATTTCCTATGATAATACCTCCTCTGTCTACTTTGTCATAAATTTCTTCCTCCACAATGGATACTTTCTACTAGTACAGAAAAATGCTTCAGTAGCCTTTTAAAAAGGCTCATTTTTTCAATGTAATGTGTGTGGCAAAGATCTTACCCAAAAGTCACAAGATTGAAACATAGTGGAGCCCTGCTTCCCAGACTCAGTGGTTGTGGCAAATCCTTTACCTTTTTCACTATATGTATTCTCTGATGACTTTAGTTCAGGTACTCAGCAACTGCAGTAAGTCCATATTTAAAGAGAAGCTATAGAGATCTTTTCATGTAAAAGAAATCTGAATTCTAACTAAACAAAGATGATTCTTTGGGACAGTAGTCCACCATCTTTTTGGTCTCCTGGCTTTCTGAATAAACTCACTATTCCTTGCCCGAAAAAATAAAATAAAATAAAATAAAAAGGCTCATTTTTGCATGAGTTTCCAGAATGAAGTGACCAATAGCAGGACATATGATGTGAAATTTCAGAACAATGGCAATAAAGTCAATACCCTACATGACTCCTGGAGGGAAGTCATACACAAAGGATACAAAGTCAGGATGACNTGGGCTGCCGTCTATGGGATCACACAGAGTCGGACACGACTGAAGTGACTTAGCAGCAGCAGCAGCAGACTTGAGAATACAGTGAGAGAAATATACAACAGTTACTATCTCATATTCAGAGGGAATTATAAGGAAAAGCAAGAAGGTTGACTAAGAACTGTATGCATACATAAATTTTCCTTTAAAATGTGTTTCTACTTATTTCATCAAACTCTTAGACTATCTCACACCAATCTGATTCAAGTAAAATTCAGGTATGGTTGACACAGATAATTTATGCTACAACTGTAAACCCTTTAGGCCGAGAGGGAACACAGAGTCCGAAACTACAGTCTTGCCCAAATCACCTTACACTTGGCACCAAGCAACCTACATTGCTTTCTCCTGTGTTTGGTGCATCTCATTAATCTGAAAATGGGTAGCTTAACCATTATGGGGAAAGAGGGTAAAAATGGCTTAGAAAGATCCCAAAGATCATTAGAGCAGGGACAGATTAAGGTTAATAATAGTTAATATCAGCCTGCACCTAGCATCTCCCTTCTCCCGTCACTGGTCATCTGGGGAGATTTAATCCGCTGTTAGAAATTTGGGTGGAGAAGGAAATGGCAACTCACTCCAGTGTTCTTGCCTGGAGAATCCCAGGGACGGGGAGCCTGATGGGCTTCCGTCTATGGGGTCGCACAGAGTCAGACACAACTGAAGCGACTTAGCAGCAGCAGCAGAAATTTGGGAGAAAGACTCCATCATGCCTACTTATATTGCTTAGCCAGCCTGTTTCCACATGTAGAAAAAACCAATGTTTTATTCACTTGTTCAGTAAATATTTTTGAGAGACTTTGCCATGATGGAGAAAAAACCAGATAAGCTTCTTGCGCTCATTCTGTTAGTCATTATTGGGTGAGAGAGATGTGAATCAAATAATCACAGGAGACATCATGTTCCTCACGGTTAGTGACGAGCAGTAGCGGCACACTGCAGCGCTAGAGATACTCCTGTAACTGGGCCATGACCTCGACACAGAGAAAGGAAAGCCCATCCTGAGTAAGCCCAGGCATGGCTGGGGCATGTCAGGTGAGTCAGGTCACCACTTAAGTAGAGGTCAGGTCTGGAGCCAGGTTGGGGATAGCAGGAGGACTCCAGGGACTGGGTGAGTTAGCTCAATGTGGAGGTGCAGAAAGTGTGATGCGAGAAGGCAGAAATGAAATCAAGTGAGTACCAAGTGAGGTCCTCATCCTACAAACCAGAGACAGTGAAAGGGTTGGAGTGAGAGCAAGGGTGGGGAGGGGAAAAAAGGCAATGTTTCAAGATCAGATTTGCAGTTTGGGAAAGATTATTCTGACTTTAGGATTTCCCTGGTGGCTCAGATGATAAAGAATCTGCCTGCAATGAAGGAGACTTGAGTTTGATCCCTGGGTCAGAAGATCTCCTGGAGAAAGAAATGGCAACCCACTCCAATATTCTTGCCTGGAGAATTCCACAGAGAGAACCGTGGTGGGCTGCATTCCATGGGGTCACAAAAAGTCAGACATGACTAAGCGACTTTCACTTATTCTGACTTAAGGATTCAGAAGTGGTTCTGGGGATTAGGGAGGAACTCCCTGATGAGAGCTTGAGTTGGGGAAGTAAAAGTTAAAAATCGAAAGAAGTGTGTAGACTTCAGATGACAAAAAGAAATCCCTTTTCTGTTCAGAGATTCCATGTGGGCCTAGAGGTTTGATTTCATCTCCTTAATGGCCAGAAGTACGCCATCCAAAAAAAGGTAGCTCAAGGGCTTGAACATTTCTGTGAGTAAAAGGAGATTTCCTGATATTATGGTGCTATATATTTTTTTTATTTAATTTATTTATTTTTAAATTTAACTTTACAATACTCTATTGGGTTTGCCATACATCGACACGAATCCACCACAGGTGCACACAAGCTCCCAATCCCGAGTCCCCCTCCCACCTTCCACCCCACAACGTCTCTCTGGATCATCCCCGTACACCAGCCCCAAGCGTCCTGCATTCTGTATCAAACATAGACTGGTGATTCGTTTCTTACATAATAGTATATATTCTTCAATGCCATTCTCCCAGATCATCCCGCCCTCTCCTACTCCCTCTGAGGCCAAAAGTCCATTGTCTATGTCTGTGTCCTTTTGTTGTCTCACATACAGGGTCATCATTACTATCTTCCTAAATTCCGTATATATGTGTCAGTATGCTGTATTGGTGTTTTTCTTTCTGGCTTACTTCACTCTGTATAATAGGCTCCAGTTTCATCCATCTCATTAGAACTGATTCAAATTTATTCTTTTTAATGGCAGAGTAATACTCCATTGTGTATATATGCCACAGCTTGCTTATCCATTTTAATGACTCATGTTTAGATAAATATCCCCACATACTGCTGCAAACTGTTATTATACCAATTTAGACTTTTACAAAATGTGTGTAGAGTCCCAGTTTTCCCAGATTCTTGGTAACTTCGAGCACTGTCAATATTTTTTTAAGTTTGCATTTAAAACTCATTATGTTGACATTTCTTCAATGATGAAAACAAATGACATATTTTCACATGATTATTAGCTCTTCCTAAGAATTATCTGTTTATGTCGTTTGTCCAGTGCTCCTGCAGTGTTTGTTTTTTTCAGAAAGATTTGTAAGAGCTTTAGTCTTTAATATATTTTGCAATTCATCTTCCTGTTTGTTTAATAAGAACAAAGTAAGGACTTATATTTACCCTCATATTGTACTTAATCTTACACCTTCTGCTTAAAATTTTTTTTTTCAATTTACTTATCACCTTTCTTAGGTTATGGCCATTTAAGAACGATTATCATCTCTCTGTAGGACTGCCAGACTTAGTAAATAAAATTATAAAGCACCTAATTACGTTTAAATTTCAGATAAGCAATTTTTTTTGTATAAGCATATCTTTAGCAATATTCAGAACACACAATACTTAAATATAATGTATTGTTTATCTGATATTCAAATTTAGTTGACTATCTGGTTTTTTATGTATAAAAAAACTTCTAAAGAGTAAGAGTAATATTATTCTATTCAATTTGTAGAGAACTTTCATAAGTTTAGCTTGTGAGGGGCAGTCCTTCTAAAGGATTCCTTTGAGTGATTTCCCACAACAGCTCTGAGGCTTGGGGTTGGCTCTGATCAATTGAATGAGGAGTTTCTGAAAAGAATGGAAAAGTTACAGGCTTCATGATTTTTAAGTTTATAAAAATCACCCTTCAATTTGGAATCTTTTGAAAAATCTGGAAGACTAACTTTAAAATATCAGTCATGTTCATTTTTATGTTCTGAGTTTTAAAATGTAATCATGTTGTCTGAAAAAGTCCCTACTTTTGCCCGTATCTAGGTATTTCAGAAACATCAAGCATATTGTGCTAGGCTGAATAATATCCCCTAAATTCTTAGATGCCTCCTAGTTCTTAGAACCCATGAATGTGGTACCATAGGTGGCAAAGGGGACTATGTGGATGTGATTCAGTAAAACAACTTGAGATGGGAAGATTATCCTGAAAATCCAGGTGGGTTCAGGTATTCACAAGCATACTGACAAGAGGGGGCTAAATCAGGATCAGAGGAGGGAACGTGATGATGGAATCAGAGTCAGAGACTGGAGAATGCAGAGCTTCAGCTTTGAAGGTGGAGGATCAGTTCATAAGCTAAGGAGCACAGGGAACCTGAGGCTGGAAAAGGTAAAGAATGATGCTTGCTTCAAACCACCAGAAGGAATTGGGTTTCAGCCCTGAGATTTCTTTGGAAGGAATGATGCTAAAGCTGAAACTCCAGTACTTTGGCCACCTCATGCAAAGAGTTGAATCATTGGAAAAGACTCTGATGCTGGGAGGGATTGGGGGCAGGAGGAGAAGGGGACGACCGAGGATGAGATGGCTAGATGGCATCACTGACTCGATGGACGTGAGTCTGAGTGAACTCCGGGAGTTGGTGATGGACAGGGAAGCCAGGCGTGCTGCGATTCATGGGGTCGCAAAGAGTCAGACACGACTGAGTGATTGAACTGAACTGAACTGAACACCTTGATTTTAGCCCATAAGATCCATTTTTGGTGTTTGCCCTCCAAAACTGTAAGATTACAGTGTGTATTGTTTTAAGCCACTAGATTTGTGGTCACTTATTACAGCAGCAACAGGAATCTAACTTGACTGTGCTCAAAATATTTTAAGATATTCTCATATGTAGATATATTTCATTCAATATAAACAAAAGTAGCGTTGAGAGAAGTCTTCATGGTATCACTTATTTTATTTTAGCTACTATAGTTTTGCGTATGTAAAGGTAACCTATGTGTTAAAATAGAATTGCCATAAGAGAACCTCCTAATCTGAGCTTTCCCATCATATATCATCTAAAATTTGGCTGACCAATAGATTTTGTTTTAAAGATGCATGTTTTTACTTTCGGTTTTCACTATTAAACTTTATCCAAGGGTAAAAATTTTGTGTTATGAGATTTACATTGTTTTTCTATAATAAGTATCATACATTATATTTTTTTCATATTAGTCTTCTGAAGATTGTTGCATAGAGAATAAAGTTTAGTTATCCTGAAAATGCATAAGACTTTTTGAAATTCAAGAAGGGAATATTGAAATATTTTATTTTGGAAAAAAAAGTGTTAGTTTCTGATGTACAAAAACACTGACATATGAATATTCTATTTTAGAAAATTATTGGGTCTTCTCTTGTATTTTGCATTCAAATTACAGTAACATGCTTTAAAAACAGTTTCAGGGACAAATTATATGACTTACTGCTGCATTCCTAATAAAACAGAAAAATGACATGTTACAAAGAGCCATAATTATAGGGAGTTTCAGAAGATATATTTGAAAAGGTCTGGTGGATTACTCTTTAAAATGGTCCAGCTGTTGTTGCATTTGCCTTTAATGTTAAGTTGAATGTATTTTCAAGCACAACACATTTTATTACCGAGCATATTGTATTTGATCCAAACAATTTCATGTCTATAATATTACATACTTTGGAACTCTGGAATTAAAAAAAAATCCAAAAACTCTTAACAGCAATCTCTTTGTTTAGACTGTAATTTATTTTATCATATTTCAAGAACTGTATATTTAGTATGAAATCTTGCCACTCGAGTGTGTTTTCATTGTAAAAACTGATAGATTCACAAGATATTTACTTGATAAGAGAGCTAGTAAACTTTTTTAAAATAACATCAATTTCCTACATCAAAGACACTGATAGTACTTATTAATTCTTGCAATGACTTCATGGAACACATCATATTCATTATATACAAGGAAAATGAGGCTGACAGAACTTAACTTCTTCTAAAGACCATAATTTCAGCAAACACATATTTCTTTTTTTTAATATCTGAAGCTTTCAATAATATTCTGAGTTACACTTTTGAAGTATAGTTTAACCATGGTCTTTAAGCTGATACAAATTATTATTATGCACAGTATTTAAGATTTTTATTTAGCAGAATATTATCTACCTTAAATAATAATATGTCTATATCAGTTAGGAAGTACAAGATTATGCTGTATAACAAATAATACTCCAAATTTCAGTGGAATTGTTTATTGCTTACTCTTGTACAATCAATGTTGGATTGCATATACTACCTCAGGGCAACTATCCTCTATTTTTTAACATTCCAGCCTGCTCTGTATGTAGGTTTGTTTTCTCTATCATGAATACACATATTTACACACATACACACACCCCTAAAGTAAACTCTATAAAGGCCAAGAAAGAAATTAAAAACAAGGAAATAAGGGAGATTAACATTAAAAAGATTCAATAAAAGTAAAAAAAAAAAAAGACAAAGATCTGTAAAATCAAAAACAGTGCACATAAATAACTAGACACCTGATATATAAATATCAAAGTGCCCTTAAGTTAAACAAGGTATTTAAGATAAATAAGCAATATAAAAGGTGTTTTTAAAAAGAAACTTACTGACTGATAAAACTATAAAGAGGAGTAAAGTCAGTTTGAGGAAGCTCTTGAGTAAAAAAGTCTTGAATAACTTCTGAAATATATATACTAGAATATATTTAAGTTTGAAAATTGATTTCAGGCAAAATACTTGGACTTTCAGGAGCACGTCCCACGACCTTACTTTTGGCTGAGAAATGCAAGCTTGATAGTCTGTCTGACCCTGTAGTTTCTTCATTCCTGTATAATTAGCATTGAGAATGCAGATCTTCTGTCTTCTTGTGTTACAACTCCTTTTTTCCTTAGATGTAAGCTTGACAGAAAGATATGTGGGCTGCACAATGTGTTGTTCATATTTACAAGTCCATCTCACTCCCACATACATACACATAATAGCCCAACAGTGAAGAAAGAATTCAGAAATTTAAAGTTTTAACTGTCATACTTCCATGACTTACATTATTCATGCCTTGCCTTGCTGGTTTGATCTTTTCTCTTTTCTTGTATTTAAAAGACTTTGTTTTTAAAAATCAAATTTAAAAGGGAATGGTGTATAGTGTTGGTTGTAGTATCATTTATCTCCAGTCATTTTATTCACCATTAAATCCACTCACAGTGGAATTTTGCATCAAAGTAGAATGGCTAAGTAGAGTGAAAACATGCTGTACTCTTATTGAGGTGTACAGGTATAAAACTAATGAGAAATGTTAAAACCCCAAATTCTCCCCTGCCTGGGTTAAGTTCTTGCAATATATGTGACAAGTATTTTGCGAATTTGTCAAAAATATCTGTTAAAGGGAGTATATATAATGTGCATGCCTTTAATATTGTATTTCATCTTAAAACATAAATGTCCATACTCCAGTAATGCTGGTTTAGTTTACAGACTGATAAAATGGAAAGCATTTCCATTACAAAGCATTACTGCTGCATACCAAAGTACAATGATTGCTCTGTAGCTTGTGTACTTATCTGAATTGAAAGCCAAACTAGCTACTGTTTTTCATGAAGCACCATTTTTATCTCAAAGAAAGACTGGCAGAAAAGCTATCTTTATTTAGAACTGAGTATTTGGTGGGCATTTTTTTAATAGTTAACATGTCTGATAAATTGTGTTGCCAATGATAAAATTTGAACTTTCAAATGAAAAGTAGAAATTTGGAAAACTTTTGTAACTCTGACACGACTTAATTTTTAAATACTTTTCTGGTGGATTGGTAATGAAATTAATGTGATACTTAACACTGTAAAATGAAATATGTCAACATTTGAAAGATTACCATAATTCAATAAAACAACAATGTATAAATTTTTAAAAGTACTTTGCTGATATGCCAAGATTTTATTCAGTTTTCTAAATGAAAAACCAGCTCTTTCTAGTTTCATGTCCCTTAACTTGGAATAAGAATGTAAGATATCTTTAAAGCAATATCCGTATAGGTTCCGTCTGTATTTTTTCCCAATCTTTTCTGGTTGTCTTGTCCACATCTAATTAATGAATCATGGTTTGGTTTTTGTGGTTGTTTAGCAATTAGCAATTATAGTTAACAAAATTCTTTAAGGAGCCAAACTCCTAAAATCCTATGTCTTTATTATGTAAAAATTCTTAATTTTTAAATAATGTTATTTATGTATTTTGGGCTGTGCCGGGTCTTCACTGCTGTGCAGACTTTTCTCTAGTAGTGTCAAGCAGCGACTACTTTTGTTATGGTTCGAGGGCTTCTCACTGTGGTGGCTTCTTTTATTGTGGAGCACAGGTTCTAGAGTACAGGCTCAATACTTGCAGTGAACAGGCTTAGTTTCTCTGAGGCATGTGGGTGTTTCCCATATCAGGGATCAAACCGTGTTTCCGTGTTGGCAGGGGGATTCTTTACCACTGAGCCACCAGGGAGGCCTCATGTAAGAACACTTAAATCAACAGTATCCTTATTAAGAACATTTCTTTAAGACTGTATATTGGCCTTATGATTTTCGTGTGGAACTTAATTAGGCCTTTTCTCTTCCTGCTTCTTTACCTGGAAGATCCTTTCCTGGGACACCCACTAGGTGCTTCCTCACCCACTGCTGGTCTCTGCTGAGATCTCAGCTCCACAGGAAGCCTTCCTCTCCCAGCCTGTCTGAAATATCCCCCCACAAAAATGAACATCCCTTATCATGGCTGTTTGTTCCCCATAGCACTTACCACCTGACACGTTCTATTTTTACTTGTGTATTTTCTGTTTCTCATCCTAGCCTAGAATGGGTGCTGGTTTATAGCTGTTTATTTTTCCCAGTACTGCATCTGAGGGCCCAGAACATCACTGATTCATAGTAGGTGATCAAAAGTATCTGCTGAATTAACACATGAAATAATCTCGAGCCCCTGTTTCTGCTTAGTAGCAGAATAATTAATCTAGATACTTCCAAGTAAAAGTAAGCAATTCAATTTTTTTTGCTGTTGTTGCTTTGGGTGTTTGTCGATGCACGTGGGCTTTTTCTAGTTGTGAGCAAGGGCTACTCTCTAGTTTCAGTGTGTGGGCTTTTCGTTGTGGCTTCTCTTGTTGCAGAGTATGGGCCCTGGAGCTCAGCTCTTGGGTTCCAGAGCATGGGCTCAGTGGTTGTGGCACACAAACAGTTGCTCCGCTGCATGTGGAATCTTCCCAGACCAGGGATCGACCCTGTGTCCCCTGCATCGGCAGGCAGATTCTTACCCACTGTGCCACCAGGGGAGTTCTACAAATTCAAAATTTAATAATCATTTCAGACTTGAGCTTAGTCAATTTCATGGATTACTCACTGTTGTCTGTTACCCCAGGATGGCATCTCAATCCTGGTTGTGCATAAGAAGATAGGCCTACCTGCCACCATGCCACTGAGGGGCTGTGGGCATCTCAGTCTTTACCATTCTTTTCCAGCTCCCACTGAGATGGAACAATCCCACCTGACTCCTGATTCTGTCCGCCTCTGAGATCTGCCATGGCTTTTGGTTGATCACAATTGGCAACCAAGCTCCTCTAGGTCTGCAGACTCATGTAGTTCTATGACTTGGGACTGGAGGTTGAGTGAGAGGTAAGCACAGAAAATTAAAAGAAACTCAAAGGCACAGGAAAGAAGATGCTTTCTTGGGACCTCATCATGAACAGATGAAGCAAGTTCTCCCTTATCATTTGATACCCCACATCAATGCCCAACGGGTCTATGAGGCTGTTCATCCCAAGGTAACTTCATTTTCTGCTTTGGAACTTGGCCTATGTCCTGTTTCATGAACCCTAAATACCCAATCTTCAGTCCCTTCAGTCATATCTCTCCCATCATCCCTTCATACTCCACCCCACGGACACAGACTTCTTGAGTTCTTTCATATCAGTAGAAAACAGAAACTGAGGCCTTCAAGTTCTTAGTGTTTAGAATGGAAAGACCATCATTTTCTTTCAACATATTCTTCACTTTTAAACCTTGGCAAAACTATTTTCTATGCCATGCATTCTAAAAGCTTGGAACTCTTGTTTTATCTGCCCAACGACTAGATCAATGAGTGTTACTTTCAGTGGGTGACTTGTCTCCTGGGCAACTACCGGAGAGAAGGGTGGGGAGGGTTCATATGTCTAAAAATTTGACCTAATACATGAACTCCATTCAGCTAACACAGACAACATATACACACATGCATATGTGTATATATATATATATATATATATGTATGTATGTATAAATGCACACATATATATGTCTTCCCCGGTGGCTCAGATGGTAAAGCACCTGCCTGCAATGCGGGAGATCCAGGTTCAATCCCTGGCTTGGGAAGATCTCCTGGAGAAGGAAACGGCAACCCACTCCAGTACTCTTACCTGGAGAATCCCACGGACGGAGGAGCCTGGTAGGCTACAGTCCACGGGGTCGCAAAGGGTCGGACATGACTGAGCGACTTTCTTTCTTCTTCTTTCTTTATATACATATAATACACAGATTTTTTTAAAGGTTAGGAAGAAAGGAGAAAACAGGAGGGGAAAGAAAAATGATATGCAAAAATTGACTTTGCTTGATGCTTGAACATGAGAATGCACCTTAGGTATTAATATATTTATGTTTCGAGTCACAAATTTTAAAGATGATTGAGAAGCAGACTCTTGAATTGAGGTCTTTCAATGTGTGAGAGGAAAGAAGCATCAAGTCCTGCCACCAGGGTTAAACAGATGTGAAGGGAGGGATGTGGTTATGGATTCAATTTATGAAAGAATGTCCATAGTTTTCTCCAGAAGATCTTTAGCTAACAGATAACCTAGGACATTAGGAACAGTGGGGATTTCTTTTAAAAGTTCTAATATATTTGCCTCTCAAAAAATACATTTTCAATTTCAATGCATGGATGTATTTAATCCTTACCAAATTTTGAACTTACAGAAAATTTGGAAGATACAGAAAGTTGAAAATTAAACCAAGGATATTTCCATTTCTCAAAGATAAAGCTACATTAATATAGTCACTTAATTTTTTTTTCTTTTTTTTTGAAGTTTCTGTAAAGTTCTCACTATACATCACTGTGATAATGGTACATATGCAATAATAAATGAAGGTGTGGTTCAGTTAATATTATAACATAAGCTTTCCATATTACTACAAGCTCTCCCAAGACTGAAAATCACAGCATGAATAAGTAAGGGATTTTAAATATATAAATTTCAATATTATATGCATGAGACTTTTTCCCCAAACTTTTATATCATTCTTTAGAAATATTAGAAAATAGTATCTCTGGAATATAGTCACATTGCTTATATTGTAAAATTTCAAAGGTTTTAAAGTGTTAAGATTTGCCACTTAAAATTTAAATCCCATTTGGAGTAGCAGAAAGTTAAAGTCACTCGATTGTGTCCAACTCTTTGAGATCTTATGGACCATATATATACTCCATGGAATTCTCCAAGACCAAATACTGGAGTGGGTAGCTTTTCCCATCTCTAGGGGATCCTCCCAACCCATGGATCCAACCCATTTCTCTCATATTGCTAGTCTCCTGCATTGCAGACAGATTCTTCACCAGCTGAGCTATCAGAAGACCCCTGATTATACAGAGATATGTATACTTTTTAATATCTCAGTGTAATTCCTTCTGTCTATATCCATTCACCTCCCCCAAATGACAAATCCCCAGATTCCTTCAAATCTCTAGGCCAACTTTCTTTTAAATAAATTGAATAATAATATTCTATTATCATCCATGAAGAAGAAAACAACTTTAGAAATAACTCTTATATGTTTAATCTTTGCTACAATACTTCATTTGATTCTGAAATGCTTTAGATTTAAAATTAACCTCCAATTAAAATAAATAAATGTTTATTTTTAAAAATTAAAATTAAAAATAATAAATAAAATAAAATTTTACAAACATTTTTCCATCCATCTTCAATGATTTACATCTAGGAAATAGATGTCTCCAGGATCATCAACACAATCTTGATGCCACATCAATTCTAATGCATATTCACAAGTCTTATCATAGCACGATTTTATGATGCATGCTGGGATTCCAGACCTTGGCAGGGCAAATTCTAGTCCAGAATAATGTAATAGAGAGCTATGTCATTGCTTTCTTCTTTCTCTTTCCTGTTAAAATAATTAGATAAATATTTCAGATAATATATGTTCTCTTGACATAGCACAAGATATTTACAACATGGATTAGTTAGTATTGGAATTATCTTCTAAAAATGAAGCTTATCATCCTTGTATCAAACCAATTTTGGTAATGATGAATATTAGCTCATTATTTCTTTTGCATTCCTGTTATAAAAATGAAAATTCCTGATGAAGTGGATGGATGCCTCATTTTTATCAGAAAGTAAAGTGCAAATAAATGTAAATGAGANCAGTCTTTCTAGTTCTGTCTATCTATCTATCTATCTACATAAATGTTACTCTTTTCGGTACAGTAAAATAGTACCTAGATTTAACTAGCATTCCTTATAAATGACTGAATCAGTTAGGTTTCTTACTTGTACCCAGTAATAGACTCTAGCCAATTGAAAGAAATAAGGAAATTGGATAGCTTACTGAATCATTAGAAATACTGGTGGTGGGAGAAACAGTTTAAAAAAAAATTTTGGCAGAATCTCTTATAGCCAAAACCTGTCCTTGTAAACAGCCTGACTGAGAACACTGCGCTGTCAATACAGCCATTGCCTCTGGTGCACAAATGCCTCTGTTGGTATGTGACGTGGGCTCAGTTACTACCCAGATTCTGCTACTGGCTTTGGAAACCAGAAGCTGATGCTCCTGCCTCTGTACTCAGTCCAGTCTCTTTTCCTCTGTATTCTAAGGCTTAGGCGGGACCATGTCATCAGCCAAGAACAATACAAGTGTCCAAAACCACCAGAATTGCAAGATAGTTTTTATAGTCAGAGTTTGGCAGCATCCCACCAAGGCTCAGACAGAGAGATGCTCTCCAGACACCTTGAGGGCATTAGAAGCTGGGAAGCACAGGTCAACAAACTAAACAAATAGCAAGAGTGAAACAGACACCACAATCAGCAAAATTAGACATTTTCTACAATTTCCTTTCATATATTCCCCAACCTCCCCGACAATCAAAGGCTCTTTGAGATTGTTCTGTTCACTTCCTCTACTCTTTAACCTCTGGAATTTAAAAAGCTTTGCTTTGTTTTCAGCTTTTAAAGAGAGTATTCATTTCACATTTCCTTTGATGAGTCACATCCTTCTGCCTTGAGAGTTTCTGATGCATTCCCTTCCTTATATTTTGGTTATGCCATCCCTTATAAAATCCATGTAGGATATCCGGAAACAGTGCAAATCATTCATGATAACCCCTTTCTCTAGTTTGGGGAAAGAGGAACATGTAGGCTGAAATTGTCACTATGCCTAGGTACAAAAGAAACTGGGCTTTATTTCTTCAATTTTTCTAGTAGAAAAGACAAATAATCCCAATACAAACATAGGTACTGTATAAAAGAAGTGGTATAGAATACTTCAGGGCTTCCCTGGTGGCTCAGATGGTAAAGAATCCACGGCGATGCAAGAGACCTAGGTTCTATCCCTGGGTCAGGAAGATACTCTGGAGAAGTGAATTATTCCATTCTCCAGTATTCTTGCCTGGAGAATCTCATGTACAGAGAAGCCTGGTGAGCTATAGTCCATGGAGTCACAAAGAGTCAGACATGACTGAGTAACTAGGTATGAGGCACAGAATACTTTAGATACATGTAAAAGAGAGTGACCAGTCCTACTTAGGAAAAATTTCAGAAATATTTGATCTGAGGATTTCTTTTATATAAAGTTTATCTATCATATGAAGAAAAGCCCCTGTAGGGGGCTTTTCACGTCGATTTCCATAAGAAGTTCCCTTTAATATGTAAATTTCATAAGAAGAGAATAAATTAATAATGAGCAGCCACCATATTCAAAGACCTCTCTTTAGCGCACATTATTTAATGTTAAGTAATTTTCCAAGCTTCTGTTAAAATCTCATCATTGTCCCAAATAATTAGTTTTGAAGTAATAGATGTTTTTCAAAAGGAAAAGAGAACATTCAAATTAGAGATGAATATCTCAAACTTTGTTCCCTTTGAAACCAAATAAACCCATCTTTAACTTAATGTCTTTTTAATCATCAAAATAATGAGATGTTTACTTTCAATGCAAATATCTTAATACCATATAAGTCACCAAAACAGTTTTGACAGAGCTCAAAGAATTTGCAAAATCCCCAACTTTTAGAACTAGAAGTCGTTCCCGCTCTGGTCTAAAGCCACATATGCATTGCTAAGTTGTTTCAGCCTTGTTCAACTCTTTGCAACCCATGAAATGTAGCCTGCCAGACTCCACTGTCCACGGAATTCTCCAGGCAAAATACTGGAGTGGGCTGCCATGCTCTTCTCCAGGGGACCTTCCCAACCTAGGGATCAAAGCTGCATCTCTTACATCTCCTGCACTGGCACTTAAGTTCTTTACCACTAGCACCACTTGGGGAAGCCCAGCCAAGTTCGGATATTACCACCTGCACCCATCTCTCTCTCCCTTTCCTTCTCCACATGCCCTCTGACTCATTACTCTTGATAATGACTTCTCCGTATAGTTTGGGTTGGGGAACATTGATCTGTTATAACTACCTCATTTTTCAGAGGATAATATTCAAATTGAGAGATATTAAGTGACTCAAATCTACTCAGCTGAAACATCAAGTCAAAGGCAAAGATAATGATAACTATGAAATACATCTCATGTTTGAGCTCAGTTGAAAGTGCACTGGGGAATTCATTTCGGAGTTTGATTGAGTTGAATATTTCTTTGGCCAGCAAACTCGAGCTCAAATGTCTGAAGGCTTCAAGAAGATATTTTCAGCTCAATTTTGCAAATAACCAAAAGTTAGTATTCCTTAATACATAGTCCTCCCAATCAGATAAACTGACTTTCATGGTGGTGAATTCCAATATATTTATTATACTCCTGAGGGTAACACATTGAGAACTGTGAGTGGTTTGAAATCAAACTCGGCATTGTACTAAAGTTTCTCCTGGAATACACTTGATCAGATGTTCAACCCCTGAGGAAGACCCATTTATACCACTGCTGAATTTTTCAATCTGGGGAAAATCACTTATTTGTCCACACCAGAATTTTGTGATGATCATTGGAGGTTATACTAGAAAATCACAAAGATATTTGTACTGTACTTCACAATTTGTGATTTGCACTGTTATTAATCACCAAACACTCTATCAGATATATTATTATTATTAAATAATCACCTCTGAACCTAAGGCATTTTTACTGTTTGAGCCATTCTAAGAACTTCCTTCAGGGGATCTTCCCAACCCAGAGATCAAACCCGTGTCTCTTATGTCTCTTGCATTGGCAGATGGGTTCTTTACCACTAGCGCCACCCAGAAAGCCCCATCATTAACAAGAATAACAGCAAAAACATCCCTTGTGTCTTGCTTGAAAACAAATTCTCAAGGCACATATTGAGAGATTCTCTTTAAACACTTGGGAGTCTGTTGAATCCCCGTTACTTGTGTCTAAATCAACAGGTTATCCTGTGAGCTAATGACAGGAAGTAATATGACAGAACATGGATTGTGACATTTCACCTCCCTGTGTAATTATTTCATGTTAGTGGAGGACAAATACGCAACGGCACTGTTATGCACAGTAACCTGCTGTGTTAAAGTGGCAGGAATCTCCACCCGTGTGTGAACAGGGTGCTGTCTGTTAGAAATCATGGGAAGAATAGAGCAAGAAGAGGGGGTTCTGACTTTTTAAAATCCAGAAATATGGGGGAAAGAGAGAGGAAGAGAGACAAAAGAAAAAGGAGGGAGAGAGAGAGAAAAGCATTTGACAAAAGCAGAGAACTTGAAGAGGCTCATTTTCATACTGTGAAATGTAGCATTTATTTTTCTCTAGTGGACAATAAAGAAACACTGAATGTAAGGATTAACTCAAATTAATTCGAAGGCACTGATCTCTTTATGAAAGAGCTTTCAAAGGAAAAACATGACATGTTCTGGCACTAGGAAGGTGGTGCCAGGAAGCATATTCAGCAAATTCACATTCCAAGTAGGAAATATTCATTAGATCTAAATATCAAGGTGTTTGCAGAACACGTTCCTGCACAAACTTGTTCCTAAAGCTGCCGAATATTATTTCCGTTTGGTCTTACAGATTGCTTAGACTGTCTTCCAGGTTTTGTTCCTGAGTATGTGAAAATACACAGTGCAATGAAACTTGATAAATGGTCCTTTATGAATACAGGAACAATATGAGCAGGAAAAATTTAACAATTTATCTAATCACGAACTCCAGTGTATTGTGAGAAAAATGAATAAGACTGCTGTTGATGGAACCAAAAAGAGACATTGAAATAGTATATTAAAGTTACATTTTATGAAAGAAGAGGAATGAAAAACTTATTTTTGGAAAATACCTACCATAGTAAAAATTTAATCTGATTCCTTGTTTGAAGAAAGAGAAAAAATGTTCTAAATATTCAATGAGTCAGTCTTGCAGAGGAAATATTTATGAATCTCACTATTATAAAATATGAGGAAATGTCATCTATACTTTGGCTAAATGGTTTATAAATAGTTACGTCTTACAATAGAAATAAATTGCTAAAGAGTCAAAAATATTCTCTACCCTCATAACCACATCTTTCTGAAGTGTTATGCATGGAAAAACACATACCTCAAAATCAAGATATCAGAATTATGCCTCCTGCTTTGTCATACCCAAAGGCATGATTATCTAATGCCATAGAAACCACACCTTGTTTATGCATTGCTGCTACTCCCTGGAGACAGATTTCTATTCTGGTTCCTCCTCCTATGGTTATAAGATAAGAACCAGATGTTATGATTCCTAAGGAAAGAAAAGTGACAGATTTGAGTAGTGTGTGAATTAGATGACCTGCCTTGCAGGCAAATAAATATCAAATTACATTTAAAAAATAATTAATTATTTAATAATGAAATAAATCAAGAGTAGCACATTATATGTAAGTAACTGAGAAGCCCACTGATAGTGCTATAATGCTAAATTAAAAGCATACTTAATATGGTTAATAATTAGCCTTTTCTCCTAGTCTTGGAAGAGACCCCAAACTCTAGCGTGGACAATTCATGTAGGTTTATACACGTTAACAACCTCACCATCAAGTGGGCCTCAGGGTTTGTGGGTGAGTCAATAATCTGAGGGCCTAGAGTCTCATATGGTCCAAAATGTGCCCTAAACTCAGCCTTCTCAATATGCTGTCATCACAGTTACCCTCACTCTATCCCTCACTTTCTGTTTTTCCAACTGGAAGCAGTATAAACCTGCTGCTGTCATTCAGTAAGATGCACAGAAAGAAAAAAAAAAAGTACTTCTTGACGGCCTACTATGTGCCAGATTCTGTTCTGAGTGCATTGTACTCATCAGTGGAAAAAGCAAAGGCCTCTGCCCTGATGGAGTTTATACTTTGGAGGAAGCCTACAATGATCAATGAATAAATGAGTCAACGATAGCTGATACAGGGAAAAAAGCAAAAGGAGTCAGCAGTAAGGACAGGAGTGCTTGGGATGTGGGCACCGTTTGTAACTCCAATAGTATATTTGAGATAATCCTCACTAAGCAATCCTCGAGAAGTAGGTGACACTTAGGGTCTGTGATTGTTCACATGGATTAATTGGTGGGCAAGCATTTCAGGCAGGGAAACAGCCAACAACAAAGCCCTAAGAAGACATGGTATAGCATTTGGCTTTTACTGTGAGGGAAAGAGGAAATTGTTGCAGCATTTTGAGCAACAGAAGGGCAGGGTTTGATCTGCATGTTTAAATTATCACTCTGGTTTCTGTAATGAGAGAAACAAAGTGACAAACAGGAAACTGCTAAGTGAATTAAATGAAAACTGATGTCTTCAACCCTGGTGGTAGACATGGAGAGAGAGAAATGGCTAGGTTCCAAGAAAGGGGGAGTCATGGGACCAAACTGTAAGCATTGTGTTTTTTGGGTACCATAGAGAGGACTCATATATAATGTGGACACTTGAGTCACTAGGCAATTCTTTTCTTGGTTAATTCCATGGATAAAGTTGGAAAAATCAGCACTGACTTAATGTGTATCTGTCCTAAACTTAACCATTAAACTTTCTGAATCAGATCAAAATTATTTTTCATCAGAATATAGAATAGTTCTTCATTTCAACAACTGTCCCAGGAGCCACTGTGTGGCAAGATAGTGCTACCCACAGTGTAGAAGGACACATAAAAATTAGTCCCTGTATGTTTCAGCAGAGAAAAGAAACTTAAACAATCAAGGACAAGAGGGAAAGGTCATGATAATGCTGGAAGTTGAAGAGGGTCAAAAAATGATGGTTAGTGTTGGGTGGTAGAGGCAGAAAGTAGTTTAACAGCGATATTTGTTTAGGACACCCTTGAAAAGAATATTGAAAGATGAATAATATTCATCACAATTTTCAGTGTATTTTGAACATGAGGGAAATATGAATAAAGTAGACACAAAATCCAGAAAAGTACTTTAGGACATGTAGAAGAGGTATGGTATGAAAGAAGTGTGGAGTCTCTCACTTCTCAGCCCACTAACTGCCCTTTGACTCCAAATTACCTTTGCAAGGATGGTAAAGAATTCACCTGCAATGCGGGGGAGCTGAGTTCGATCCCTGGGTTGGGAAGATGCCCNTCTTTGTGGCCCCATGGGTTGTAGCCTGCCTGGCTCCTCTGGTCATGGAATTCTCTAGCAAGAATACTGTAATGGTTGGCTGTTCCCTTCTCCAGGGGCTCTTCCCAACCTCGGGATCAAACCCAGGTCTCCCGCATTGCCGGTGGATTCTTTACTGTCTGAGCCACCAGTATTGGCTTAATTTTTAAAGAAAATGGTTTAATAAGAGTCATTTTCCTTTGATATGGACTCTGTATATATTTCTAGTAGATCTAGAACATTTGAACATGAAATATTTTCCAGAATTTTGAAATAGATGCAGAATTTAAAATAATGTTAGACTGTGAACCTTGATTTTTTTTTTTTTTTCCCTTTGCTTCCTTGTGAAAGGTCTGCAGGGACTAAGCTCCTCTCATGGCATTATTTCTGCCAGATGTTTAAAGCAACTGGAATCATCTAGAGTATTGTCATGAGTTGCCAGTGATTGGCCATCATTTTGAGAACAAAGCTTCACTTGTAATTTTCTTGATGAGTGCAAGACAAGGACAGGCATGAATGTATGGTGTTGACACACTCACTTAATTTAGTACTCCTTCCACAAAGCTATTACATTAACTATTAATTGGCCTTCTGATAAAATTTCTGCTTAATGCAAATGATGAAAAAAAAGCACCCTTGGATACTAGCTGCTGCTTCTGAAAAATTCGCATGCCCTGAGGTCTCATTAGTGACAGAACACATATCTTCTTTTGAATGTGATTAGGTTTCTCTTAAATATAATGGTTAAAATGTATTAGACCGGACTGTGGTTAAAAAGACTGAACCAGCACAGCTGTGTAGTTTGCGGTTCTGTTGCCTTGTCTCTTCCTCAGCAGTTTGAAAAGCAGAGAGGAGCTTGTCTGTGTTCAGTCCTTCATCAGGCTCTGCTTTTCCAAGGTAAAGCCTGTGTCTGCAGGTGTGAAGTTTAGCAGTTTCAAACCAGAAAACCTTCAGCTCACCCTGTGTTTTGAAAAGCGTGAGTGGTGAATAGGAAGTTGGTTTCTGNTTCTACTTAAATTTGAGAATCATCGTGTGATCCTTTGAATCCTGGAGTGGTGTTACTCACACATTCAAAGTTGTGATTTCCAAGGAGATCCAGGTTCAACACCAACAGTTGAACGTGAGGCTACTAGAAAAATGTCATCACTTCGTTTTCAGTTAACAAATTTCTCTCAGGACATGACAGTTCTGGTACATCGAGAGGTTAAAGAAAACTCTCCCAGGAAGTAGAAAGAGCGGAGGAAGTTTTAAAAGCTGATGTTTAATGGAATTCTTCACGTTTCTTGTGCCATAAAGCTCTGTAAATCCTGTGATCTCCTTATCAGGATAAAGCATAAAAATGCTGAGGAGGATAAAAGAATTCAAGTATATTGAAATTCATTTACCAAAATATGGCTTTAAAATATTGATGTTCTGATATGCATTCTTCTTCAGTAAGACATTACAAAATAAAATATATAAAAGGATCTATTAACCATCATAATTTTAAAAATATATTTTGTTTATTTACCTATTGCCATTTGCTGGTTCTTCGTTGTTGCATGTGGGCTTTTGCTAGTTGCAGCGAATGAGTGCTCCTCCTTCGTTGCAGTGCGCAGTCTTCTCTTTGTGGTGACTTCTCTTTTTGCAGAGCATGGGCTCAAAGATGTGTATAGGCTTCGGTAGTCACAGGATTGGGCTCTAGACCTCAGGCTCAGTAGTTACGGTGCAGGGGCCTAGGAATAGGACAGCCACCCTGTAAAGTGGCCCAGAGATTCCATTTGAATATACATTCTAGACTCTTGGTGGGTGAAATTGTTATATATGTGCAGTAGGAGCAATTATTTTATTGCAGTATTCTTAGTAAATTGGAAAACTATAAGCAGCCTAATGGTGGTGGTGGTTTAGCTGCTAAGTCATGTCTGACTCTTTGCGACCCCATGGACTGAGGCCACCAGGCTCCTTTGTCCAGGGAATTTCCCAGGTAAGAATATTTGAGTGGCTTGCCATTTCCTTCTCCAGGGACTCTTCCCGACCCAGGGATTGAAACCATGTCTCTTGCATTATAGGCAGGTTCTTTTAAACACTGAGCCACCAGGGAAGCCCAAGTAACCAAATGGCTTATAAATTAAAAAGAGGTTTTATATAAGATGGGATTTGTTACTAAGGTGAAATATTACAGAGCAGTTAAGTGGTATATTTGCCATGGTAGTTTTATGGGTATCACTGCCAATGGTCATAGGACACTATCTACAAAGGTATCTACAAATGTATCAATATTAGTAGCAATAGTCATGGAGCCAGAGGGAAATTTCTAAGACATATATTGAGTAGAAAGGGCAGCAAGCACAAGAAAGTATGATTCATTAAAAAAAAAAAAACTTGCAGTCAAAATAATGCTAATCATTTCTCATGGAATACACATGGAAATCAGGATGGAAGATACAGACACGAACATATAGACAGACTTCAGACATAAAGTGGGTTTGGTTCCAGATCCTGCAATAAAGCAAATTTCAAATAAAACAAATCACAGGAATTTTTTGATTTCCCAGTGGAAATTAAAGTTATGTTTACACTAAACTGTTTTCTATTACATAGGCAATGCCATATGTTTAAAAAGTATTTTAATTTAAAAACGCTATATTGCTAAAAAATGCTAACCACCATCTGAGCCTGAAGTGAGTCATAACCATATTTCTGGTGGAGAGTCTTCCCATGATGTTGGATGGCTGCTGACTGATCAGGGCGTGGTTGCTGAAGGTTGAGGTGGCACTTTCTTAAAATAAGACAGTAATGAAGTTTGCTGCATCAATTGACTTCTCCTGTCATTGATTTCTCTGTAGCTTGCTATGCTATTTGATCATATTTAACCCACAGAAGAACCTTTGAAAATTGGATTCAACCCTCTCAAACCCTCCCACTGCTTTATCAACAAAGTTTATGTCATATTTTAAATCCTTTGTTGCCATTTCAACAATCTTCACAGCATCTTCATCGGCAGTAGATTCCATCTCAAGGAACCATTTTGTTTGCTCGTCCATAGGAAGCAACTCCACATCTGTTTAAGTTTTATCACAAGACTGCAGCAATTCAGTCATGTCCTCAGGTTCACTTCTAATGCTGGTTATCTTGCTATTTCCACCACAACTGCAATTACTTCCTCCACTGAAGTATGAACCTAAAAGTTAGACATGAGGCCTGGAATCAACTTCTTCCAAACTCTTGAAAATGTTGATATTTTGACCTGTTCCAATGAATCACAAAAGCATCTAGAATGGTGAATCCTTTCCAGAATGTTCTCAACTAACTCTGCCCAGATCCTTCAGAGGAATCACAGTCTGTGGCAGCTATAGCCTCAGTAAATGTACTTTTTAAATAATAAGACTGAATGCTGAAAATGTTCCTTAAACCATGAACTGCAGAATAGGTGCTGTGTTATCAGGCATGTAAATGACATTCATCTCATTGTTCATCTCCATCTGAGCTCTTGGGTGGCCAGGTGCATTGTCAATGAGCCTGAGCAGAAGGGGGCTTAAAATAGTCGGTAAATTGTGTTGTAAACAGATGTGCTGTCATCCAGGCTTTGTTGGTCCATTTATATATTTAAGGGCTTCCCTGGTGGTACAGAGGTTAAAGCGTCTGCCTGAAATGTGAGAGACCTGGGTTCGACCCCTGGGTCGGGAAGATCCCCTGGAGAAGGAAATGGCAACCCACTCCAGTATTCTTGCCTGGAGAATTCCATGGACGGAGGAGCTTGGTGGGCTACAGTCCACGGGTCGAAAAGAGTAGGACACGACTGAGCGACTTAACTTTCACTTTCACTTTATAGAGCACAGGCAGAGTATATTTAAAATAATTCTTTAGGGCCCTAGGATTTTGAGAATGGTAAATGAGCACGGGCTTCAACTTAAGCTCATCAGCTGCATTAGTTCCTAACAAGAGAGTCAGCCTGTCCTTTGAAGATTCAAAACCAGGTCATGACTTCTCTATGGCTATGAAAGCCCTGGATGGCATCTTCTTCCAATATAAGGCTGTTGTTGTTCAGTGTAGCCACCCTCATCAATTATCTTAGCTAGATACTGGGTAACTTGAAGCTTCTACAACAGCACTTGGTGTTTTCCCTTGCACTTTGATGTTATTGAGAGGGCATCTTTCTTTCCTTTTTTGATTTTAAACTCAGTTTATTAAAAGTCCTTCCTGGCTATAGATTACAAATCATAATTATATGGAAAAGTAATTGGAATATTTCTTTCAAATGATACTACATATATAATTTCTTCAGTTGAGATTTTTTTTTTAAGTTGAGCTCAAATATATCCTGATATTCCATGGTAAAATATTTTATATTTCAGATATAAAAAATTAGTTCTCAGTGAACATGATATAGTTCTCCTTGTCTTTTCTGTTTATTTTTAAAGTTTATTTTTCTAATTAGAGGATAATTACTTTACAATGTTGTGTTGGTGTCTGCCACACATCCACCTGAATCAGTCATAGGTATACACATGTCCCCTTGTACCTCCCTCCAACCCCATCCCCTCCCTCTAGGTTGTCACAGAGCACCAGGCTGAGCTCCCTGTGCTATGGACCAACTTCCCATTAGTTCCTGTTTCACACAGGGCAGTGTATACATTTCAGAGCCACTATCCCAATTTGTCCCACTATCTCTTTCCCCCACTCTTTCACCGACTTCTAAAGCCCCCAGAAAACAGTCTCAACATCTAAAAATAACTGGTGTTACATTCTCCAAAAGGGAATTTATACATTTTTCTAACGTTTCTTCCACCAAAGTTTCTGGATAGCATTAATAGAAGAAAAGAGTGTGCTATGGATAAGTAATGGGCTTCCCTGGTGGCACAGTCTGTAAAGAATCTGCCTGCAATATACAGAAGACCTGGTTTCAATCCCTAGTCAAGATGATCCCCTGGAGAAAGAAATGGCAACCCACCCCAATATTCTTGCCTGGGAAATTCCATGGAGAGGGGAGCCTGGAGGGCTAAGTCCATGGTATCCAAAGTGTCAGAGATTTAGCAAGTAAACTACTACCTTGGCTAAATAATGTAGGGCAGGAGTGAGTCGTTCTTCTTAAGCAGATATATTTACTATAGAATCTCTAGAAGATGCTATGTGCATCTTGTCTCCAAAGTATATAGAATGCTGTTCCCAGCAAGTTGCATCACTTTAGAGTGCTTTTTACTAAGGTTGCTCAACTAGTCTCAGACTAGTTTTCTGAGAAATACATCGGTGGGAGAAAATGAGCTAGTGCAGGCACATAGAAAGAGAAATGGTGAATTCTACGAGCAAACGTGGGCTGAGTGAGAGGTCCTTTAGCTTAGACAATCCTAAGATCAGAGTGTTACTGGAGCACCTGGCAGTGGGCAGAGAGCCCCTATATCCCAGCAGGGCCTTTCATCAGGACAGCAAGAAATGTGGCTGCAGGACAGTTTCATTACTTCAGAACACACTAGCTTAAATGAATTAATATAAGAACAGTGGTGATTTGTCCAGTATGTCTGTTTAGTTGGAGCCTTCCCTCTCATGATCCTACTCTATCCAGCATTTTGGTCTTCATGAGCACGTTCTCAAAAAATCTTCAGGAAAGTAGGGATGACTGATGTGTTTTGAGAAACACTGGTAAAGTGTTTTCTATAAATCATGAGATGGTAAATATTTTACCTCTGTGGGTCACAGTCTTTGTCAAGAGTACTCAACTTTGCTGAGTTTCTGTTTTAGTGTGAAAGCAGCCATAGATGATATATATTAGAAAATAAATATGGTTATGTTACAATGAAAGGTCCTTTAAAAGTCAGGTCAGGTCAGGCGGGGAGCTGAATTTAGTCTGCATATTTGATGACCTTAATGGTTGTCAGAAATGGAGCAAAAATATTCAACAGTCTGGTATAATTGGCTAGATCTGTGAACATGGAATTTAATAACTATAGTATATTGTATTTTCAAGTCAACAACTCAACTTCAACTTCATAAATATTAGAAGGGAGATACATAATTTATCAATACATGCTTGAATTGTTGAAAGTTCAATGTTACTCCCTTTCATGTATCAGTACTTTCCAAGAAAGACAGGGTTATACCTCTAGCAGTGCCCAGAGGAACTCCAAATAAAACTTTTCCTGAGTCAAACCACACTTGGACTTTTGCATCACAGTCTAGAAACTTTCATTTGCAAGGGGACTTGCAGACAAGAGCAAGCCTCATGTGGTAAGATAATTGGGACAGTGTTGTAAGAGAAATAGATTCCAAAAAAGGAATTACTTAACGTGGAGAACAGAAGACTTCAGTGATGTAGTATAGCTGTCCTCAGACAAGCTAATTGTTCTTACATGAAAGAAAGATTAGACTTTCCCTCAGCTGTTCCTGAAGGCACAGGTGTAAAACTAAGGCAAAGCTTAGTTTTAACACAAGGAAGATGTTTTTGACAAATGTAGCTGCTCTCCACAAATAAATTACAAATAAGCCACATTGGCAGCAACTGATTCTCCCTGTGGAAGAAACCTTCTCATCATGAAGGAGTTTCTCTGACCACTTGTTGCAACATCATGGGGAGGTTCATCTGAGCAAGTATGCACTCAAGTTTCTATTTAATTTAATATTCTCTGACTTTATAAAGTGGTGGAAAGTTAATTTAACTTTAATTAACTTTAACTTTCTTAATCATGCTAATAGTTATCATTTTAAATTAGATTTAATTTCTAGACTGACTAGTGTTTTAGTCGCTCAGTCATGTCCACCTCTTTGCAACCCCATGGACTGTAGCCACCAGTCCTCTGTCCATGGAATTCTCCAGGAAAGAATACTGGAGTGGGTAGCCATTCCCTTCTCCAGGGAATCTTCCCAACCCAGGGACTGAACCCAGGTCTCCTGCATTGCAGGAGGTTCCTTATCATTTGAGCCACCAGGGAGACCCTAAAGGCAGAGACAGTGGATTCTAGCCTGCCAGGCTCCTCAGTCCATGGAATTGTGCTACTGATCCTATATTGGGAATTAATCTATGACAACGGAGGCAAGAATATATATATATTCTTGAAAAGATAGCCTCTTCAGTAAATGATGTTGGGAAAACTGGATAGTGACATGAAAAGAATCAACCTGGACCGCTTTATCACACTATACCTGAAAATAAATTTAAAAACAGATTTAAGCCTTAAAAGTAAGACTTCAAATCATAAAACTCCTAGAAAAAGATATAGGCAGTGTGTCCTTTGATAGTAATGTTAGCAATTTTTTGGTATATATCTACATGGGCAAGGGAAGCAAAAGCAAAAGTAAACAAATGAGACTATGTCAAATGAAAAAGCTTTTGCAAGTGAAGGAAATAACAAGAAAATGAAAAGACTATCTCCTGAATGGGAAAAGTTATTTTCAAAAATATATCTGAGATGTTAATACTCAAAATATAAAAAGAACTCAATATCTTTAAGTTATTAGTTTGAGTATTACTCAATATCTAAAAATAAAAGAATCCTGTTTAAAAAATGGCATACGGTCTAAATAAATATTTCTCCAGAGACATGTGTATGGTCAACATACACATTAAAAGATACTCAATATTACTAATCATCAGAGAAATATCAGAACCACAATGAGAGATCACTTCAGATCTGCCAGAATGGCTATCATCATAAACATCACAAGGAACAGCTATTGATGAGCATGTGGAGAAAAGGGAAATTTTGTACACTGTTGGTGGGGATGTACATCGTGGCAGCCACTAAGGAGAAAGGCATGGAGTGTCCTCAAAAAATTACTCATAAAACTACCATATGACTTACCAATTCCAGTCCTAGTTATTCATTGAAAAAAAAAAAAACTAATTGGAAAAGATGCATGCACCCCAGCATTCACAGCAGCACTATTTATAATAGTCAAGACATGAAAACAACCTGTGTCCATCAACATATGAATGGATACAGATGTTGTGTATATACACAATGGAATACTAGCCATAAAAGAATGAAATTCCACCATTTGCAATAATATGGATGGACCCAGACGGTCCATGTGAAGTGAAATAAGTCAGACAGAGGAAGATAAATGCTCTAAGATTTCACCTATGTGAGGAATCTAGAAAGATAAATGAACAAACATTAAAAAATTGAAACAAATTTTAGATGCAAAGAACAAACAAGTGGTTGTCATAGAGAATGGGATTGTGAGGAGCAAAGAAACAGCTGAAGGAGATTAAGAGGTACAAGCTTCCAGTTGTAAAATACATGAATCCTGAGTATGAAAGGTACAGTATGGGGAATATAGCCAATAATTCCATATGGTAACATATAATAATGACTTATTGTTATGATTAGTTTGAAATTTATAGATTTATGGTGTCACTATGATGGGTAACAAACTTACATAGTGTTATAGGTCAATTCTACTTCAAAAGCAAGGAAAGTAATGAACAATCTTACAGGAAAAGAGATCAGATTTGTGGTCTCCAGAGGTGGGCAGTGAAGGTGGTCTCAAGGTACAAACTTCCAGTTATACGATAAATAAGTATTAAGGGTGTTAATGTATAACATAAATGTAATAAACACTAATGTATATTGTATATGAAAGTCGCTATGAGAGTAAATCCTGAGTTAACACAAGAAAATTGTTTTTTTTTAACTTTTATCTATATGAGATGATAGATGTTCACTAAATTTATCATGTGAATCGTGTCATAATGTATATAAATCAAATTATTATGCTGTATACCTTAAACTTATAAGATGCTATGTGGCAGTATAACTCAATAAAGCTGGAAGAAAAGACAAGCAAAATATGAAAAAGGATTTGGTTGTACTTTAAATCATGGCATCTGGTCCCATCACTTGATGGCAAATAGAAGGGGGAAAAGTGGAAACAGTGCCAAATTTTCTTTGACTGGGCTCCGGAATCACTGCAGATGGTGACTGCAGGCATGAAGTTAAAAGACACTTTTTCCTTGGAAGAAAAGCTATGACAAACTTAGACAGTGCATCCAAAATCGGAGACATCAGTTTGCCAGCAAAGGTCCATATAATCAAAGCTGCAGTTTTTCCAGTAGGCATGTACAGATAAGAGAGTTGGACCATAGAGAAGCCTGAGAGTCAAAGAATTGATTCTTTAGAATTGCGATGTTGAGGAAGACTCTTGAAAGTTTCCTAGACTGCAAAGAGATCAAAGCAGTCAATCCTAAAGGAAATCAGTCCTGAATATTGGAAGGACTGATGCTGAAGCTACAATACTTTGGTCACCAGATGCAAAGAGCCGACTCATTGGAAAAGACTCTGATGCTAGGAAAGGTTGAAGGCAAAAGGAGCAGAGGGCAACAAAGGATGAGATGGTTAGATAGTATAATCAACTCAATAGACGTGAATCAGAGCAAACTCTGGGATATAGTGAAGGACAGGGGAGCTGAGTGTGCTGCAGTCCATGCGGGTCACAAAGAATCAGACACATGACTTAGCAACTGAACAACACACAGAGCAGACTTTTAAAAAGAGTAGCATTGACATATATATGCTACCATGTGCAAAATAGATAGCTAGTGGGATGCTATATAAGACAGTGAGCTCTGCTCAAGAGCTCTTCGATGAGCTAGGGATGGTGTGGGGACATTAACAAGATGGTGCCATTCAGGCTCTCTTGCTCCACGCTTTCATGCCCTCTCACCCCATGTTCTATAAACAATGACTTTGCACGTCATAAGGTTTATGTAAGAGCTGAGATTATTTATAGTACTGTGTATGCCCATCACAAAGTACTCATTTGGTCACAGGCTACTCTGTGTGGTACCCCTGTATGAGCTTTATCATGAAAGCCCTGACTGCTGCTGCACTGGGGCTATGCTGGAGTGACATCATGATTATGCTCTATGAGGTTATGTTATGGCTATGTTATGGCTGTGTTATGATTTTGTTATGTTGCTGCTTTGGTGGCTGGGTCAGCCAGGAGATAGGCTGTGTTATGGCTGCCATGCCAGTCAGGAGAGAATAAATGCGTCTGTAGTTCCTACGGCTGGTCACATTTTCTTCCAGCCTCTTAGCTCATGTCCTGCCTGCCATTGGTTCAGCAAACTGTGCACACAGTGAGAATCAGAGAGACAATTGGCACTGTGAGCAGGAGCAGCAGTACAGATGGGATGGAGAGATGGGAGGAAGGCTCAAGAGGGACGAGATATATGTATAGATATACAGCTGATTCACATTGTGATACAGCAGAAACTAAACTAACTTTAAAGCAGTTATGCTCCAAATAAAAACATTTTTTAAGATGTTAGAATTGAAAATTTTCACAGAAAAGAAGAGGTCTAGAAAAAATCTGTAAAATAGGAGAAACATGTTATCTTAAAAGGAAAAGAAAAAGAAAAGATTTATTTTGAAGCTGATTTTTTTTTTATTTTTTTCTGGAGCATAACTGGGAAACTGTCTCATTGGAAGACATTTACAAGGTAACGCATTTTTTTTTTCCATCTCTAAGAGTCAGTCTACAAGATGTCACAATGAATTTGTGTATTTCTCAGCTATTTCCATTAAAAGTTCTTCTGGTATATAAATGGAATGGAAGGAATTGTATCCTTTGTCTCCTCTCCACAATCTTTTTTTTTTTTTTTTTTTTTTTTTACTGAAGCAACAGAATTAGACAGTGGTGATGGGGTTGGAAATGGTATTCCTGTTGGTGTTCAAGGTAAATTTCGGGGGATTCATAGAATTAGACATATATAATGTAGTTGCATTATCTTTTAGTCTATTTTCTCTATGCAATCACTGAGAAATAAAGTTGTTTAAAACAACACTGGAAATATTTTGAAAAATGCAAAGAAACCATCAAAACAAGAGTGGTCCTCACATGGATGCTTGTCAGCTCTGACTGCTCAGTCCACTTTTGGACTATAATCTACTGCTTAGGGTCTTATCACTGACTCGATGGACACGAGTTTAAGCAAACTCTGGGAGATAGTGAAAGACAGGGAAGCCTGGCATGATGCAGTTCATGGGGTCACAAAGAGTTAGACACAACTTAGTGACTGAACAGCAACAATTATCAACTTACATTTAGACTTTATGATCTGTCTGCACTGTATGCATTTTGTTTAAGGGATACTTTACACATTTGAGTATTGTGTACCCTTTATAGATATAATAAAAATGTTCTCAATAGCATTTTTATATCTAAATTAGGATCTGAAAAGTATATCTCAGTATAACTAAAATTAACTGAAGACTCTGTCTTTTGATAATATTATGTAGTAAAGTTAATTAATTGCAATTTTCCTAGTGCAAACTGTTTGTGGAGAACATTGTCTAGCATATGTGTGTCAAGGTAAGTGCATCAAAGTGTTCCATCAGACAAAGACAATTGAGAATAGTAATATAATTCTTTGTTGAATATTTACCATGATCTTAGATTTCAAGAAGGCTTATAGGAAAAAATGAAGAAAAACACATTTAACTTTGCCTTTCTGACAATTTTCAGCTAATTTAGGGTAAATATTATTTAAAATGCTCTGTTTAGAAAAAAATACCTACAAATCCTAAAGGGTTTTTATTTTTATTTTTTTTCCTGTGAGAAATGGAGTTTACTGAGATATTCTGCATGAGTCAGAGTCAGTAATGTTAGCTGTTGTAATAAGCAACCTTGAAGTGACAATGGCTTAGCATGTCAAGTGTTTATTTCATGTTAGTATAAAGTCCACAGTGGGATGAGCTTCGCCCAGTGTCTCCTTAGGGAGATGTCCTCTGAGAGTGGCGCTGGGTACTTGTTATCCTTGCATCCTTCCTTCTTCTCCAACTCAGAGTCCTTATCCTTCTAGGTGAGCTGACTAGAGAGACAACATGAGTGACCAGGAGGATGCTTTAGGCTTGGCCTGGAGATGCAGGGGGTGCTACTTTTCCCCTTGTAAAACATGGGCCCAGAGTTACCACACACTTCCACCAAGATACAAGGAAGTCTAGGGTGTGTGGATATTGTGAGTTAAAAAGTTGAAGGGAACCGGATATGTGTGTGTGTGCATGTGTACACATGTGTGTGTGCATGTGTATGCATGTATGTGTGTGGGCATACG
Organism: Neotragus pygmaeus; assembly: GCA_006410875.1. NCBI lineage: Eukaryota > Metazoa > Chordata > Mammalia > Artiodactyla > Bovidae > Neotragus > Neotragus pygmaeus. The sequence goes on from SJYV01020007.1 coordinate 63,734, forward strand.
TGTGTCTATATGTGTGTAACAATTTCCAGATTTTAAAGTCTTCTTAGTAAAATGTCTCTAACATATATATTAACATTTCTTGACAATCATAATAGTTTTGATAAAAGCAACTAAATGATTTTAGAAGAAAAATTAATTTGTACTGAGTATGTATATATATATACCATATAATATAATTTATACTGGAGTTGCAAAGACATGACTAAGCATACACAAACATACATGCATATAATTTAAATTAATATTTAGGATATTTTGTGTGGTTTTATGGACAAAGTTACTATTTGGAATATCATACATATTGGCTCAGCAGTAAAGAATATGCCTGCAATAGAGGAGACCTGGGTTTGATTCCTGGGTCAAAAAGATCTCCTGGAGGAGGGCATGGCAACCCATTCCAGTATTCTTGCATGGAGAATCCCATGTACAGAGAAGCCTGGCAGACTACAGCACATAGGGTCACACAGAGTAGGGCATGACTGAAATGACTAAGCAGCAACATGTATGACACCATCCATTCTAAGAATGAATTAAGTGCACATACTCATAAATAACATCCACAAAGCAAATCGAAATAAAAATTACTTCTCAATTCTGGCCAAAATCACCAAAAAAAAAAAAA
>SJYV01020007.1:66167-109981 GCA_006410875.1 Neotragus pygmaeus
CAAGAGGTTTTTCAGTAAACACACATAATATCTTCACTATTGGGATTTGTTTTTAAAATGACTTGTTTTCTGTTATGATCATAATCAGAAGCCTGTAACAACTAAGTCGAAAAATAATAATGATCAAAATCAGGAAGTGACCTGTGACTCCAGTGTAGTCCCCAGACCAATGCTCCTTGTAATGCCATTAAAATCCTTTCACTGGGATCCCAAGCTTCTTGGGGACTTTATGCCCAACTTCACTGATCTTGGGGTCTATATAGAGTCACCACTGAAGAGGAAAAGCCACTGTTTAGCCAAACACACACACACACACACACTGCCCTTCATGATCTCTGACACAGTTTATCCTCCTATGCTCTGCATCTCTCCCTCTTTAAGGGGTTTGCTAATTCAATTATGCTCCTTCTCACTCCCCTAATTATTTCTTCACCACTGCTTTTCCACACATCCAGGTATTTCATGTGGTCCTTCCACTCTGTGTACCTCCAGGCTATCACCCAGTGTCTTCTTTGCACCACAGTCACATCACTTGCAAGGCGTCTTGATTTTATTTTTTCCCCATGCAATTTTGACTTTTCTTTTTCAATTGCTCTTTAACTGTACTTTCATCCTCCTTCCTCCCCTCACTGAAACACATTTCTCCAGGCTGGCTTTGTCTCCCTCTGGTTTCTACCCCAGGTTTTCTATCTGTCCTCGTAGTCTGGGACCATTCTATCTGTGGAATGGCTCCCTCATCCAATCTCTACTCCAGAGACAAGAGCCTGTGGTTATTGTCAGATGTCAGATGATGCCTGTTGGGCTCCTCCACATCACCATGAATTCTCAGAACCAGAGTGGATGTTGCGTTTCACCCCCCAGAGCTTAGCCCTCCTCTGACCTCTGACTCTTTCAAAGATGTCTCTATTCTCTCACCCACCAAGGCACAAGCCTTTGATCATTTATGACATTTTAGGGCATGACCACACAATTGAACAATCCACAGGGCCTTTCGATTCCACGTAAACCACGATGTTTTGCACATCTTCATAAATTGCTTTCTCTCCTGCAAGGCTTTCTGCTCTAATCCCCTGGAAACATCAATGCCCAGTTGTTATTTTTTAGTCACCAGGTCTCTTCTTAAGCACACTAAGTCACCTCATTGAGTGCCTGGAATCACATAAAGTTTCTCCAAGGTGGTCTCTGTCTCCTTTTCCAGCCTCATAATCCACTGATCTCCAGTGAATATCCAATAATCCAGTTAAACTCCACTACCAGTGTGCCCCCGTCACTTTCCTCTGAGATATTACTCATGCTCCATCCATCCCCAGGAATGCCTTCTATCACCTTCTCCCTCCCAGACATCACATCAATGCTACTTAGGCCTAGACACAACCAGTTCAAATTTCACCTCCTACCAAGTTGTCTCTTCTAATCCTTTCAACCATTTTAAAGCCCCTATATAATGGCAGCTTGCCTATTCTGACTTTTATTTCAGATAAAATGCTCCAACTACATATATTATAAGCTTCTTGAGTGACTATTATTCTATTTGCATCTGTGGTATTAGGTAAAGGAGATTGAACACAGTAATTTTTCAGTAAATATTTGCTGAATCTAAAACCTTTTCAAATTTTCATTCAAATTTGATTGAAAATCTAGAGTTTAGGTAATATAGAAGTTTAAATAGTTTCAGAAACTTTGGAAAAGAAACCTGAATTATTTAATTAATTAAGCACTAGAAGGTTTCTCAATAACTTTAAATCACATGAAAAATGGGTAAGAATTAAAGAGGAAATCTAAAGAACACAATGAATTGAAAAATTCCATAAAAACTATAAGTATCTAAAAGGCAGAAGATGTGGATAAAAAAGTTTAGAAGTAAGAAAAATATCTTTTCTTTTTTAATGTTACTAGAAATGTGATGCCTTTGATAGTTTTTTAGTATTGCTGAGAGATATTAAAACCATAAAATATGTAAGTGTCCTTTTTCTGCTTTGATATATTTCCTTTTATAGGCCTTTAATAGATTTGCCGCCAAGAAAACCTGTGATGTTTATGGTCAGGGGTTTATTTAGAATCTTAAAAACAGCTAATCTTGGATGAATCCTCAAATGAGCATTCACCACTGAGTTTCCAGTGACTAGAATAAAAATATCACATCTGATTCAAAAGTTTGGGAAGTTCTAAAGGGTTGAAAAATTGTTGATAATAATAGTTATGAGGAGCTAATGAAAGTTAAGGAAAACAATTAGTGGTAGAGTGTAAAATGATTCCTTCAATAAATGTCAGCCTATTTGCATACAGATTTTTTTATTTTCCTTAAAAACATTTGGGTTTGAACAATCCATCATAGTGTCAGCAAGACCCTGCCTTACACGTTTGCATGATCCAAACATCATTCATAACTGAGTCCTATCACGTCATTGCTTAGAAATGAAAACAACCCAAATACAAAGATGACAGTGTTTAAAATTTTAAGGCAAAAATAAATGTTCTGAATAATACAATAGAATCTGCTATAAGAACAATTATTTACACTACATGGAAATAACCCCACCAGGTTTAAGATCTTCTATGTAAAAATAAAACTTAGATTTTTCATGATTATAGATACGTATAGCAAAGAAAGTGAAAGTGTTAGGCACTCGGTCATGTCCCACTCTTTGTGACCCCTTGGTCCATGGGATTTCCCAGCAAGGATCTTGGAGTGGGTTGCCATTTCCTCCACCAGGGGATCTTCCCAACTCAGGGATTGAACACTCATCTCCTGCGCTGAGGCAGATTACTTACCATCTGAGCCACCAGGGAAGTTCAAGTATAACAACATCTAGTTGAAAAATATTAAGAATGAACCATTCTGTGGAAGCTGACATATCTGAAGTTCCCAGAGCACTTGAGTTGAGCAGGATGAACAAAGTGTCAATTTTGTCTCTAACATTCAAGAGAAATCCCAATAGGATTTAGCTTCTGATTCACCTACTTCTTACCCTAAATTATTTAAGGTGTTTCACNATTACTTACCATCTGAGCCACCAGGGAAGTTCAAGTATAACAACACCTAGTTGAAAAATATTAAGAATGAACCATTCTGTGGAAGCTGACTATCTGAAGTTCCCAGAGCACTTGAGTTGGGCAGGATGAACAAAGTGTCAATTTTGTCTCTAACATTCAAGAGAAATCCCAATAGGATTTAGCTTCTGACTCACCTACTTCTTACCCTAAATTATTTAAGGTGTTTCACCTCATTTCATTTCTTTTGCTTGCATGTATGCATGCATGTGTACTCGGCCATGTCCAACTCTATGTGACCACATGGACTATAGCCCACCCGACTCCTCTCTCCATGGGACTTTCCAGGCAAAAATACTGGAACTAATATGATATTGTAAAGTTTTTTTTTTTGTTGTTTTGTTTTTGTTTTCAATGAATACTGGAGTGGGTTGCCATTTTCTACTCTGGGGGATCTTCTCGACCCAGGAATTGAACCTGCATCTCTAGCATCTTCTGAATTGGCAGGTGGATTCTTCACTACTGAACCATAATGCATAATCTGTTTTGAGATTTTTTGAAGGTATTTCAAACCAAATATTATGTAGATTTTTTCAAGACATTTCATTTTTCTTGATTTTTACACTTATAAACATTTTAACCTTTAAACATTTCCCCAGAACCTTCCTTCTCCTCCACTGAGAAACAAAAGCATAGACTATTTCCTATCATGGCCTTCGCCGTCTGCTACCAGGTCCAGAGGACTGGCAGGATACAAGTGATACATATTTACAACACAAATTTGGAATCACACTTTTAAAAATATTTGTTTATTGAAATATAGTTGATTTACAATGTTGCATTAGCTTGTGTTGTGCAGTAAAGTGACTGTTTTATATATATATATATATATATATATATTATGTATATATACACTTTTTTATATCCTTTTCCTTTGTATGTTATTATAAGATATTGAGTATGTTCCCTGTGCTATACAGTAGGTCCTTGTTGTTTATATATTTATATATAGTAGTATGTATCTAACCCTAAATTCCTTATTTTTCCATCCCACCACACCCCACTATCCCCTTTGGTTAAAAAATGATACAGGTGACCTTATTTACAAAACATAAATCGATTCACAGACATAGAAAACATTTAAAGCCTTTTCTCCAATAGTAATATTTGAAGGTCTCCAACACTTTTTTTTTTCTTTGATAGACTGGATAAATCAAAGCAAAAAAAAATTATTTAATTGCTGCTTTTTGTTCCTACTCTATAAAACCCAGTGAATAATTCAGGATTCAGGAACTGTATGAAATACATAGAGAATTGAAGATCAGAGCATTTCAAAAGTAATGATCCAACAAACACTTCCTTCTCAGGGCTGAAATAGCTCATTTATAAACTGCATGTTTTTTAAAGACTGGCTAAACCAAGAATTTGATCTATCAGTTTTGAAACCTGCCCCTAGCCACAAACACAAAAGCAGAGGATCTCAGCCCAGGAATGAGGTCCGCTTTGCACCTGGCAGGACGCCTAGTGGGAGCTTCAAAGAGTGAAGGGAGCTGCTTTCAGGCTGCAGGGAGGATGAGCCAACTCAATAAAGCCATTTTTTAAGCTTAAAAAACAAAACAAAACAAAACTTTCACTGAAGCTCTAAAGACTTCCATGTTTNGGCAGGACGCCTAGTGGGAGCTTCAAAGAGTGAAGGGAGCTGCTTTCAGGCTGCAGGGAGGATGAGCCAACTCAATAAAGCCATTTTTTAAGCTTAAAAAACAAAACAAAACAAAACTTTCACTGAAGCTCTAAAGACTTCCATGTTTCTCTCAGGTGCTGAAGCCTGGGAAAAAATTTTAATTGACTTTAATTAAAACCTTGCGTTCTCTATAAGCTACACGAGGGAAAAAATAAAAACAAAACAGGACATTTTCCTTCCTTCTCCGCTCTTCATCTTCCCTCAATGTTATTTTTCTGTGCTGAGATTGTATAGCTTACTTAACAAAGATCATCCCTTTTCAGGTAAAACTGAGATACTTGCTGAGTTCTCACTGAACAAGAATCTGGAATTCTTAAAAGCTCAAAGTCAAACAAATGACAGGTAGGAAAAGAAAGCAAATTCTTCTATGAATTCATCAAAGAAATACTCAGATACAAATAAGTTATGTATCTTTAGCACAGAGGAAAACTTATACTCTCAGCCAGGCAAGGCCATCACAATTTTTTATAGGAAACCTTGGTGATCTGTACCCTACAATCCAGGACATTGGCCAAATGGTAAGATATGTAGCAGGCACCCTAAAATATACCATTTTATGAAGTAATGCAAACTACACCCTCAGAAGGGGCTTCCCAGGTGATCCTTCTGCCAGTGTAAGAGTATACAAGATATAGGTTTGATCCCTGGGTTGGGAAAATCCCCTGGAGAAGGAAATGGCAGCCCTCTCCAGTGTTCTTGCCTAAAAAATCCCATGGACAGAAAAGCCTTGCAGGCTACAGTCCATGGGATCACAAGGAGTCAGACACGATTGAGTGACTGAGCATGCATGCACATACCGTCATAAAAAAATAACTGCTAGAATGACCAAAGTTGTACCAAAAAAAAAAAAAAATCGGACAATACCATCATTAAACACCAGAAGCAGAAAAGGAATCAGAAATTGAAAACATAAGAATAAAACTATATTTTCAATTGATAATTACAAAACCTTGTGATCATGCAATTTCTACTATTCATGAAAATCTGTTGTATTTTTCAATTTTCACTGAAACTTTTCCAATGATAGTATATATGTGCTTGCTTCACTCAGCCTACAGCCCCAAACAATCTGTTTTGCTTGTATCCCAGTAGATCTGATATCTAAAATATCACCAAGTGTCACTGATTTGTTCTCATCCTCCAAGTGGTGGGCTTAACTTGCCCTTTCCTTAATACATGGCTCCATACCTGTTGCTGATGCCCACCCTACTGTACTTCTATGATTTTCAGCCTAACTCTGATTTCTTCCCTTTTTCTTTACTACAAACACTTCCCAAGGTTTCGCTTTTTTTGTCTGTTTGCTTATCCTCTATTCCCTTAACAACCCCTGTACTATCTTCTTATCAGTCTAAATGACATCCTCCTTCAGGAACCAATGGTCTGAATTTCCAACGAGGGTGTCAGTGCCATAGACTACCATATTGCTCTTTCTTGAACTTCCCCTTTGCTTTCATAACTGTGTGCTAGAGAGATCTCCCTGAATGTTTCCTGAGCAAATCAACCTTAACGTGTCTGAAAACATATCTAGAAGGATATCCTCTTAACCAGAAATTCCTTCCCGCTTGTCATGTTTATAATTGGTATCCATATATCCTGTCAAGCCTTGAGGCTCTACATCACGCCCCTCCATGCCCTTGTTCATGCTGTTTCTTGATCCTCCCAGTCAGAAGTAAGCCACTGAATTCCTAAGAATTGTTTAAAATATTTTTGTGACACTTACGAAGGTTTGATTTACTATGCTTTTGGGCTCCATCTTACCTTGTCTTACTGTGCTAAATACACTTGAAATTCAATACCGTGCCTTCCTAACATAGAGCTTCCCCACTATAATGTGTCCAGATTATGTTTGTTTTCTGAGTAAATGAATCTGATCATTGTAAGTTCAGTTTACTCAAAAAGCCATTCCCAGAAAGCACCATTCATTTGAGTTCATCTATATATACAGGCTTTTCTAAATTATTTACAACCCTGCTGACCCCACAGTACTCACATTCCACAAGATTCCAGGTAAGAAGGAGAATGTTTAATGATAACAGATTTGCTGACCCAGGTTGAGGCTGTGAATCAGTACTGTTGGACACATAATTGATTTTAAAGACAAGACCCTCAGGATATTAATCCTTGCTGATTCCTCTGAATGGTGAACACTCATATTTCAACACAACCCCTACCCATCAGGATTCCTCACGTCTGATCTCTGGCTCTTTCTCCTGTTCCTTTTACCTGGTGAGGATGACATATGCTTTGTCTGAAAGGCAAATAAAAAGCTAAGTCAAGATCTTTGAAAGGAATTAAGAACATAATTAGATGGCAGGATGACGGTGAAAGGATAGACTCCTTCGTCTCCTTGTGTGTGAGAGACATGCAAAGGCTCAACTGGGAATTCAAGGAAGAGTGAAGTCTTGATAGAACTGACATGACTTGAAGGAGCAATTATTTACATTACTAAAGTGGAAAGGCAGATATAAGTTCACAAAGCCCTTCACAATAACAGAATTCTGTGGCCATGTGCTGAACCAGGAATGTAACACCTTAGTAAAACAAATATCACTCCTTATTTTCAGATTATAAATTACCTCCATTAAAAACTTAAACGAGAGCATCTTACCATTCCCCAATTATTTCCCAAATATTAGAGCCACTAGTATAAAGGAGAGTGTATTTACACTATGAAGTATTAAATTTGATCTTTCATAAACAGTAAATGTGTGATTTCTATGTCTGTATGTGATATCCTTACATAGAGTGCAATAGCAGATATAATATTTAGAGGAAGACAAAATGGTGGAGACATTATTTCCATGGAAACAACTTATAAAAGAGATACAGAAACTTAATAAGCTAATTTTAAATTCAAAGGAAGTAGATATGCTTTTGGTAGCTAAATAATCAAAAAGAATTCTTTCTCTGTAAAGTATTCTTTGAAATAAATAAGGGAAATCTTGCTGTCAAGGTCACATTTAGTGACCTATCCCAGAAATGTCTGAATTCATACCTATGAAAATTAAAGTAAAATGCTTCTAAATCTGCCTCCTTCTCCTTAGATGGTCTGCAGCACAACAATTTCATCTTTAATAGGAGTAGAGAGTTTCACTTTCATTTGGATTTCAAAAGTCATGCATTTTGAATTTATAATTTTAAAACACAAATTAATATTTTGTTCAATAATGCACCAGGCATTGAATTAGAAAATGAAAAAACCAATAAAATATTTTCAATTAATTAACCTCCAATTAGAATAAATAAATTTATATTTTAAGCAATTTTTAAAAAGAAAATGATGAAATGCAGACATGATTGCTTTCAATCTAGTAAGGAAGGAAAGATAAAGATGACAAATAATGTAGTAGAACTCCAAGGGTATCAGGAATGTAATAATATTCCAAGAAAGGTGCAAGATTAAAGGAATTCCTTGGGACTGAAGATAAGTGCTCACGGGGGCAGTTGTAGTTAATCTGGACCTTAACAAATGTGATGGATTAGGACAGGCAGAGATTCAGGTAATTGTCTTTTGAGGGTGGTCTTATAGTCAAGACAAATAACAAAAGGAAAAGCAGGTTACATTTGCAAAAATTGGCTCAAGTGGAAGTAAGCAAGAAGCAATACAGATGAGAACTAAGACTGTAAAATTGTAGGCATTTATAAATCTTAAATTGAATTTACATTACATTGAATCTAATTGAACAAATTCAAATGAGTTAATGGTTAGGCATATTCACGAAGGTCTTGAAAGTGAAACTGTAGATTTAGAATGTATTCTGCTAGAGGGCAATTTGTTCATTTAATGCATATTTATTAACTGCTAAATACAAATGAAGCATTTCATGAGATGCTAGAAATTCATAGATAAACATGACAGATTTTGAGCGCTGGGATGTCATTGCCTGGTTATCCTGGCTCAGGGTTAGTGAAGGGGGATTATTTAAAAACTGCTGGACATGATTTTAAAGGACAGTGCAGTTTAGACAAAGAGGAGCAGACAGATTTCCAAGAAAAGATGACTTGTGGACTAAAGGCACAAAGGCTAGAGCACGTTAAAGTGGTCCTGGTTCTCCTGGAACTTTCCCAATTCTAGCGCTGAATAGTCTGAATTCTGGGAATCCCCAGTTCCTAGACATATTGGGATAGTTGATTGGGAAGAGGTAGATGAGAGGAAGACTGCAAGTTTAACTAGACAGTATATAAAGTTCTTCAAGGAATAGCAGAAGATAATACTGCAAATTAGGCACATGCCAGGCCATAGAGAGTTTAGATTCAAGGCTAAAAATTCAGGAACCAAGGGACCACTGGTGTCTTCTAGACAGAGGAAAGGCATGGTTATAACTACTCTTGAGATAAAACTTCCATCGGTAAAAAGGTTTTGGACACATTCTCTTGGCAAGAAATAATGACAGTGAGCAGACTGATGATAAAAAGCACAGAAAGGAGAAAAGATAACCACTAAGGGAATAAAATACCTGGAATTCAGTGATTGTTACAGAGATGGAGGATGGAAGTTGATGATGTTCATTTGTTCATTTCTTCAAAAATACTCAGTGCCTAGTGNAAGCTCTGGTGGTATTCTCCTGGCCTTGCGCCTTCTCAGGTGGAGGCAGCTTCCCCTGTTTTCAAAGGTCGACCACACAATATTCCCCTTTCTTAAGAAATCACTGAATTACGCATCTATTTCACCATAGATCAGGGACACAGACTATTTTTTCTGTCTTGAATGTTCAATGCCTAGCCTACTGCCCACTAAATAGTAAAGAAAAGTGAAAGTGTTGGTCACTCAGTCGCATCCCAGTCTTTGCGACCCCATGGACATATAACTCTCCAGACTCCTCTGTCCATGAAATTCTCCAGGCAAGAATACTGGAGTGGGTTGCCATGCCCTGCACCAGGAGATGTTCCCAGCTCAGGGACTAAACCCTGGTCTCCTGCATTACAAGTGGATTCTGTACCATCTGGGCCACCATGGAAGCCCTGGTATATAGTAAGTGCTCGATAAATGCTCACTGAGGCAATGCACCCATTGTTTTCCTTTCCTGTCCTACACTTGCTGTCACACTCTGCTCTGGTATGTGCATCTCCACCTGAGGGATGCAAAGCACATCTGATACATTTGATAACTTCCTCATGTGATCACTCCTCAGGGTTTATCAGTTTAATTTTTCATTGTGATATTCAGGTACATGTTTTGTGTTTTGCCACCTCAACAAGCTGAAATCCTTTGAAAGCCAGTACTTGTTTTACCTTTTTCACATGTAGCTTCAAACTGCACCTTACATGTATTTGATTCCCAGTTGGTAAATATCTATCAGAAACAAAAATATTCAAACACAAACAACGTGGCTTTAAAACCTTCTGTAATCTAAATCTGCTTATTTACCTTGCACATTTAGGTAAATGGTTATCTGTAAGGTTGCATTGCAGCCATGAAATTAAAAGACACTTACTCCTTGGAAGAAAAGTTATGACCAACCTAGACAGCATATTAAAAAGCAGAGACATTGCTTTGCTGACAAAGGTCCGTCTAGTAGTCAAGGCTATGGTTTTTCTAGTGGTCGTGTATGGATGTGAGAGTTGGATTGTGAAGAAAGCTGAGTGCCAAAGAATTGATCCTTTTGAACTGTGGTGTTGGAGAAGACTCTTGAGAGTCCCTTGGGCTGCAAGGAGATCCAACCAGTCCATTCTGAAGGAGATCAGCCCTGGGATTTCTTTGGAAGGAATGATGCTAGAGCTGAAACTCCAGTACTTTGGCCACCTCATGTGAAGAGTTGAGTCATTGGAAAAGACTCTGATGCTGGGAGGGATTGGGGGCAGGAGGAGAAGGGGACCACAGAGGATGAGATGGCTGGATGGCATCACTGACTCAATGGACATAAGTTTGTGTGAACCCCAGGAGTTGGTGATAGACAGGGAGGCCTGACGTGCTGCAGTTCATGGGGTCACAAAGAGTTGGACACAACTGAGCAACTGAACTGAACTAAACTGAAGGTTGCATTTTAGGCTTTTTGTATCTCAGACTCACAGAAAGTGTGCTCATGGACTCTAATATTCCCCAATGAAACCAGTGACCTTTATAATAGTCCTGTATTAGTCTTGCTCTTTACTCTTTTTTACACCTTTAGATGTCTCTGTTGTACTGAAGTAGAGGGAAAATGCTCCAGTAAAATTTTAGCATCTGTATGAAATTTCCTGTTATATATTTATTTATTTAGCCAGTAAATCAATTACTCATATGTTCAACAAACACGAGCATCTACTATGTGCCAAACACTACTGTCGTCAGAAAAGAATGAGATTCAGCAGCAAACAAAATTCAGTTCCTGCTATGACAGTGCTTGCACTGCAGAGAGCAGACAGGAGACAGACCAAAAATGCATTTATATTGGTTTGTTCTCTGTTTGCTCAGTGAAAAAAAATTAAAAAAAACTATATATATATATATATGTGTGTGTGTATATATATATATAAAACATGTAGGGTGATGAGCATGCTAAGAAGTAACAGAAAGTAAGGAAAAAGGAAACATAAATGGATGACATCACAGCTTTATTAAAATTGTTCCGTGAAACAAACGTTTGCCCAGAGCTGAGCAGGTGAGGAGGCAAAGTCTGTGCAGACCTGGATGGAGGGGCTGGATGACTGAGAAGGCCAAAAACCTAAGGGGACCTGAGTCATCCATGGAAACTAGGGGTGGAGGCAATAGGGTGGAGGGAGCAGGGGTAGCTAAGGAAGAGGAGAACAGAGGGGGATATCTATGAAAAAGGCAATAGTAGGGTCCCACCGGGCCCCAGGGACCCACAGTGAGAACTGGAACTTGAATCTGAGTGAGAAAGAATGCTGCTGGGCTATACTGGACAAACAGTGACATAATTTGATCTGAATAACCTTGGGCTTCAGGTGCCAAATAAGTTGCAAGAGTTTAGCCTAGAAGAGAGTGGTTGGTGCCAGATTCTACATTCACATGCAAAACCAGAGGGGGCGGGGGCGGAGGGAGTCAGAGCTGGAAGGAATTGATGAAGAAGATATGGATTCAATAGAAACAGAGGAGCCAAGGTTTATGGACTGAGACAATGGAGACGTGAACTTCAGAAATTACGGAAAGAAACTCTTTGTAGGAATGTTTAATATTTGTTAAGTAATTGATTATTATTATTTTTATTTTGGCTGCACTGGGATTTGCTGTAGTTCACGGACTTCTCTTGTGGAGCACAGGCTCCTGATCTCATAGGCTCAGTAGTTGCAGCTCCAAGGCATAACTAGCTGCCCCCACGGCATGTAGGAGCTTAGTCTCTTGACCAGGGATCAAATCCATGTCCCCCGCACTGGAAGCAGATTCTTAATCACTGGACCATCAGGGAAGTCCTGTAGGAGATTTTTAAATGTTGGAAATGTTAAATTTGCAAAAGCTACTGAACTGCCAAAGGAGAATGTTCCAGACAGCAGTGGATAGGAAAAGTTTCTCTACATCCCTTTTTTTCTTTCCAGAATTAAACTCATGCATCCTACTACAGGAGCTTCCCTGGTGGCTCAGATGATAAAGAATCTGCCTGCAATGCGGGAGACCTGGGTTCTATCCATGGGTTGGGAAGATCCCCTGGATAAGAGCATGGCAACCCACTCCAATATTCTTGCCTGGAAAATCCTGTGGAGAGAGGAGCCTGGGGGGATACAGTCCATAGGGTGGCAAAGAGTTGGATACGACTGAGCGGCTAATCATAGCACAGCACACCTTACTACAGAATTATCGACATGCTGTTCATGCAGCTGAAGGTGCTTCAATAAAATTGGATGACAGTTTACTTGGATGATGGTTATAAGAATATTTTATACAAAATTGTGTTTAGAAGTAAAATACCATGGTCTCTTCTAACTGAGGCATTTTCTATCTGAGACTGGTTGTTTAAGTTTTTGAGGCTAATGCTTTTCTGAGAGCCAAAATATCTACTGAAAACCTCTTTATGAAGTGGAAAGGCAGATTAATCCTCTTCTGAGATATGAGAATTTATGCTGTGCTCCTGAGGGCCAGATGTAAGATTGACACACTTTGCTTGTCAACAAGGATTACTGTCATTTTACTTGGTATTTATACTAGGACTTGCTCTGCAGGCCACCCTCATGAGGAAATCCTTAATGCCACATGTCTACAGTTCAGATGGTGGACACTTTCTGGAAATTCAGATGGCATCAGGCCCTGGGCATCCTGCCTAATCTCCTTGGTTCCAGGCGAAGAGAGTATTTTGTAGAAACTTCTCATAAGGGCTGTGACTTCTCAAACTTGTTTCTTGGAGGGCCTTTGTTTTTATTGGGGAACATTTTGAACCTGAGGGACCCATCTCCTTCTAGACACACACTTCTGGGGTGGGTCTTCCATCAACAGCCTTGCTGTTGACATTACATCTGAGGTTGCATGTTCCAAGGGACCAGGCTACTGTAGCACTCTTTCTTCCACATTCTGTGTTTACAACTGTTACCCCTCTACTTGGCACCATGGAATTCTCCTGTTCTTGTGGTCTCATTCACATTTCTCACATGAATGGCCCTGTTAGTGGAGCTGTTTTCAGTGACACAGGGTAGTTCACTGGAGTACCCTTACCAGACCAGCTGGCTACTTGAATTGCCATGGCAGCCATCAAAATATCAACATGTCTGAAAGCCGGAGAGAATCAACAAGAATTCAACAGTAAAAACATAAATAAATAAAAACAAAAGCACGCTCTGTCTCTTCTAGTTTTCTTACACTTGGACACAAAGAAAAGGAGGATATGACTTACTTCACCAACAGAATCACTCCCTGGAGAGACACAGATTCTTATTTGAGAAGCATTGCTTGCCATAGGTTGATTTGTCTCTCCTCACCCCACCCATCCCCCACAATGATAGGTTGATGTCTTAACCCCCATATTTGTGAAGGTGACTTTATTTGGAATTAGGGTCTCTGCATATGTAGTCAAGTTAAGATAAGGTCATATTGAATCAGTTCAGTCGTGTCCGACTCTTTGCAACCCCATGAACCGCAGCAGGCCAGGCCTCCCTGTCCATCACCAACTCCCAGAGTTTACCCAAACCCATGTGCATTGAGCTGGTGATGTCCTCTGTTGTCCCCTTCTCCTCCGGCCCTCAATCTTTCCTAGCATCAGGGTCTTTTCAAATGAGTCAGCTCTTCGTATCAGGTGGCCGAAGTATTGGAGTTTCAGCTTCANGGATTGTTCTTTTGATGAAATTGTGTGGGAGAAAGTGGTCTCCCGTCTTATTCCTCCACCATCTTCCCGTCCTCCTCTCCGGAATTTTCTAATTGTTGAAAATATCCTTACCTTCTTAGCTAAGTAAATGATCTTATGGGTGAAATCCTCAAGGATACCATTCGTCTTATGGGGCTGCTCAGTGAAAAAAGTGAAACCACTGTTGTTCACAACAGCCCTTTGTCATAACAGCTCTTTCAGTATTTGAAAACAAGATGGCATGTTTTCAAATCTTGTCTCCAGCCTAAAGCTCATATTTCCAGTAAGATCACAGCAACACCTAAGATTGTGTCACTGACTTTATTGTTGTTTGTACTTTTGTTGACACTTTTGTTCTTTCCATATTTCTTTGTTGAGAATCAGAAATATGTATTGTCTTCATAATTGCACAATGATACTGTCCAGGGATGATGTGTGATTGGTGAAAGTATGGTTGAAATTATCATGATAATTTTCTCTACTTCTAAATTATTTATTCAAATATCTAGCACATCTCCCACGCCTTCCAGGTACTCTGATAAGCACTGGTGAAGCTCACATTGTTTTATGTTGGGAAATAATATTATGATCTGAAATTCTTTAATAAAGGTATGTTATGATGCCATGGAATCCCAGTGAATTAGAAAAAAATGGTGACCTTAGATTTGCGAAAAACCTACTAGAGGAAAGAATAAAAGGAGCAGTGAGTTTTAGCGAGCACTTAATATATAGGAGGCATTTTGCATGTTTTATTTAATCCACTCTTTCAAAAATAGCTCTCTGAGCTAAGTATTTTTATTACTTTTTAACATACATTAATACTACAAAGCTATATATGTATATATAAAGAAGCAGCAGGTGAAAAGTGAAAGTGAAGTTGCTCCTTCGTGTCTGACTATAGTCCACCAGGCTCCTTTAAAATAAAAATATCGCTCAGTCATGTCCAACTCTTTGTGACCCCATGGACTGTAGCCTACCAGGTTCCTCCATCCATGGGATTTTCCAGGCAAGAATACTGAAGTGGGTTGCCATTTCCTTCTCCAGGGGATCTTCCCAACCCAGGGATCAAACCCAGGTCTCCCGCATTGTAGGCAGACGCTTTACCATGTGACCCACCTATCCATGGGATTTACAGGCAAGGATACCGGAGTGAGTTGCCATTTCCTTCTCCAGGCGATCTTCCCGTCCAAGGGATTGAACCCAGATCTCCCTCATTGCAATTTACTATCTGAGCCACCAGGGAAACCAGAGAANGTGACCCACCTATCCATGGGATTTACAGGCAAGGATACCGGAGTGAGTTGCCATTTCCTTCTCCAGGCGATCTTCCCGTCCAAGGGATTGAACCCAGATCTCCCTCATTGCAATTTACTATCTGAGCCACCAGGGAAACCAGAGAAAGTAGAGCAGAGTCAGTATTTAATTCTAAATTTCCAGTCTTGTGCTGACCCCCTCCACTATACTATCTGCCACAGACAGTGACATTTGAACTGAGATTCCTTCTTTTTTTCATCACACTTCTTGTTCCCTGCGGTGGTATATGTTTAAATGTTGCAGTGACTGAATGCATGTGTGCGTGCTAAGTCACTCAGTCATGTTTGACTCTTTGAGAACCATAGACTGTAGCCCACTAGGCTTCACTGTCCATGGGATTCTCCAGGCAAGAATACTGGAGTGGATTGCTAATTCCTTCTCCAGATGATCTTCCCAACCCAGGGATTGACTAGTCTCCTGTCACAGATAGATTCTTTACCATTTGAGCTACAGGGAATGGCTAAAGTGTTTATTAAAAAGAAAACCCGGATTTGGCCCAAGAAGATCACCAAATATTAAGAAGACTAAAAGCAGATAAATCCTGTATCATTTCTGGTTCTCAATGTCTTAGTTTGTAAAATGAGGATAATAGACTCAATGCCATCTAAATGACTGCCTTCTTTAAAGTTCTGTGATTCTGTATAATATATCCAAGTTTCTATGAATGCCATCTTTTTAAAATTTAGTTTTATTGGAATATAGTTGATTTACAATGTTGCATTAATTTCTGTTGTACAGCAAAGTGAATCAGCTATACATATATATGTATGTATATATACTTTTTCAGTTTTCTCCCCATAGAGGCCATAGCAGAGTATTGAGTAGAGTTCCCTATACTATACAGTAGGTCCTTATTAGTTAACTATTTTATATATGGTAGTGTGTATTTTTCAACACCAGTCTCAAAATTTATCCCTCCCCCCGTTCCCCATTGATAACCGAATGCTATCTTTTCAGATACTGACTGAAAAAAAGAGCTTCCTAGCAATGATATGCTCCAAGTTTCTAGTTTTTCCTTCTAGGGATGTGGTCTCCCTGTATAATCCTTCAGGATATTACCTGGAAGGTTTTTCAACTCAGTAATTTATCATGATAAAACAAATCTGTTAAAAAAGATTGATGTTTTTATCATAAATGGATGTTGAATTTTGTCAAAGGCCTTCTCTGCGTCGATTGAGATAATCATATGANCTTTCATCAAGAGGCTCGTTAGTTCTTCACTTTCTGCCATAAGGGTGGTGTCATCTGCATATCTGAGGTATTGAACCAGAGCCGTCCATAAATTACACGAGTAATGTCTTGTATGATGGTTGCGTGGACGTGAGGGCTGAAGGGGTTCAGATACAGTCCCCCAGAAGGTCCAAGCCCTGCAGGCAACTCCCAGAAGCCAGGAGAGACCCAGGCAGCTGTTCCTCCCCCGGTCTCCAGGAGGCGCAGCCTCATGACACCTGGATCATCGGCTTCCAGAGGAGTGAGGGTAAACTTCTGTTTGCCATCTTGTTTGTGCTTGGTTATTCAGACCTAGAAAACGAAATACAAAAGGGAAAGTCCTATCTCTTTTCATTTGAAAACAAAGAAAAGGATAAAGAGGAGAGTGAACCAGATGCACAGAAAGAAGCAAAAAAAAAAAAGAGCCCGCGTAGCCGCTGGTATAGAGAGGTACTTAGAGATGGGTAAGGAGGTGGGAATGGAGATGGAGGAGGCATCCAGGTCCAATTCCGATTCCGGGAGATGCATTTGACAGCTAAATGGCAGTTGGCAAGGCTGTCTTCTTTCCACATCTGAGTGCCCATCTGAAATTCCATGCAGGTCTCACTGTATCTCTTATCCTGCTCCACCGCTAACTTACTTGTCACTGTTTCCCAGAAAACTACTAGCTCAGTGAGAAAGGGATCTCAATCATTCTGACTTCATATACCTTCCTAGTAAGCTCTCATAAACGTCTAATAGCTTCACCAGAGTTAATGCAAAAATGTCAGGACACACTTGAACTTTCAAGTATATCTGCCTGTGCCGACACGCTTTTCAGAACAGGAAAAGCTCTGACTGAAAGCTGAATACATGCCTGTCTGTAAAGCACCGTGATGTGTCTGGTTCACAATGGAACTGAAGGTCCCTGTTTCTCAATGGACCAGACCCAGCCATTCCCAGTTCCATGGACCATCTCTCTCCTCACACCAGGTCTGTTCCCCCAGAAGCACAGCTCCACCCGAGCTCAGGGCACTGTTGCAGCCCAGCTGAGTGTCCACTATCGGCCTCACAGGTCTTCCTGCCTTAGTTGTAACCAACTACAGTTCATCCTTCCAGTCTGCTTCCAGATGATTCTAAAACACAAGTCTGACCATTTTACTCCAGTATGTCAAGTTTCACAAGGCTCATCTCTCTTGGCAATAGGATGGAATCTGAATCCTCTGACGTTGCACTCGAGGCCCTGCAGTATCCGACTCTTGTCCTCTGAGGTCTGATGTCTTCTCCTTACCTTCCATCCCCGCTGCCCTTCTCTGCTCCACCCGGATTCCTTCCTCCAGTTTCCAGACACGCCACATCCTCTCAACTCTGGAATCCCAGACATGCTGTGTCCTTGGCCTGGAATCCTCCACACTGCAACCCCAAAGCCCCTAAAGCACACCACCCCACCTGACTCTTTCTTAAAATATAGACTCAGAATCTACCCCATGGAATATTTCAATGATAGCTTTCTTCATTCTTAGATTCAGCTTGACTTTACTCCTATGTGACCTTGTACCACCTTTATTGGCATCCTGATATTTGGTCATATCATTCATCCACTAAACTGTAAAAGCTTTATTGCCAAAACTCCATTTGGTGTCTGACTATGTTACCTGCAGCGTCTGACATCCAGTGGAGGCCCAGAGCAGGCACTCATTAAATATTTGTTAATTGAATGAGCTACTTCACTGGGATTTCAATCTATAGACAACAAGGCAGGTTTATATATCCTGGTATACTTTGGCCACCTCGTGTGAAGAGTTTACTCATTGGAAAAGACTCTGATGCTGGCAGGGATTGGGGGCAGGAGGAGAAGGGGACAACAGAGGATGAGATGGCTGGATGGCATTTCACTCGATGTGAGTCTGAGTGAACTCCGAGACTTTGTGATGGACAGGGAGGCCTGGCGTGCTGTGATTCATGGGNTCTGATGCTGGCAGGGATTGGGGGCAGGAGGAGAAGGGGACAACAGAGGATGAGATGGCTGGATGGCATTTCACTCGATGTGAGTCTGAGTGAACTCCGAGACTTTGTGATGGACAGGGAGGCCTGGCGTGCTGTGATTCATGGGGTGGCAAAGAGTCAGACATGATTGAGCGACTGATCTGATCTGATCTGATAAGACGGATGATACATAGACAAGTGTTGAGAATTGGTTTTGTTTCTTTTGTGAAACATGAAGCAAAGTAACACTTCTGTATGAGTTCGCCTCCAAGAGTAGAAACAGCAGAGGAGGAGACTGAAGGAGGGGGATCTTCTAAAAGTCTAATCTAATTTTAAAAGTCTAATCCAGCTTCAGGGTTTCTTGTCTTAGTCTGTGGTCTAGGAAATGGATTAAGTCTAAAGAAGGACACTTCTGTGTTTCACAGCAGACATAAATCCAAATAAAGAAAAGACAGAACAGCTTCTATGAGAATAGAAAGGTCCATTTTCACAGTTGCATTTCTTCAAACACTTTATTTTAGTAATTAATTGAGGAATAAGTTACAGCCTTGCAGTGTTCTAGAACAGAATGAGTGAACATTCACAAGAGAATTTTATCTGAAGATTTAAATTACACTGCTGTTCCCACAGTCTACACCATTGTATCTCAACTTATANCACAGTTGCATTTCTCCACTTTATTTTAGTAATTAATTGAGGAATAAGTTACAGCCTTGCAGTGTTCTAGAACAGAATGAGTGAACATTCACAAGAGAATTTTATCTGAAGATTTAAATTACACTGCTGTTCCCACAGTCTACACCATTGTATCTCAACTTATATAGAATTGCAACAATAGCACCTAATCTTCTAGACCATTTATACTTAAATAACTTCACTAATCTTACTAATTAGGCTGTAGACAAGGAGGACAAGTATTAATATTATCTTGATTTTTGAGTTTGAGCTCTAAGATAATATACATGTATAAGAGCTGAGATTTATTAAGTCTCTGCATACACTGTCTCATTTAATAATCAGGATAATCCAGTGAGTCTGTACTATTATCCCATTTTGATTAAAACAACTCAGATTTAGAAAAGTTAAATATTATTTCCAAAGTGACACAACTAGTAAAAATAAATGTTGGAATTCAGACCTAGTCTCATATTTGAACTTGTTGCTGTTTTCCACAATAGCTGAGAATTACCTAGTAGGCTTATTTTGCTGTTTTTGTTTTTCAAATCACCTCATCAGTGCTCCACCACGTAATTAAAATAAAAATAATCTTTTGCATGGCAATNGGATGCTTGGGGCTGGTGCACGGGGATGATCCAGAGAGACACTGTGGGGTGGGAAGTGGGAGGGGGATTTAGGATTGGGAGCTCGTGTACACTTGTCGGGGATTCATGTCGATGTATGGCAAAGCCAATAGAGTATTGTAAAGTAAAATAAAGTATAAAAATATATAAAGAAAGAAAGAAAAAAATCTGAAAAAAAAGAAAGAAATGTAAACCTGCCCAAAGAACTGAAAACATAAGTCCACAAAACATTGTAATATGTTCATGGCATTTTTATTTATAATAGTCCAAAGGAAAAACGACCCAAATGTTTAACATCAGGAGAGTAATAGAATATTGAACAAAATGATAAAGGCCAAAAATAGGTTCTGTGTTAAAACAGAAGTTTTGCCAGGGGTGACACAGGAGAAGGACAAGAGGGTGCTGGTGGAATGAAGGGAGAGCTCAGAGCACAATGCATATCCAGCAACCTTTCTTCTTGCCTCTGGGAGCTCTGGAGTCAAGACTGACCACTGGTGCCTCTGCTTAGAGAAGAAACAGCTAGACCCTTGTGCCACCAACTTGTGCAGTAATTGCCTGTGCTCTACTTCCCAGGTGGTGCTAGTAGAAAAGAACCCTCCTGCCAATGTAGGAGACATAAATGATGCAGGTTCAATCGCTTGGTCATCAAGATCCCCTGGAGGAGGGCATGGTAACCACTCCAGTATTCTTGCCTGGAGAATTCTATGGACAGTGGAACCTAGCAGGCTACAGTATATGGGGTCGCAAAGAGTTGGACACAACTGAAGCGACTGAGCACACACATTCTCCAAGAAGGGCTCGACCTGAAGCTACTCCCACCTGATGTAGCACATAGGCTATTGCCAAAAATAATGTGGCCGTGGCTCAAAAGTTGAGGGAGACGCTGCAAAGGGCCACAGCGAGAGGCCTCCTTGAACACACTCCTGGCACCAACAAGGAGTATTTCCTGGAGGAGCATTTGCAGAGGCCAGCTCCACACAACCACCCTGTGAAGTTTGAATTGTGCACATTTCAAAACTAACCGATAGCACAAGATGCAATGATGTCGGTTGTCTTCAGGGAACAGAAAGACATGAGTTAGTGGTTATGAAGGGTTATAAGAGTGCTTTCTGTGGAGCTAGCCATGTCCTATTTCTTAACCAAAGTGCAGGTTACCTAGCTATTTTTATTTTATGACATTTCATCACTTAGGGTATGTAGATTTTTAGTATATATTTTGTTTAATTCAAAGAAAAGCAATTTCAATAATTTTAGTAATGAGTGTATAAGATGGATGACATTTTGGGGAATGAATGAAAGCTGGAAAAATTTAGAATATACACACACACATGCCTCTCTCTCTATATATAGATATAGATATATAAAGCATAACACCCAGCAAACAGCTTCTGTAGTGCTGTATTGAAAGAAAAGGGCTTCTCAGGTGGCACAGTGGGTAAGAATCTGCCTGGACAATGAAGGGGACATGGGTTGGATCCCTGGTTCAGAAAGATTCCACATGCTACAGTGCTACAACTACTGAAGCCTGTGTGTCTAGAGTCTGTTTCACTACAAGAGAAGCCCCCACAATGAGAATCCCCCGCAATGAGAAGCTGTGCACCACAGCTAGCGAGGACCCCCTAAGCTCTGCAACTAGAGAAAAGCCTGCAGGCAGCAATGAAGACCAGTACAGCTAAAAATTAACAAATGAATAAAGAAAAAAAAAAACTTAAAAAATAAGACACATATGAAAGTACAAGTGATTATAATATCGATGCTTTTTTTCTTTTTTCTTTTCTTTATTTTACTTTACAATATTTATTATTGAAGTGTCAGATTAGAAGTCTAATGAGCTGTTTCAGACAAAATCTGATAAAATGTGTAATTTAATGGACTTTGAAAAAAATAAGCCACTAAAAATAACCCACAAATCTAATGTAAATTCTTGCAATGTATTCACTTTTCCTGAAACGGTTTTGTTCCTCTTCTTCAAATTTCTACTTTCAAAGCTGATATAAGTGACAAGTTATTAATTGTTAGTATATAGTAAATATTTATTGAATTAAATCCATCAAAAGTAGGATGACACTAGAAATTTCATTTGTATTATATCTTCTATCACTGGGAACCATAATATGCAAAAATTCATGTTTGTCTTGTTTTCAGCACATATACAATACTTAGGCAAATATATGTGTTGATAAAGCTACCATATATTAGGCTCTATTCCAGTTCCAAGGGATAAAAAGAAAACAAAGCTCTTACATAAGGAAATAAAATAGCAGCTAGTAAAATACCCTCTGTAATCAACCATATTATAATATACAAGCAGTAAAGAAAGAAATGGAAGCATGAAGAACAAAGGTATTACATTTCTGTCTTTAATGTTAAGGGAAAGTCTCTGCTATTAAAAGCGTCAAGAAGTTTTCCATAATGTATAAATAAGAGTTTGTCCAGCAAACAAGGAAAGGATGGGTGTGTTCAGTAGGAGGAAAACTAAAGACAGAGAAGGGTGAAGGAGAAGTCTTGAGACACTCTCATAATGGTTGGAGAGTGTAAATGGGTGTAATTTAGCCCAGGTTCTAGAGGAGGAAGAGCAAAGCAGATTGGTGGACAGAAGCTGGAAAATGAAGTTGTGGAATGTACAACGGTGCGTTAGGATGAACGGAGGAGTCCAGGACAGTAACATAAAGCCAGGCTTTGTGGACGGAAGATGGGGCTTCAGAGAAGGGAAGCTTATAAAAGCAGAGATGTCAGTCAAGAGACAGGGAGAGGATTATTCAGACATTTAAAAAAGGGTAACATTTGCAGCAACATGGATGGATGTAGAGATGATCACATCAAGTGAAGTAAGCCAGGCAGAGAAAGACAAATGCCATATTGATATCATATATATAGCATCTCAAAAAATGGTACAAATAAGCTTATTTACAGAACAGAAGTAGACTCACAGACACAGAAAGCAAACTTATGATTACCAAAGGGGAAAAAGAGTAGGAGGGATAAATTAGGAATTTTGGATTAACAGATATGCACCACTATACATAAAATAGGTAAACAACAAGGGCCTACCGTATAGTACGGGGAACTATATTCAGTGTCTTGTAATAACCTATAATGGAAAAGTTTCTGAAAAAGAATAAATATACATGCAAACTAAATCTATACACAACTAAATCTATATATATGTCTATATATAACTAAATCTTTACACATATAACTGAATAGATGTGTGTGTATATATATATATATATATATAAACTAAATCACACTTGCTGCACACCTGAAACACTGTAAACCAGCTACATCTCAGCTTTTAAAGAAAGAGAGAGACAAGGACAGAAAAGCAGATAGAGAAGTAGAAGGGATTACTGGTGTGTTAATTCAAAATCCAGGGAAGAGGAGGCTTCAAGAAGATGATGGCCACCTGGTTGAGAAGTTTTGCAGAGACAGGCAGGATGAACTGTGAGGAGGAAATCTTGGCTCCCGCAGAGCTCAGGGATGCTCACAGAGAGGGAGGGCGAACCAGAATGCATGGGACCAGGAAAAAGAAGAGGGGAGGGGCAGCTGGACGCTTGTGCTGTTGATTGATTTTAAAATTGTTTTTTTGCATTTGAGAGTGAGAGGAAACGGATGAAGCATCATTTGAAATGACAAAGAGAAGGTAATCATTTGTTTTTAAAAACTAGAAAGGCAAAACCACAGTTGTAAGCTGAGTGAAATAAGCCTATAGGGAAGGAATAAATGAAGACTGAAGAACCGAGGGCAGGGGACTATTGGAGAGAAACATTCTTTTTATTTCCTGAGCTCTGAGCTTGGATTCACAGTAGGAAGAATGAGCATGTAGGTGGTTGAACTTAGAAGCAGAGGGACTGATTTAACAAGTGAACTTGGTCAAGGACTGTGGGGGTTCCCGCAGCAGAGAAGGCTACACTCAAGTTCTGTAGAAACAGCTCAGTTCTAGAGTCACAGGAATAAGATGCCCTGTGAGGCTTCCCTGGTAGCTCAGCCGTAAAGAATCTGCCTGCAGTACAGGAGACGTGGGTTCAATTCCTGAGTCAGGAATTTGCCCTGGAGAAGGAAATGCAACCCACTGCAGTATTCTTGCCTGGGAAATCCCATGGACAGAGGAGCCTGGCAGACTACAGTCCCTGGAGTTGCAAAAGGGTTGGACACGACTTAGCAATTAAACTATTTGGTGCTGGAATTTGACTGGTGGTCCAAGTTGGAACCTTGCCTCAAAAGCCCCTACACTGACTGGACAAACACATATCCCACTTCTAACCATTTCTTCTCCCCGTCTTTCCCTCCTCCCACCCATAGGACAGATAAGAGACACTCTGTGCCTAGTGCTGCCAGAGAGCAGTGCGCCCAGGACCCTGGCTCTTTCAGGAGAGAAGTCCTGCCACCTTAAGCCCATTACCCTGTACCACCCTTTCCTTTTTCTGGAACCATCTAGATCTAACAATGTTGATGGTGAGTCAGGCTTAATATATTAACACTTACGATAAAAACAAGAAGAATATGATCATCACAACAACCACCTACAAAGTTGGGACCTCAAGGTACAGAGAGAGAAACACATTGACTTGAACCACATTTCACATGCTGTTGAGCGGTTCAAACCCAGGCAGCAAGAGCTCTGAAAACACCAGCCCCTCCCTTAATCCCAGCAAGAATGGGTTGAGAGACTGGCCTGAGAATACAGCATTCATGTTTTCAGATATTATTCTCTGTGCAAAGTTGAGCTAAAGGATTTGGAGACTTAGGCCTGAGTTTTCAAAGACCTCCAGTGGGTTTGTGTTTTGAGCATTTGCAACTAAATAGTTCATGATTAATTCCAAAACAATCCAAACTGTTCTCCAAAGGAAATTAAGTGAACTGGAGCTGTGCTGGACACTTTCAAATACTTCTGAGCTCTTTTCACCTCCATCAGAAATCCCTCCATTGTACCAGGATTTTCTGCCTTAAATTATCTAAATATGAAGAAGTAATGCATATGAGTGCAAACAAATTTATTACTTAAGTTAGTCTCTGTAAATTTCAAGTGTCCAGGGAAAGTCAAAAGTTTACTTAATTTTTAATGTATTTTCAAATGTGAAAAACATGAAATAATGCTATTGCAGCAACATGGATGGGCCTAGAGGTTATCAGACTAAGTGAAGTAAGTCAGACAGAAAAAGACAAATATCATCTGATATTGCTCATATGTAGAATCTAAAAAATAATACTACAAAGGAACTTATCTACAAAACAGAAACAGGCACCCAGAAATAGAAAGCAAACTTGCAGTTAGCAAAAGAGGAGAAGGAGGGGGAGGGATAAATTAAGAGTTTGGGATGAACATATATATGCTACTACATTATGTATAAAATAGATAAAAAACAAGGACATACTGTTCAGCACAGGGAACTACATTAGTATCTTGTAATAAGCTATAATGGAGAAGAATTTGGAAAAGAATGCATATATATATAAAAGACACATGTGTGCATATAACTGAACATCTGAAATAAGCACAACATTGTATATCAATTGTAGTTAAAAAAAATCAACAAAATGTGTATATTTTATCACTGTAAAAGTTTAGCAATCTCAAATCAAAGGAGGGTAGATAAAAATGAAATCTCTCTTATCGAGAAGAAACTCTCTTATCGAGAAGAAACTCTCTCTCTCTCTCTCTATATATATATATATATAATCACAAGTTTTCATTGTAATATACAGAGAAATGGCTGTACTAGACATGCTCTATGAAAGGGTCCTGTTAGCATTTCATTGATTAAACATCTAGGAGTGGTCAGTAAAGGAATCATACTTCATGCAAAATTATACACAATGACTTGCCTCATCAAATAATTTGTAATAATAGCTAAATCCTAAGAATTTGCCTCTTTTTTGTAAGTTAATTGGCTATTGGTAGACTACTTAAGATACATCCTGGGTTCTCTAGAATTTGAGGTAGGAGGACTTGGAGACAAGAGAAACTTCAGGAAAAATAAAGAAATGGATAACTTGATGGAGTAGTTCCTGTTCCAGAAGGCGCATAATAGATCGGCTGCCTTCCAAGTCTTTGGGGGTCCACATTACATCTGTAGCGGAAGTTTAATGCCAAGTTCTGTTTAGATCAATGACTTTCAAACTGAAAGCATCAGGCTCACCTGGAACATTTGTTTAAAATTCAATTTCTTGGCCAATATCCTAAAAGTTTCTATATCAACAAAAGTAAAGCAGGACACAGAAATCTGTGTTTACATCACTTCTGGTGATTCTGTTACTAATGGTTCAGGCACCACCCTTTGAAAACTGTGTAAAGTTTTGATCATCTACTCAGGATAAGAAAATATCAGAGTTTAAAACTCTAAGTTTAGCTTTTTCTTATCTGCATTATTGCAGGAAAGAATGCTAATCCAATCAAATTTGACAAGGAATCAGATAGAATTTGAATGATCTCTTAGTTATTAGTAATGAGCTTTTAGCCTAAATACACACTGGATCTTGAGATATTGACAATTAAGTACGGTTATATAATTTACAAAGAATCTAACTGTATTTCAGTGAATTGAAGGTAAGAACTCAAAATTTCATCCTGACAGGGTGAATAAGCAAAATTATTTTGGTCATTCAACAGTTTGGCCTATAGGTAATAAAACGCTTATATTAATAGATCATTATTACCTCGTGGCTTCCTGCTGCCTATACCCTGATTTCCAAAGCTTTCCACTGCAGTGTCTCATATCTTGCTTATTCTGCAGACATTGCTTCAGTCTCTTCCTCCATCTTAACTCTTTCCTCCTTCCCCTGGTTTCCTGGCTACTTTCCACTCGGCAGTCTCTCTTCAGATTATACCTTAAAAACTCCTTTACTAGACCTTTCTAACACATTTGGAACTAAGTTAGCTTCCTCTCTTTGTATGTCATCCTTAAGTACTCAGCAGTTTAACTATTAACTATTACAATCAGCTTTTTAATTTTTTTTTATATTGAACCACATAAGCTGTTTGTATATTTTGGAGGTTAATTCTTTGAGGCATCATCTGCAACATTTTTTTTCATTCTGTTGATTCTCTTTTTGTTTTGTTTATCATTTCCTTTGCTGTGCAAAAGCTTTTGAATTTCATTAGATCTCATTTGTTTATTTTTATTTTCATTATCCTAGGAGGTGGATAAAAAACAAAAAAAGATTGCTGTGATCTATGTCAAATTGTTCTGCCTATGTTTTCCTCTAAGAGTTTTATAGTGACTGGCTTTACATTTAGGTCTTTAATAAATAGATAGTCTTCAAGGACCTACTATATAGCTCAGTGAACTCTATTCAACATTCTGTAATAATCTATATGAGAAGAGAATATGAAAATGAATGGTGATTACTTCTTAATTTTCTCCAATAGTCAGTATCAACTGAGGTCAGGAGCCAGGATTCTCTTTCTCACTGCCTACCACTGCCATTATGAAGCCTGTTTAATTCTTTTTTTAAAAAAGAAGGCTTAGAGTACCTTTTAGGTAAATACAAGCAAAAGCAAATTCATATGTCTTCAATTATCTCCCTAAAAATTTAGGTTACTAGGAAGAATAACAGAAGTGCCTGGGGTTTAAATGAGGCCTATAATCTGGGTTACTCAGTTGAGTAACTCTTAAGAGTAAATCAGCAATTTCACTTGGAAAATAAATAAAGGTGCAGTGTTCTCAGGAAGCTTTGAGCATTTGAAATTTTGTATAAAATTTTTTTTTCTTTAAATGGTTTTTGTAAAACAAACTAAGAAAACAAACACAATCACACTAAATTCCTTATAGAAAATGAAAGTGCTGCAGAAAAGGTAATAGTTTATTGTCATTTTGCCAATAAATATATTGACATTCTGACTTTCATTCAACTTTTCAAACATTCTCTACAAAAGCTGCAGAGTTGGAGATGAGCCAATCTGTTTTAAAAGAAGAAAATTTATGCCAACAATAAAGTTCCCATGACTGAACACTTGAAATAAGAATTATAAAGTGATATCAATAGGGCAAGGACATTCTTTTAGGCAATGAACTTAGAAAAATTTCTGTTTCTATAACAAGCCATAATGCTTACATAACTCAACTAGAAGGCTTTTATAATGGTTTAACTCTGCTCAATGATATGTGACAGCCTGGATGGGAGGGGAGTTTGGTGAAAAATGGTACGTGTATATGTAAGGCTAGGGCTTCGCTGGTGTCTCAGATGGTAAAGCGTCTGCCTGCAATGCGGGACACAGGTTCAATCCCTGGGTTGGGAAGATCCCTGGAGAAGGAAATGGCAACCCACTCCAGTACTCTTGCCTGGAAAATTCCATGGACTGAGGAGCCTGGTAGGCTACAGTCCATGGAGTCACAAAGAGTCACCACGACTGAGAGACTTCACTTTATATGTATGGCTGTTCTCCTGAAAGTATCACAACGCTGTTAATCAGCTATACTACAATACAAAATAAAAAGCTTTTTAAATGATCTAAAAAATAATCAACTTTAACAAATGTAAAAATATCTAGAATATGTTGAACATTAAGTTTCCTAGTTAGTGAAATAGGACAGGCTTTCCAACAGAAAGAGGGATCAATTCAGTTCAGTTCAGTCACTCAGTCGTGTCCGACTCTTTGTGACCCCATGAATCGCAGCATGCCAGGCCTCCCTGTCCATCACCAACTCCCGGAGTTCACTCAGACTCACGTCCATCAAGTCAGTAATGCCATCCAGCCATCTCATCCTCTGTCGTCCCCTTCTCCTCCTGCCTCCAATCCCTCCCAGCATCAAAGTCTTTTCCAATGAGTCAACACTTCCCATGAGGTGGCCAAAGTACTGGAGTTTCAGCTTTAGCATCATTTCTTCCAAAGAAACCCCAGGGCTGATCTCCTTGCAATCCAAGAGACTCTCAAGAGTCTTCTCCAACACCACACTTCAAAAGCATCAATTCTTCAGCAGTCGGCCTCTTCACAGTCCAACTCTCACATACATACATGACTACTGGAAAAACCATAGCCTTGACTAGACAGACCTTAGTCGGTAAAGTAATGTCTCTGCTTTTGAATATGCTATCTAGGTTGGTCATAACTTTTCTTCCAAGGCCTAAGCATCTTTTAATTTCATGGCTGTGGAATGGGTTAAAGGTGTGGTGAGGAAACTTAAAAAAAAATTAGTCCATCTGCTTCATAAATTTCCCTTCACTTATACTTATTAATCACTGTCTGTGATACAAATTATTTTTGTCTTTAATTAAGCATACTATATTCACTTCCTAGGTTTTTCTTATTAATAGTGTTAGCATTTGACATTCATTTTTTTGTGATTTAGGACCTAGGTTTATGATGTAGTGGAATTACATTTATATAGATTTTTTTAATGTACTAGTTATAATAGCAGACATATTAAAAAAAGTGACTCATATAGCAATCATGTAAATGCTCCATCATGAATATAATGCAAGAGCCATTCAATTTTTCTTGTGATTTCATTTTATAATATGCCTTTACTAAGTCTGATGTGTTTAAGGCATAACTTCATAGTGGTTCCTGTAATAGATTGATTTGTGCTAATGATTCATTCTTTTTTTTTTTTCATAATGAAATTGCTCCTTGAAATGGGAAAATGTGGTTTATTTTGAGAATGATCTTGTTTAATGTTTTAGCCTAAGAAAGACTTGAGTGAAATTAACTGTTCTATGGTTCATGAATTATTTCTGGTACCTGTTACCATCTCTCATAAAGAAAGGTTGAAGGGAAAACAAACTGTATGACCCCACTGGTGATCACTATCAAAACAATGCTAAAATGGCATTGCTAAAATAAAAATATTTATCTATTTCTCTTCCTGTTGTTACATTCCAGTTTGTCATCATAAACACTGAAAAGTTGAGTGACAGACTTACACTGATGAAGTCTGGACCCCAAATGACAATATAATACATTACATTTCTAAGACATTTGGACTCAGAATATCTAAGCACTTTGAATATTTTAAAGGATTTTAGTTGACACTGCCAGGACAATAAGAAATGGAAAATGACTACAATTATGTGTTATATTTAAGAAGTGGCTTTCATAATAGCAAATCTGCTTGTATAGGAGTAAAGTGCAGACGAGAATTTGGTGTCATGGTTTTCACTTTGAACAGTAGAAGCTACACTGAAAGGTGTTCTCTTACTGCTAATGGTCAGGTCTTTCCACAACCACGATTTATTTTACAAGAAGCTGGAACAGGTGTGGTCTCTTTTTGGCAAAGTCTTCCTGAAGTTCATACCTTACTTGGGCTTCAGGTTTCAGGTCTGTTTAACAAGATTGCTGAATGCCATGCAACCCAAGAACTTCTATCTTGTTACACGAACAGAAGACTGACTTACTATGAAAGCCTTCATCTGAAAATCCAATTTCTCATTTTGAATTTGGCAAAATTAATGTACATGATCTCCAGGATGTTGGTATGAAGTCTCATCTTAGGAAAATTGTCTTCATGGCAAGTTTTAACAAAATGAATATTAAAGTGGACACATATGCTGGACAATTTTATTTCCATAAATAAATGTCAGCTTTGGCTGAGGACCAAACACAGTACTTTTCAAGAGCTGGAATAATTATTATCAAAGTGAACAGCAAGAAAAGAAGGAGGTCAAAAGCAAGTGTGTTTTTGTTGCTTAGGATACAACAATTTCGCCATGAACTCTCTAAAAAAATAAATATAAGTAGGGTAAAGGGAAAAAAAATGAAGAGTTTCCAGACTCCAATTAAACATAGGGATTTCACCTTAGGTCAAATACCATTTACTGACTTTATGAAAGAAGCCTTATAATTGCCTTATTTCCTTTGAAAAATATACGGCGTTGTGCCAGCAGGTACTTGGTGGTGCTATTCACGTGGTCAATTCAACCAAGGAGCTATTGCTTGTCCCTGCAGCTGAAGGTCTACTGCATTTTTTAAGTTCCCAGGAAAGCGATTGTCACAGGTCAGTCTGCGGCTCCTGATGGCTATAAATGGCTCTGTGTAATGAGAATAGGTAGATCAACATAGCTCAGGCTCTGAAATGAAACTTCATCTTATTTCTGGCACCGCAAGTACAAACCTGATCCTTATCTGTCAAAGAAAAAACATTCCTCCTTAAAGGCCGGCATCACTCTTGACAATTTCCACATACCTCTAGAAAATTATGAAAGACCCATTGTATCAAAACCTGGGGTAAACAGGATATTTCAGACCTGTTAGTGTGATCGAGTTAATCCGTACATTTCTGTTTTAGCAGTGTCTGATAAAAAAGAACTCTTCAACACTTTATACTTTTCGATTCCACCCTGACTTGAGCAGACAAAACTATGAAATAGGAATAAAAAGAAAAATAAGAAGACAATATAATTAAAAGACACTGAGTCTATTTTCGTGTATTCAAGAGTCTTAGACTGAGAGTCTAGGGATTTTGTTTTTCATGGGCTTGGTGCCACTACTGATGGTGCACCCTTGGCTGTGGTCCTGGGTAAAGATACACAGCCACTCCTGGGCTTCCATTGACCAGAAAGTGTTTGAGCCCCATTTTCATTCTAAACTGTCCAGTAAAATGTTTTTTGTAAAAAAGCAAAACGTTGTTTGTTTTCCACTTTGTCCATTTTCTCAGTGTAGAAAATTTTCAATATTAGCATTTCCAGATGATACGAGAAATCTAGAGGACAGATACACAAGCATAGTGGAATACAATGAACTCTGGAGTTAAAAAAACCTTATTTAATGTTGCACCTCAACAAGGTATTTACCTTCCCCAAGTACATTCCCCAGATGGAAAATAAAAATGTATGCTGCTTTGAAATAACATTCTTAGAATTATAGGAGGCGAATTAACAACCTGCTTTCTATTTTACATAATATGTCATGAATGATGAAGCAAACACCCCTCAACCTGCCATCAACTGAAGAAATAGGATATTTCTAGCACCTCTGAAGTGACCCTGTGCCCCTCATGAACATCCTTCCATTACAAGGGTAACTGCTACTGTGAATTGTTTTGTGTAAGACCTCACTTTTGGTTATTTTTTACTATATGAATCTCTAACAAAATTTTAAGTTCTGTATACATGGTGAATTGATATAAGTGATATTATAAGAAGTGTATTCCCCTGCAACTTACATTATCCATTCTATTCAGTCATTATAATGATTCTAATTCCTTGTTGATAGTCCAGTTTGGAGCTGCTACAAACAATGCCATTTTTTAATGTCTTTTATTTATTTTTTGGTCCCATGGCATGTGGAATCTTAGTTTCCTAACCAAGGATTGAACCTGCATCCTCTGCATTGGAAGGATGGAGTTTTAACTGCTCGACCACCAGGGAAGTCCCTGAACAATGTTGTTTTGAAAACACACTCAAGTGTGTCCCTATCCCACACCTGCAGGGTTTGTCTATCGATGGTCCTGTGAATGGATCTGCTGAATCATTGAGCAAGTGCATTTCAGTTTTTTAAGGCTTCACCCTGTTTCCCAAAGCAGGAGGAGAAATATAAACTCCCACCAGCTTCTGTAGAAAGTTAATTATTTGTTCATTCAAAAGGAAAAGAAACTTCCTTCTGGCATTCTTGGAGGTAATTTTTAAATAACTTTTCAATTCTTTCCAGGGCATCAGATAATTATGGTTTTCTTCTTCTTTTTTTAGTTTAGCTTCTCTTGGAGAAAATGCTGGGTATACAGAATGACAGAGAATAGCATTGATTTTATGTAATTTTAACTTTTTAGAATAGAGTTGAAAATCATATTCTTTGGTAACAGTCCAATAGTCTGGTTATTTATAACATGGATGTGCTTCCAGCACAGTAAAGCATTGAAGAGGCAAGTGGGGGTTGGGGGAAGTTGGTGGAGAAGAGAGTGCAGGTGCTCACGATAACCTATTCAAATAAAGTTTCCTAGATTGTGCATTCTAATATCCTAATGACACTGAAGGTTGCACCTTTAAAATACAGACTTAATAAACACAAAATACATAATTCACTTCTAAATGTTGATGGTGGTAGCTTATCCTGGGAGAGATTAAGCCCAGAGGAAAAGAGAGAGAGGGACATCCTTCACAGATGATTAGAACAGCATTTGGAAAGAATAAACCGTCTGCCATGTCTTCCATGGGGCTTCCCAGGTGGCACCAGTGGTAAAGAACTTGCCTGCCTGTGCAGGAGATGTGTGTACAATTCCTGGGTTGGGAAAATCCCCTGGAGAAAGGCATGGCAATCCAGTCCACTATCCTTACCTAGAGAGCCCCATGGACAGAGGAGCCTGGCTGGCTACAATCCACAGAGTTGCAAAGAGTCAGACACAACTGAAGCGATTTAGCATATACACACACATGCCTTCTGTTTTGAAACTACTCAGTGACCCGAGGAATACATCCAGGTTCTTTGTGGTACAGTCTTAAAGCACGTTTGCAATGGACTGAAATGGAAGATGGCTTTCATTATCATCCAGTTCTCATGGGAGCAGAGAATTCTCCATGTTTCAAAGATATAAAGATCCTGCCCTTTATCCGAGTCCTCCCCTGCCCCAGTTNTTGAATATGCTATCTAGGTTGGTCATAACTTTTCTTCCAAGGCCTAAGCATCTTTTAATTTCATGGCTGTGGAATGGGTTAAAGGTGTGGTGAGGAAACTTAAAAAAAAATTAGTCCATCTGCTTCATAAATTTCCCTTCACTTATACTTATTAATCACTGTCTGTGATACAAATTATTTTTGTCTTTAATTAAGCATACTATATTCACTTCCTAGGTTTTTCTTATTAATAGTGTTAGCATTTGACATTCATTTTTTTGTGATTTAGGACCTAGGTTTATGATGTAGTGGAATTACATTTATATAGATTTTTTTAATGTACTAGTTATAATAGCAGACATATTAAAAAAAGTGACTCATATAGCAATCATGTAAATGCTCCATCATGAATATAATGCAAGAGCCATTCAATTTTTCTTGTGATTTCATTTTATAATATGCCTTTACTAAGTCTGATGTGTTTAAGGCATAACTTCATAGTGGTTCCTGTAATAGATTGATTTGTGCTAATGATTCATTCTTTTTTTTTTTTCATAATGAAATTGCTCCTTGAAATGGGAAAATGTGGTTTATTTTGAGAATGATCTTGTTTAATGTTTTAGCCTAAGAAAGACTTGAGTGAAATTAACTGTTCTATGGTTCATGAATTATTTCTGGTACCTGTTACCATCTCTCATAAAGAAAGGTTGAAGGGAAAACAAACTGTATGACCCCACTGGTGATCACTATCAAAACAATGCTAAAATGGCATTGCTAAAATAAAAATATTTATCTATTTCTCTTCCTGTTGTTACATTCCAGTTTGTCATCATAAACACTGAAAAGTTGAGTGACAGACTTACACTGATGAAGTCTGGACCCCAAATGACAATATAATACATTACATTTCTAAGACATTTGGACTCAGAATATCTAAGCACTTTGAATATTTTAAAGGATTTTAGTTGACACTGCCAGGACAATAAGAAATGGAAAATGACTACAATTATGTGTTATATTTAAGAAGTGGCTTTCATAATAGCAAATCTGCTTGTATAGGAGTAAAGTGCAGACGAGAATTTGGTGTCATGGTTTTCACTTTGAACAGTAGAAGCTACACTGAAAGGTGTTCTCTTACTGCTAATGGTCAGGTCTTTCCACAACCACGATTTATTTTACAAGAAGCTGGAACAGGTGTGGTCTCTTTTTGGCAAAGTCTTCCTGAAGTTCATACCTTACTTGGGCTTCAGGTTTCAGGTCTGTTTAACAAGATTGCTGAATGCCATGCAACCCAAGAACTTCTATCTTGTTACACGAACAGAAGACTGACTTACTATGAAAGCCTTCATCTGAAAATCCAATTTCTCATTTTGAATTTGGCAAAATTAATGTACATGATCTCCAGGATGTTGGTATGAAGTCTCATCTTAGGAAAATTGTCTTCATGGCAAGTTTTAACAAAATGAATATTAAAGTGGACACATATGCTGGACAATTTTATTTCCATAAATAAATGTCAGCTTTGGCTGAGGACCAAACACAGTACTTTTCAAGAGCTGGAATAATTATTATCAAAGTGAACAGCAAGAAAAGAAGGAGGTCAAAAGCAAGTGTGTTTTTGTTGCTTAGGATACAACAATTTCGCCATGAACTCTCTAAAAAAATAAATATAAGTAGGGTAAAGGGAAAAAAAATGAAGAGTTTCCAGACTCCAATTAAACATAGGGATTTCACCTTAGGTCAAATACCATTTACTGACTTTATGAAAGAAGCCTTATAATTGCCTTATTTCCTTTGAAAAATATACGGCGTTGTGCCAGCAGGTACTTGGTGGTGCTATTCACGTGGTCAATTCAACCAAGGAGCTATTGCTTGTCCCTGCAGCTGAAGGTCTACTGCATTTTTTAAGTTCCCAGGAAAGCGATTGTCACAGGTCAGTCTGCGGCTCCTGATGGCTATAAATGGCTCTGTGTAATGAGAATAGGTAGATCAACATAGCTCAGGCTCTGAAATGAAACTTCATCTTATTTCTGGCACCGCAAGTACAAACCTGATCCTTATCTGTCAAAGAAAAAACATTCCTCCTTAAAGGCCGGCATCACTCTTGACAATTTCCACATACCTCTAGAAAATTATGAAAGACCCATTGTATCAAAACCTGGGGTAAACAGGATATTTCAGACCTGTTAGTGTGATCGAGTTAATCCGTACATTTCTGTTTTAGCAGTGTCTGATAAAAAAGAACTCTTCAACACTTTATACTTTTCGATTCCACCCTGACTTGAGCAGACAAAACTATGAAATAGGAATAAAAAGAAAAATAAGAAGACAATATAATTAAAAGACACTGAGTCTATTTTCGTGTATTCAAGAGTCTTAGACTGAGAGTCTAGGGATTTTGTTTTTCATGGGCTTGGTGCCACTACTGATGGTGCACCCTTGGCTGTGGTCCTGGGTAAAGATACACAGCCACTCCTGGGCTTCCATTGACCAGAAAGTGTTTGAGCCCCATTTTCATTCTAAACTGTCCAGTAAAATGTTTTTTGTAAAAAAGCAAAACGTTGTTTGTTTTCCACTTTGTCCATTTTCTCAGTGTAGAAAATTTTCAATATTAGCATTTCCAGATGATACGAGAAATCTAGAGGACAGATACACAAGCATAGTGGAATACAATGAACTCTGGAGTTAAAAAAACCTTATTTAATGTTGCACCTCAACAAGGTATTTACCTTCCCCAAGTACATTCCCCAGATGGAAAATAAAAATGTATGCTGCTTTGAAATAACATTCTTAGAATTATAGGAGGCGAATTAACAACCTGCTTTCTATTTTACATAATATGTCATGAATGATGAAGCAAACACCCCTCAACCTGCCATCAACTGAAGAAATAGGATATTTCTAGCACCTCTGAAGTGACCCTGTGCCCCTCATGAACATCCTTCCATTACAAGGGTAACTGCTACTGTGAATTGTTTTGTGTAAGACCTCACTTTTGGTTATTTTTTACTATATGAATCTCTAACAAAATTTTAAGTTCTGTATACATGGTGAATTGATATAAGTGATATTATAAGAAGTGTATTCCCCTGCAACTTACATTATCCATTCTATTCAGTCATTATAATGATTCTAATTCCTTGTTGATAGTCCAGTTTGGAGCTGCTACAAACAATGCCATTTTTTAATGTCTTTTATTTATTTTTTGGTCCCATGGCATGTGGAATCTTAGTTTCCTAACCAAGGATTGAACCTGCATCCTCTGCATTGGAAGGATGGAGTTTTAACTGCTCGACCACCAGGGAAGTCCCTGAACAATGTTGTTTTGAAAACACACTCAAGTGTGTCCCTATCCCACACCTGCAGGGTTTGTCTATCGATGGTCCTGTGAATGGATCTGCTGAATCATTGAGCAAGTGCATTTCAGTTTTTTAAGGCTTCACCCTGTTTCCCAAAGCAGGAGGAGAAATATAAACTCCCACCAGCTTCTGTAGAAAGTTAATTATTTGTTCATTCAAAAGGAAAAGAAACTTCCTTCTGGCATTCTTGGAGGTAATTTTTAAATAACTTTTCAATTCTTTCCAGGGCATCAGATAATTATGGTTTTCTTCTTCTTTTTTTAGTTTATCTTCTCTTGGAGAAAATGCTGGGTATACAGAATGACAGAGAATAGCATTGATTTTATGTAATTTTAACTTTTTAGAATAGAGTTGAAAATCATATTCTTTGGTAACAGTCCAATAGTCTGGTTATTTATAACATGGATGTGCTTCCAGCACAGTAAAGCATTGAAGAGGCAAGTGGGGGTTGGGGGAAGTTGGTGGAGAAGAGAGTGCAGGTGCTCACGATAACCTATTCAAATAAAGTTTCCTAGATTGTGCATTCTAATATCCTAATGACACTGAAGGTTGCACCTTTAAAATACAGACTTAATAAACACAAAATACATAATTCACTTCTAAATGTTGATGGTGGTAGCTTATCCTGGGAGAGATTAAGCCCAGAGGAAAAGAGAGAGAGGGACATCCTTCACAGATGATTAGAACAGCATTTGGAAAGAATAAACCGTCTGCCATGTCTTCCATGGGGCTTCCCAGGTGGCACCAGTGGTAAAGAACTTGCCTGCCTGTGCAGGAGATGTGTGTACAATTCCTGGGTTGGGAAAATCCCCTGGAGAAAGGCATGGCAATCCAGTCCACTATCCTTACCTAGAGAGCCCCATGGACAGAGGAGCCTGGCTGGCTACAATCCACAGAGTTGCAAAGAGTCAGACACAACTGAAGCGATTTAGCATATACACACACATGCCTTCTGTTTTGAAACTACTCAGTGACCCGAGGAATACATCCAGGTTCTTTGTGGTACAGTCTTAAAGCACGTTTGCAATGGACTGAAATGGAAGATGGCTTTCATTATCATCCAGTTCTCATGGGAGCAGAGAATTCTCCATGTTTCAAAGATATAAAGATCCTGCCCTTTATCCGAGTCCTCCCCTGCCCCAGTTGGATAGAAGGAATGTAAACATTAGAGAGAAGTAAAATTTCAGTCTGTGAATGATCACTCACCTTGGCAAACTTAGAAGGTGTCTGAGATTTCATTATCCTAGTCCAGAGTGGAAAAGTATCCCAAGTGAAAGTGAAAGTGAAGTCGCTCAGTCGTGTCCGACTCTTTGTGACCCTGTGGACTGTAGCCCACCAGGCTCCTCTGTCCATGGGACTCTCCAGGCAAGAGTACTGGAGTGGTTGCCATTTCCTTCTCCAGAGGATCTTCCCAACTCAGGGATCAAATCCAGGTCTCCTGCATTGCAGGCAGACGCTTTAACCTCCGAGCCACCAGGGAAGCCCAAAGCACATGAATATTTACAGATGATAGCAAGAAGCCTTAGTATGCAAAACATGACCCTAAATCCAAAATAAGTATTAATTAGATATGTTCTTGTGTAATCTAACATCTAGACCCTTTACTGGAGAGGCAGCACAGGGGAGGGGTCAAGAGATATAAACTAGTACAGCCACTATGGAGCACAGTATGGAGGTTCCTTAAAAAACTAAAAATAGAGCTGCTGTATGGTCCTGCAATTCCACTGCTGGGCACATACCTGGAGAAAACTCTAAGTCGAAAAAGTGCTTGAATTACAATGTTCATTGCAACACATTTTACAATAGTCAGGACATGAAAGCAACCTGTGTCGATTGACAGAGCAATGGATAAAGAAGACATGGTACATTTATACAATGAAATATTACTCAGCCATAAAAAAGAATGAAATAATGCCATTTGCATCAACACAGATGGATTTAGAGATTGTCAGATGGATTTAGAGATTGTCATACTAAGTGAAGTGAGTCACAAAGAGACCAGTAAGCATCGCATGATATCATTTATATATAGAATATTAAAAAATGATATAACTGAACCTACATACAAAACAGAAATAGATTCACACAGAAAACAAAAAGAAAGGGGAGTGAAGAGGGATAAATTAGGAGTATGGAATTAAGATATACATAATACTATATATAAAATAGATAACTAATAAGGGCCTACTGAATATCACAGGGAATTTTACTCAATATCTTGTAATAACCTATAATAGAAAAGAATCTGAAAATATATATATACATAACTGAATCACTTTGCTGTGGACCTGAAACTAACAAAACATTGTAAATCAACTATATTTTAATAAAAAATAAAAGAAAACATCAGAAAAATATAAATGAGCATTGATCCCTCTGGGAACTGCTACCCTCCTTTTCAACACATAAAAGTGTTTATTAGAGGTAAATGCTTAGGCCACAGACTATAGACTTCTGGGTCTACTACTCATCAAACGGCTCTTTAAAGGCAAATACAAGAGCTTCCTGTGCCTTAGTTTTCTCTTTTGTAAGATGAGAACAAGAATATTAGCCACATCCTAGAATCTCATGGGGATTAAGTTATATCTAAAGCAATTGGAAAAGTGCCTGACATTTATGGCAAGTTTTCAGAAATGGGTTATCCTTACTGTCCTCACCAGCATCATCACTTGCTACAGAGCCGCTTTCACAAACGCCAGGTTTGTGGACAGCAGTGGTGCAGAACTTCCGATTATACATCATTGTTGACACTCAGCACAAGCTTATTTATCACATCACCCTCAAAGCATGGAAAGAACCAGAAGCATGATATTTGTGCACTTCAATCAGACTATACTTTGACAATCATCTCAAACAATCAATGTTTCCATTCCTAAAACATAAATAGCTAAAGAGAAAAAGGACTGAAATCAGAAAACTCTTTACACCAATTTCAGAAGCTTACAGCTTTCTGCTTACACTGTGACTCTGCATGACAGATACACAAAGAAAATATGTCAGCCAAGAACATTTAAAATTGTATGTTATATTTATTCTTAGAAAATGGATTTAAGCTATAAATCAAAAGTTTATTTCTTACTCCACACATGTATGTTTATATTTATTATTAGCTTGCAGATGAAAGGAGGTAGATGGTTACATTTCAAAAACCATTTTTAATTCTAACCGAATTGAGCTTATAAATTGTCCAAATGGAAATTGATCTTTGTCTTTACTTGTTTGCTTCCTCATTTTGTTCCTTTTTTAATTTCTCTAATAAATATCTACAACACTTCCACCTTGTTTTCTGGTATGGAGGGAAATGTTATTAAGTCACCCAGGGCAAAACAGAATAACTCAGCATATAAAGAAACTCCTCACCCCAGGACAGACAGGAAATGTAGCTTGCAAAAGCCACACACACACACACACACACACACACACACACACACACACAAATCAGTCTTTCCCAATTACTCCAATTATTTTAAATGCAATTTGAACTTAATTCAAATAATGTATTTTCTGTTTTTTAGCGTCTACTGGGGGAGCCAGAGTCTATGTAATAGACTCAGTCCACCATCTAGAAGTTATTTACACCATCCCGAAGTGGTGTAGAGTTATTTCCGCTTTCTGAAGCCCTGTGGCCAGTAGGTGAACTACTCCCGTGTGGCGTGTGTTCTGTATACCTTGTGCTTCAGCTATTTGAGCTGCTGTTTTCTCTTCCCTATAAAGCCCCATGGCAGCAAGTACCGGGACGTGAGAATGGCAGACGGTATCCTTGTACTTGTCAAAAATTTAGGATGTCCAAGAAGCATCACATGTGTTTTGTAACTTTGTATGAACATTATTTATATTTATATTACATAGATGTGAAAACTGAGGCCCAGAAAAATGAAGGTAGTTTACACTCTTCTCGGATTTCAAAGTCCAAACTCTTTTGATAAAGGCAGAGC
Source organism: Neotragus pygmaeus (assembly GCA_006410875.1). Lineage (NCBI taxonomy): Eukaryota > Metazoa > Chordata > Mammalia > Artiodactyla > Bovidae > Neotragus > Neotragus pygmaeus. The sequence goes on from SJYV01020007.1 coordinate 106,674, forward strand.
CTTAATTCGCTTTTTAATATCTTTCTCATTATCTTGTTTTACTTATTTACTTATTTTTTCTTTTTTTGGCTGTGTTGCTTAGTGTGGAATTTTGGTTCCCTGACAAGAGATCAAACCTATGCCCTCTGTAACTGAAGCATGGTGTCTTAACTACTGGGTCTCCAGAGAAGTTCTTTGAGTCATTTTCTATCTCTCCCACAGAGCAGAACGTGTCACTCATAGAAATTCTCAATAAATGACAGAAAATAAATACTTTCTCGCAAATGCTCTATATAACAAATGATATTTTTCATCTATCTTTTCTGAAGTTATTTTTATAACTGGCTAGACTGTGCTGAAATACAAACACACAATTGCACACACAATAAAAAGAAAAGCTATCCAGACTCCAAAATGAAAAGCATATTAGCAATGCTTGTATATTTGAGAGTGTCAAAGTGAAATTTAAACATGTCTTTTCATATGTTTCATATGTAAACAAATAAATATTTCATATTCTTTTAGAGTATGATTTTTTATTCTCTGAAATACACTGGGTTCAGTTGGGCTGTATGTATCAGTGAATTTAGTTAGTTAATATGGGTTAATTTCACAGCCTTGGCACCCCACTCCAGTATTCTTGCCTGGAAAATCCCATGGACGGAGGAGCCTGGTAGGCTGCAGTCCACATGGTCGCTAAGAGTTGGACACGACTGAGCGACTTCACTTTCACTTTCGTACATTGGAGAAGGAAATGGCCGCCCACTCCATTGTTCTTGCCTGGAGAATCCCAGGGAGGGGGGGAGCCTAGTGGGCCCCCAGCTATGGGGTTGCACAGAGTTGGACATGCCTGAAGCGACTTAGCAGCAGCAGCAGCTGCAGTATGGTCTAGTATGGTCTAGTCTACTCAAAAGTAATAAGACTTTGTAAATATATTTGTTTTCATTGGACACCAGACTCTAACATATTTATTTCACCAAATAGTTAATTGTGTGGGTTTAAATATATATAGGAATATTACTCAGTCATAAAAAGGAATGAATTTGAGTCAGTTCTACTGAGGTGGATGAACCTAGAACCTATTATATCGATTGAAGCAAATCAGAAAGAGAAAAACAAATATCCTATATTAACACATATATATGGAATCTAGAAAAATGATACTGATGAACCTATTTGCAGGGTAAGAATGGACCCACAGATGTAGAGCCACAGAATAGACTTGTGGACAAAGCAGGAGGAGGAGGTAGGATGAAACGAGGAAGTAGCACTGACATATGTATACTACAATGTGTAAAACTGATAGATAGTGCGAAGCTGCTATATAGCATGGGAAGCCCAGCTTGGCACTCTGTGACAACATAGAGGGGTGCAACTGGCATGGGGGGGGAGGTTGAGGATGGAGAGGTGATATATATATATATATATATATATATGTATATATATACACGTATAATTATGGCCAATTCCCATTGTTATACTGCAGAAACCAACACAATATTGTAAAGCAATTTTCCTTCATTTAAAAAAAATTTTTTTAATATATAAGTTGTATTCACAGGGGAAAAAAAACACAGTAAAAACTCATTTTAATAAAACAAGTCTACAGATAGAGCAAATATCTCAAATGTGTTGTAATATGTCACATGCTAGCTGACACTGTGAACTGCTTGTGGAGAGGCCTACATGGTAAGTGTGGACAATGACAATGGCCAGGAAGGAATTGAGGTCCTTGATGTAACAGTCTTAAAGAAGCTGGAGGCTGGCCACAGCCAGGAGAGGAGGTGGGAGAACTCTGGTTGTGCCTTCAGATGAGGTTGCAGCCCCTGCCAATGTTGTAACTGGACTCGCAGGAGACCCTGAGGCAGAGAACCCAGCCAAGATGTACACAGACACCTGACTTGTAGAGACTGTGAGGTCGCTTTATGCTAGGAAGTCTTGGTATACATATTTTTTAAGTAACAAAAGATAACTAATGCATTTAATAACATCAAATAGCTGAATGAAAAGGAACAAAAGTAAATTCCTTCTTTCAAAGAGTGAATTGTAAAGCTATTAAGTTAGCCAAAACTTTGTTCGGGTTTTTCCATAAAATATGACAAAAAACCCAAACAAACTTTTGACCAACCCATTATTTCACACACACACACACACACACACACACACAAACACACACACACACAAACACACACACACACACACACACACAACACAGGGTAGTGGTTAAAATCACAAATTCTGGAGCCAAAATTCAGGGTTTAGCCCATTAACTAAACAATGTATCTTTAAGAAAGATGTTGAATTAAAAGGTTTTTATTTAAAAGTCTGTCTAAACAAGGTCTTTTTGATCAGGGAACTATATTCAATATCCTGTGATAAAGCATAATGTAAAAAAATACAAAAAAGAATGTGTGTGTATATATATATATAACTAATTCACTTTACTGTATGCAGAACTTAATAAAACACTGCAAATTACTCTTCAAATTTTAAAAATTAAATTAAAAACAATTTCTCTCAACTTGATTCAGAGCTTGACTGTACCATCCAGAGCATCTGAGCATGGGGCTGATTTGAAGCACCCACTAACAGATATTAGAGAGACCTTTCTATAGAATCAGTGAAGCCCACGAGAAAAGTGAAATTTCATGAGGAAAATGAATTTAGAATGTACATGCAGCAACTGCAGCAATTCTCTTTCAAAAAGTGATTTTTTGTGGTCTCTCCACACAGGAACATGTAGAATCCTGTCCATGGAAGTTCTATCTGTTGTATGCTGACATTTTCACCTGATTTTGTTTCAATATTTGAAAAAAAAAACGTGCCTTTCAATCACTTTTCCCCTTTCACTCTCATTGTTTCTTGCTTCTCGTGGAGCAGGCAAGAGTTGTCCAGCCCAGAAATCAGCACAGGTGATAAAGGAGACCTACCAAATGATGGACATCTACAAGAACGGGGCTCTTGTAGATGCTTGTCGGAGCCTGTGGGTGTGTGCATTTCAAGTCCCAAGCCTCATGAGAATGTTCCTCCCCAGTGGGATCAGAAATACTGAAGAAGAAAATTTCTCATGCATGTTGCCAGAATATTAACTCAACTCCCACAATGCTTTCCTCTGAAATGAATTCTAATTTGCTTCAGAAAATAAACCTAGTGCTTCCATGACTTCTCACTGCCTGATGACACTACCAGGCAAAACTCAAGTGATGTTCAAAAATTAGGACCCCAGAGATAAACTATGAACATTTGGCTCTTGGAAAAAACATCTTCCAAACAAATAGAGGGAACTTTTGTTAGACTTTCCCATTGGTTGCCTTCTGTGGGAATCTTTT